>JAOANR010000013.1:14116483-14290047 GCA_030278955.1 Hygrophila difformis | reverse complement strand
CTTCTGCTTTTGGGGGGCTGCTTCTCCCAGAAGCACTTTTTTGGCTTTTCGATGTGCTTTTGCTTTTTCTTAAAAGCCAAAACAAACACCTAATTTCTACTAGAAGTGCTTTTGGCAGAAGCAAAAGCCAAAAGCACCTTCCCAGAAGCCATTCCAAACGGGCTCATAGTCACTGTCTAACTGATTTACCAATTTTACCAACGGTTTTGCCTGGGAAATTTAAATGTAAAGATTTGTACGTCCCTATTCTCATTGTCTTGCCTTCTTATTTAACTAATCTTTATGATTAGTTGAAAAGATGGTTTGAAATTGAATAATTGAATTCAATTCATTCATATCCTAATTTATGGAGTATAAATTTTACTAATACATCTTAAATAGGAATTCGATCCACTGATTGTAAGATTAAAAATTAAATACTTTACCACTAGATCAAGTACCGATCCTCTCCTCTTCTATAATTCATATAAGTTGTATGCATGGGAATAAATACTTATATAAATGAAATTCAAATTCAAATTCAAATTGAATTAATGACTAGTTAATTATAGTCATCAATTCTCATTTCGTGTTGTTCTAAATTTGTGAACTCTGAATGTTATTCAGCCAATGATTTGTCAAAGAAAAGAAATCATGGATTCTCGTGGGGCCATATTTATAGTTGCAACTCCAAATGGCCCTTAGTTTTACAAAAATCAGTTGAGAAAATGAATAAGGTAGGACCTTTCCTATCTACACCAGTAACTCTCACTTCGACCCGAAATAGTTTTTTTTTCTGTTTTTTTTTTTTTGGTAGGAGTTGGATGTTCTAGTTTTCTATAAGTGTTTGTTAGAAATAGATGCGGCCAAAAAGAAGACTGTGGTGGCACGGGATAGCACTCAAACTAATAAAAATTATTATTTCAAGCTTAAAAACTTTTTGATTTAGTTTTGTGCAATTACTGAATTTTTGTGGTGATACCACTGTGATCAAATATAACCTAGATTTTTTTTCAATATTTTTTATATTTTGACTACCATCATTAATTCCAACCTAGTTTTGATTATTTTTGTGATACTAGTGAGAAAAAACTATTGGAACTGCCATTGGATGCGGTTAAAGTTTTTAATTTTATATAAGTTTGTGTTAGAGAAGAGTTAGAAACTTCTTTTCGAACGTAACTAGTAGCGTCTCTTTTTAGAGCTTATTTTACAAGCTCAAACTTTGGATATAGCTTATTTTTGCTAAAACAACCAAACTTTAAAACCTCCCCAATGAAAATACCTAACCTATCAAGTATGGCCCCTCCAAAATAGAATCAATGGGAATTTGCCTAACCTAGGTCATAAGTTTTTTCTTTCTTTTTTTTTTGGTCGAAGTCATTGCTCAGATAAATGGGATATGTGAATTCACGACACACAAATTACAAAAGGTTAAAGGGGAGAGATAGAAGATCGAGTGGGGAATTATGACACTTGACCACTTGGCCAAATCATTATCACCACTTAAATCACAAGTCACAAGTTGAAAGTTATTGGGAAGTGCCAACTATGCCCATTTGTTAATTAAAATATCTTAAAATTAAAATTAGGGAAGTTGAGTGAGTGAGTTTGAGAAGTAATGTTGCATTTATTAGGGCGTCCCTCGTCTACTTGGCTATTGTTATATTGTATTTGTGCTCACCGACCAACTTATTAGTCCTTAACGACTAAGATTAGTTTAAACTCTCACTTCACAAAACCCAAAACCTAAAACCCAAACCAAAGCTTGCTTACGCGTTACCATTATTGATTAAGAGTGTCTCCAATTTTTCAAAATTTGACTTCCATTAATATTTAATGGTTCCACCTATCTTCCGTATATCCTACCCTGGCCCCTATTTTTCTTATACTATAAATTTTTTCTTGATATATCTTCATTTTACCTTTTATGGGCTGTATTAATAAGAAAAATGTCAACACTTTAGACATAAATTATTAAATTGCATCACCACGTCGAGGGCCGGTTCAACCTTTTTTTTTTTTGGGGCATTCAGCAAAAAATAATTAATTTTTTTGATCAAAGATTTTCTTACTGAACACAAATCCGTCACAACAGCCAAAAGATTATGTTTGTGATTTCTGTCGCAAAAAAAGAACTTTTTCGAAGTGATTGCTAACTATATCTGTTCTTTTATAACTGCTCCATTTCTGCATTTCACGCAATCCAATAAATATTTTTAACCAATAATGACTCATATTATATATAAGTAAAAATAATACTTAAAAATTTGATATTATAAAACTACGCAATTAGGCGAATCTAAAAAAATCACCTGACTATATTTTTTTTTATATAAATATGTTAAAAAAATTATCAAAGTTAATCAATCAATAGTTACCACTATTCAAATGCATCAATTAAATGAGTATATTCCATGACTTAATTAATATTATCATAATTGTATAGATGACACAATCTAATGTTCAACTAAAATGTGAGTCAATATTGTCACTTGATTGGGATGATGTTATTGGCATGGTTAAGCAAGCATTCCAGTCTGGTCGTATCCCTGATTCCTTGGCAAAGGCTTACATCTGTCTACTCCCTAAGGTTGCATCCCCTTGCACGGTTAAACAGTTTAGGTCAATTACTTTATGTAATGTGGCTTATAAATTTGTGTCAAAAGTGATTGTGAATCGGCTTAGGCCTGTTTTGGAGAAGTATATCTCGCCATTGCAATCGGCTTTCCTCCCCGGCAGAGGAACGGTAGATAATTCTATCATACTACAAGAGCTGCTTTATTCCTTAAGCCGGAGCAACAATGGGACCAAGGCCTTACTTCTTAAGGTAGATCTTGAAAAGGCCTATGACAATGTTCGTTGGTCTTTTTTGCAAGAATGTCTTGAACAGATGGCGATCCCGGTGGTATTGCAACGGATTATCATGGCCTGCGTTGAATCTCTAGAATTCTCGATTCTGTGGAATGGGATGCCTTTGGCGGGGTTTCGGCCGAGAAGAGGCTTGCGGCAGGGAGATCCCTTATCCCCGTACCTCTTCAATATTGTCATGGAAATGTTTTCACGCTCTGTTGAGTAGCATGTCGTCCAAGGGCGTTGGCAACCTGTCAAGGTATCGCCCTGTGGTAGGGGTATTTCCCATTTGCTATTCACTGACGATCCAATTTTGTGTACTATGGTGGATCAGGTCAGCATTGGTTGCCTCATGGACACTCTTAACTTATTTGCCACATGCTCCGGCCTTAAAGTAAACCAGGCCAAGTCGAGGGCCTTTGCACCGGCCTGTGTTACGTCGAAGGAGAAAAGCTGGCTCACCTCAGCTGCTGCGTTTGTGTTCACCACCAATCTAGAAAAATACCTTGGCTTTCCGATGCATAGTGGAAGAGTTTTTGCTGCTTCTTACTCCTTCATTCTTGAAAGGATGGATTTGAGGATCTCCTCTTAGGCCATGAGGCTGTTAAATAAAGCTGGTCGCGCTACATTGGCGCGGAATGTGTTAGCATCTATCCCGACATATTGCATGCAGATCATGTGGTTGCCAAGGAGCCTTTGTGATGCCATTGATCAACGGTTGAGGCGGTTTATTTGGAGAGATAGGTCCAACCATGGTCTTCATTTGATTGGTTGGGACTGAGTGGCACGGCCAAAAGATCAAGGAGGTTTGGGGTTTCGGAAGGCCCGTGATATTAATTTGGCCTTATTGGGGAAGCTGTGTAGTGACTTGTTCATGGGTCGGGACAAGCTCTGGTGTCGTATGTTAAGGGATAAATACTGTCATTCAGGGAGGCACTTTGTCGAACTTCGAGAAACAGGTTCGCCGGTATGGCAAAGTATTTGCAAAGTGGCTAAGCAACTCTACCAAGGGTTTGGGTTTAAACTAGGAAGTGGCCAATACTCTTTTTGGTTCTCTCCTTGGTTTAAAGACCAACAGCTAGGTCCCTCTATACCTATCATTGAGGCATGTGATATGGAGATTCAAGTGAAAGATGTGGTGGTGGATAATACTTGGAATTTCAGTGCTATTCACACCGACATTCCGATGGCCCTCCAATTGGAGCTACTGCCACCGCCATGCCTGCATGCTTCTATTGATGATGCATGGTCATGGAAGGGTACATTAGATGGATGCTACACGGCTTGGTCTGGGTACAATTTCCTCATTGGGTCAGATGGGAATGGCAGGGAATAGCGTTGGTTATGGACAAATCAACTCCCTGAGCGGGTCTGTTTCTTCTTATGGCTGTTATCTTGGGATGCTATTCCATGCAATCAATTACGGAATCATCGCCATTTAGCAAGCTCTCCTCTTTGTCAAATATGTGGTGTCCATATTGAAGATTGGAAACACTGTATTTTCTTATGTGCATGGGCAGCTCAGTTTTGGCTATTGCTCAAGGTATCTATTCTCCCAGACTTGGAGACATTGGATCGTCCTAACATTCGTCACTGGTTGTGGGGGATGTTCGCCATTTTGGCACCATCTTCGTGGCGGGCGTTTGGTAGAATTGGAAGGAATGGTGTCGGAGGGTGTTCAAAGGAAGCTCGACCTCCCACCATTCTATTGTCCGTCAAGTTTGTCATTGTCATTCCCTGCTGGATTAGGGCCCGTTTGGATTGGCTTTTGAAAAAAGCAGAAGCCAAAAGCAGAAGCAGAAGTGAAAGCCAAAAGCAGAAGCATGTAACTTTTGTGTTTGGATGGAATGTTTGAAAAGCAGCTTTTTTTCAAAAGTGTGTTTGGATGTGTAAAAGTGAAAAGCGCTTTTTAAATGTATAAATTACCAAAAAGGACATTCTACTTAATATGATAATAAGATATATTTATAGTGTAATTTATATTAAGTAATGAGGGTATTTAAGTCTTTGCACAATTTACGAAGTGCTTTTGGCTTCTGCTTTTCGGAGAAGCACCCCCTGGGCTGCTTCTCCCAGAAGCACTTTTGCAGCTTTTCGAGGTGCTTCTGCTTTTTTAAAAAAGCCAAACCAAACGTTTCTTTTTCCCCAAAAGTGCTTTTGGCAGAAGCAAAAGCCAAAAGCACCTGTGTAGAAGCCAATCCAAACACCCTCTTACTCTCAACGTCAGGAGCCAGAGGGTTAGCTCCACACGTCATGTTTGTTGGAACATCTGTGATTGGACAGGGATATTTCTCCATTCGGATGGCTCACGCATGGAGGGACAGAAGACGGCGGGGTTCGGAGGCTTGCTGCGGCATGGGGATGGCAGCTGGCTTGCGGGGGTTTCAGGGTGCCTCGGGGACACATCTGCCTTACATTCTGAGATTGTAGGTCTTGTGTATGGCTTGCAAGCTGCTGTGGAAAATGGGGTAAGTGAAGTATGTTGTATGACAGATTCGCTAGAGGCCCTGCGTCTGATCAAGGGTCGCCGGAGTAACACTCATTGGTTAACGTCTTAGCTGGCCAAGATTGATACTTTGAGGGGTTCCTTCCAGGTCTGCCGCTTTCAACACATCGCGTGAGGGAAATGCGGCGGCAGATTATCTGGCGAAGCGCGGGGTTGAGGATGAATAATTCTTCATTACTTGGGCCTATCCTCCGGATGCTCTCAGACCTATTTTAGCGGCGGATGCAGCGGGCACTTGGTTTCCTCGGGTCCGGTGATTCAGTCGGCGGAATCTTATGTTTCTTGTTTTAATTTTCTCTTTGTACTTTTTCACTAGCCTATTTTAGTTCTTTCGCAAAGAAAAAAAAAATGTGAGTCAATATTAAATGTTAGCTCAAACGTTCAAGCAATGTTAAAAATTTTATATTATAGGAGTAATAAGTATTGTATAATTACTGAAATACAGTACTAATTTATATATTATTTATTTATTGTGTAAATTAAAATTTCTTATGAAATTTGTACCAAGCCCCCTTAAATCGTTGAAGCAAGAACATGAAAAGGAGACGTATGGTAGATGTCTCACGAGTATATTGCTGCTCAACTATTGAACCAACAAGGACTATATGTAAGAATTTCATCCTTTCTATCTTTCAATATAAACATTACACACATGTGTGACACTAACATGGTGTTTAATTTACAAAACATATATAATTATTGTGACTGATATAGTATGTGTTACACGATTCCTTACTTTGTTTATTAATAATACTCCAGAAACTTAAAAGGCTTAAAAAAAAATATACGATTAGTTCATTCATTATTGATAAGGAGTGAAACAAATAATCTAGTTTTGTGATTATTGTATTCACAAATGCTCTTTTCTTGTAGTTGTAACAACTTATAATATGGCTTAAAATAAGTGAACAAAATTATTTATATCGATAAGATATCTTTCTTTCTTTGACGACAGTCCTATAAGAATTCTAAAAGTGTGCGTGAGTGAGATCAAAATGCCCTAGAAATAATTCATGTTAATTTGTAGGGTCAGCCTTCACTACCAAATCAACAACATCAGTTATAACATCCTATCTCGAGTGTTGCAGTATTACAGATACTATTATAGCCAACGTGCAATCGCCGCTAGGTACTCAAATGCAAGGTTCTAAATATCGGTTTCGGTGTCTATATCGGATATATAAATTTAGGAAAATTTCGAAAATATTTGAAATTTCGGGGGAAATTTCGGAGATATTTGCAATTTTTTGAGAAAACAACATCAAGTTTCTGGGAGGATGAAAATAAAGATATTTCGAATTTCCTCATCTCTGTTGCTATATGAATTAGTAATATGCTGACAATACTCATTCAATCATATACTATACTAATAATATTGTTGATATCATGCACCATGTCGATTCAATCATATACTATACTAATAATATTGTTGATATCATGCACCATGTCGATTGATTAGAGACTTAAAATCGATGAAAACAAGTTAATTAGATGACATAATCAATATGTGTCGAAACATAAATTTTAATTTTTAATTTTTTTAAAACATATTTTTTGAAAAAATATTGTTATTTTTTGAAAAAATATTGTTTCTAAAAAAATAAAAAAAAATTCGGGAAATTTCGAGAAATTTGTTCAAATTTCGGGAAATACGAGTTTTCGGGCTGACAGGTCCCCCCGAGAACAAAAAATGCTAAAGACGGGCAAAAACCAATACCAATACAGAGTATGGTGTTTCCCAGTTGTCAAGACAAAAGATTAATGCGGAAACATTGTCGGAGCGTTATCCCAACAACCAGTCAACAACCAATGAAAACCCAGAAGATATGAACAGAACAGAGTGCGGAAATAAAACTGAGAACACCACAAAATTGTTAACCCAGTTCGATCCACCGATCTACATCTGGGGGCTCCAAGCCATGTTTTCACGAGATCCTCACAAGCAGTTGAATCACACATCAACACACTTTACACATCCTTACATTCCGGTGAACTTCTCTATCTAATCAACTAGCCTAGAGAAACACATGGGAGCTTCAACCTTTCTACCCAAATGCACTCAATTCACCAGCAGATGTTAAAGTGGTGTTTGTAGAATCCTAGCTACTCAACAGATTAGGCGCGATGGTGATAAAAACACCCAAGCTAAGCACAAGTTGTGTTTACAAGTAATATCCCAAGAAATGCATAAAGACAAACTCAAATCCCCAAAAAGATAGCAGCAGACAACCAACAAGTAATGTACCAGTTGTAGGGAGGTTGTTGGTGTCTTCTGTAAACAACGAACTTCTGGGGGATAATCTTCTTCAGCTCTCAAATCGCCATAATTGCAGCTTAGAAACTTCAAATGCTCTGTAAATTGAGCTGTCATTGCGGCAATGATTCTCTCTATACCCTCAAGGACGATTTGAGGTATTTATATGGGTTTTAAGGCCCATCTAAACTCTTAAAAGCCTGCTAAGGGGAAATGCCACGTCTATGTACTTTTCTGTGCTTTTTCAGTGAAGAGAAACGAACATTGTTGGTATGATGTTGCAACAACAACAGATTTCAGCGAACATCTTCACAATATAAGAAATGTCCCTAATAATCTCCCCATTTGTGGAGATAATCGGGCCAAGTAGTCAAAACAGTGGAAGAAGCACAGAAATGGTAACCAATAATGATCAGTCCAAGCAAATCAACGTAATCCCAATATCCATACATGCCATGAGAGATAGAGACAAAAGAAGAGTAGACATAATCAAGCATCAGAAAAATCTCATAGCCAAATAACATATGTAGCCAAAGTATGCCTGAAATCCATATCCAAATGTATTAAGTACAAACCAGAATTCCAGAATACCAAAAGAGAACTAGATCAATGTCTGAAGCATTAACACAATCAAAAGTTGTTCCAACAACAGTAGATCAGCAGTAACTCCCCCTTTCCACTGGAACTCCCCTTTACTTGGCAGATCAATGAGTGCCTTCAGAATAATCCTCCCCCTCAGCTGGAGCATCAAAGGAATGCGGAAGAAGACTGATCAGCTTACGCACCTTCCTTTTGAGACCCATTTGCCTATCATTGAGAGCTCTCAACTCCTTCTCAACCTGTTGCAGCACCCCCCTAATGTGATCGACCAAGGCAGAGCCAAGCATTTGAGGACCAAGCTTAAAGTCATTGTGAAGACCTTTAAGCTTGTCAGAGGGTAAATGTTTCTTGACCTTAATGAAGGTCTCAGATGGAGCAAGCAAATGGCAAGAGTTGGCAAACAAAGTAATAAGAGCAGGATATGGCAATTGAGTATTTCTTTCAATTTTGTCCCTTGAAAATCTCAACATATGCTTAATGATCAGGTAACCATAGTTGAGAATTTCAGGGCACTCATCAATGGAGTACAGAAGTTTGCCCATAGTGGAGCTAAGTTGACTAGCATTGGAGGTAGGCAGAAAATTTGCAGCACCAATGCAATAAAGGCAGTTAAATTTCATGGACAAATCAGAAGGACTCATAGAACGTCTTCCAAAAGCAGATTTCTTAGAAACAGAAATGGTGGAAGCAACAGTGTTGGTAGGAAGTTCCAACAACTCATGAAAAATAGAAGGAGTCAGATCAATCAATTCTCCTCGAAGATAAATCTTACAGTACCAGGGGGAAACAGGGTCAAGAACATCTGGATGCAAATTGGCATAGAATTCATGAACAATAGCTCTGATACCAATTGACAGGTCCCCCTGAGAACAGAAAATGCTAAAGACGGGCAAAAACCAATACCAATACAGAGTATGTTGTTTCCTAGTTGTCAAGATGAAAGATTAAAACAATGTATATTGTCAAAAAAATATTGTAGATGAAATTTTGCTTCGAAGTGTCCCGAAACCCGAAATTTCGGGATTTCGATGGATATTTAAAACAATGGTCAAATGAGTATCTACTAGATCCACAGGATGTACGTAGATGGTCAATATCGGTTTTGATACTCAGATGATTAGTGGGAGAGAAAAGATCGATAGACGTAGATGACCGAGGCACAACAAGGATATTGCTAATGGAGAATGTAACACACCGGAATATAGCTTAAATGAACTGAAATAATTTACCTATACCAACAATGTATCTTTCTTTCTTAGTAGCTAATACAACCAAAGTGTAATAAAAAGAGCTCATGTTAATCTGTAAGATCAACCTTCACATCTGACACAGTAACATAACATCTAGTTTAAGGTTACAACAACATATTATTGATAACATCTAGTTTAAGGTTACAACAACATATTATTGGAGCAGTGAGAAATTGATTATTATTCATTTGATAATTTTACAACTTCGAACAAAAAGGTATAACACTTTTAAAAACTAATTCTCTAACTATTATGTTTGCAAACATCATAAACTAATACAAATACTTTGTTATCTGAAGCACATTTTTTTTATGACATTAGCTTATTATGTATTTTCAAAAAAATTGCAGTACTTTTCAAAATGTACATTTAAACGAGAATGAATTTACAGTTCATATAAGCTATTTTCAAGCCTATGAATATAAGAATGTGGTAATAAAGAGTTCAAAAAATATTGATGATAATAAGTCAATTTAAAAGTTCTTTTTTTGGTAAACATATACACTCGTGTGTCGGCAAAGGTAAGTCAATTTAAAAGTTTATTTCTCAATATGTAAAACTAATTTTAGACTAAAACATTATAATTTTATAATTTTTTTAATTTTATAAATTATTTTAAAATGCTTATTAATTAATTAGAAACACCATTAGTTAATTTTTATTATTCTCTTATCTTGTTTAGTAGTATTAATATATACGTGTCATACAAATTATAAAAATAAAGAACAAAATTTCAAGTTCCAACTCTCAATTAAAAAATGAAAATTAAAAACTTGACCACCAAGTCAAATCTCGTGCATATGAACCATGCACAAATGCAAACGATATACAACCAACGGGAACAGTTGCTATGCGGACACTTTCTATGGTTGTACGGTACAGATGCAATCATAGTCCTTTATTTTCATCCAATGGCTATTATTGATTAAGGGTATAGTTGTCAAAACAAAATACTAATATTGGTGAATTTGGTAATAAATCTACATACTATATTCCAAGGTCATATTTGTATGTTTTGAATTTTTGAAATCTTATGAGATATTTATATTCCTTGCATCAAGTTGATCGATTTCCATATAAAGAACGTCCAAATCCGAGTTCATTTGAGAAAATTATAGCCATTTTAAGTTTTGCGATTTTCAGCAATAGAGTATGTACATTTCAACGACAAGGCCTACCCAGTTCAGCGACCGAGGCTTCACAATTCAGCGACATAGCCAATGTAACTCAGCGACATGATCTATACAACAAAGCCTACGCAATAAACTTCGAATGGCTGTAACTTTTTCAAATGAACTCGGATTTGGACGTTCTTTATATGAAAATTAATCTACTCGATGTGAGAAATCTAAATATACAATAAGAATTCAGAAATTCCAAGTAGAAAAATAGCAGACTTTTTTATAATAACATCGCTGAAATGAATAGAACCATGTCGCTGAAATGAATACAATTAGTCGATGAAATGCATAGGCTATGTCGCTGAATTATACATGCTATGTCGCTGAATTGTATGGTTTTTTTCGCTGAGGTATGTATGGTATCTCGCTGAAATGTTCTATCCGTGTCCCTGATGCCTTAAAAGTATCTGATACTCGTTGTTATGAGAATATGCTATTTTTTCTTATGAATTTATGAAATCTAATGGAATATTTAGATTCATTGCATTGAGTAGATAAATTTTCATATAAAGAATATTGAAATTCGAGTTCATATGAAAAAGTTAGAGCGATTTGAATTTTATTGCGATTTTCAGTGACATAATTTATGCAATTCAGCGACGGGACATATAGAATTTAGCGAAGGTGACTATATAATTGAGCGAGAATTACGTAAAGAATTCAGCGACGTAACCTATACAACAAAGCCTACGCGATAAACTTCAAATGGCTCTAACTTTCGTAAATGAACTCGAATTTGGACATTCTTTATATGAAAATCAATCTACTCGTTGCGATGAATCTAAATATACGATCAGAATTCAGAAATTCCAAGTAGAAAAATAGCAGATTTTCATATAATTATATCGCTGAAATGCATAAAACCATATCGCTGAAATAAATACAATTGTGTAGCTGAAATGAATAGAACCATGACGTTGAATTACATGGTCTATGTTGATGAGTTGTAGAGGCCATGTCGCTGAATCGTATAGGCTCCGTCGCTGAGGTGTAAATATTGAGTTGATGAAATCGCAATAAACTTCAAATGTCTATAACTTTCTCAAATGTACTCGGATTTTGATGTTCTTCATATGAAAATCTATGTACTCGATACAATGAATATAAATCTTCAATCCCCAATCCCCCCCCCCCCCCAAAAAAAAAATAAAAAATAAAAAAATAGTGGATTTGTGGATTACGAAACGGAAAACACAATTCCCTACCTATTAAGTACAAAGCAAAATTACAAAACTAACCCTATAATTAATCCCAACCATTGAAATTTATTAATTGATCAATGGCTATAAACGAATGTCCTCATGGCTATAAAATCTGTACCACAACACAACACTACAACCAACTTAACATATGGGCAGTGTTGTAATCACAATCCCCAAAATAGAATCTCCCAAAATATGTCCACCAACGGGGTGCTCTTTCTAAGGAATGAGATTGATTAATTGAATCATATTCAATGGGACTAAATCGATCATCTGGTTCAATGGGATTAAATTAATCTTACATAGTTCAATGGGATATTGGGATCAATCTGTATAATTGAAAGTAAGAAAGGGAGAAAAGTGTGGACTTTTTGGCCATCACTTCCGACTACCCGAGCTAATGATAGAGGCAAGAACACCTTCCTAATCACTCTTAACCGAATATGTGACTTAAAACAATTTAAACGCTAATCACTGAAAGTAAACATGACCTAAATATAGATTTTGCGAAATCGCTAATATGAAAGAATCATGAAGTATATACGATCTACAGTCACCCAAATACGATGAGTAATATCCGACACACACATTCTAAAACATGAACTCGAAAAAACCAGGATGCAACAAGTCCCCTCAAAATTTGCTTTATACAATATGATGATCAAGCACAACGGCACCAAAATCAATTTGGTGCTCGAATATACACATACCTATATATATATATATCTGTACGTACGTAAGTATTATATATGTATACGACTACATGGTAAAATTCTACAACAAAAGGGTTTTATAGAACAAAGGGAGAGAAACCCCAAAAGTGTTAACAAATTAAAAGAACCTGCCTTTCACGTAATATACAAGAACAGGTATCAGAGGTCCCTTCTGCACAACGGGCAAGAACCGTGTCTCACCAGCCAAGTATCGATGCAAGGTAGATGAAACATGTGGTCACAATGTGGCAAACGCCGCACTGTTTCCCCCAATTGGAAGTCCTAAAAGATGTCGAGGGTTGAGTCAGCAATACATTCTTATGTCGAGCATAAGACCAAACCAAAATAGAGAGAGACACCAAATTTGTACCTGCAGGCATACAGAACACGAGACATCATCTCCTGAGGCATCAAAATTATCTCTACCAATGGTGAATTTCGGGATCTTCTCAACGGTGTCCACCAACAAACCCTTTGCCCCACCCGTGTCGAAAATGTTGGGGGAATCATCAAATGGCGCTTCAACGGCTCCCATCTGTCAACAACAGAAACACATAAATGTAAAGAGATTGCTCATTATTTCCTAAGGAGATACGCAGCATAAATAAGAGCCAGTTCATACCTGACTCTGCACTGCACTAAGCATAGCCGGACCAATTCGTTCACGTACAAGTCTACCACTTAGAAGGCTTGCTATGACATCAATCTGTTAAAATGCGAAATAGTCATAACACATTATAACACTGAAAAACAAAGGGGACTGCAAATCAATCATCCAATTCTGCATTGTTTCAAAGGAAAATGCTCATTGCTCACCAGATAGAGAAGACACCCCAATCCAGACTCGTCGGATTGCCATAAAAGCAGGGACGACTCAAAGACCTCGATCGAGAAAACAGCCCCCGAAATCGCCCCTACCGAAGCCCCTCTAATAAACCCACTTTCCGTCTCTTGGCCAATCAGTGCACCGGTCATTGCTCCTAGTAAAGTACCAACTGCAGAGCCAGATGGATTCAAGACAACAGACAACTCGCTCATTAGGCTAATTCACAACCAAACCAACGAAACCCTAACCCTTCACCCAAATGCAATTTCCCAAATCTTTCTTGGCTATCTAGTTTGAGGAATCCAAGAACCCACATTGGGAACCCTAATTTCTCAATAATTCAACCATTCACACAAGAAATTCTTCACAATACAACAAATCCCCAAATAATGGATGTCTGAAAAATTTTACATCTAATCTAGTTTTCAAACAAACAGCAACCAACCTAAATGCCCAATTTGTGCACACAGATATTAATCAACATTCATTGAGAAATCCCAAGAAAACGCAATAAGTCAAATAATGCCAGATATTATGAAAACAATCGTCATAAAAATGTAAAATTGGGAAGAAACGAAGCACGGGTCCTCAAAATTAAGAAAACAAATAAATAAAAGGAAGAATCCTTCAAATCCAGAAGTGTAAATAAAGAAAAACCCAAGAAATTCAAAAACAAAATGGAAAAGAAAAGGAATCCACTGACCCATAGCAAAGCAAAAGGTGAAAATCGCGGAGAAAATGTTCCCGACAACGGCGGAAAAGGCGCATCGGACAAATTCCTTGATCCTATTTGTTATAGAACCGATCGAAGAATACGAATCGGACGATGCTGATGAGGGACGGGGGAAAGAACGAGATGGGTAGGCATAAATCTCCATGGATTCATCAAAAGGGTGAAAAGAAATTGGATTCAGACGATTAAACTGCTGCAAGTTGCAACTATATATGGTTTCTGATCTCTGGGCGTCGCCCTGTTAAAGAGTGGAATTTTATTTGCATTTGCATTTGCATTTGGGGCTGTGTATTTAAAGTTAAAATTAAAAATTAAAATTAATTGTAGGTTGATGAATCTGCACGCGTTTCTTTTTTTCTTACAAGGGGAGGAGCCCTCATAAATACAAGTATATAAATACTCTCCTAACTGCTAGTATATGTCTAATTTTCGGGGATGAGAAATTCAATTTTATCGGTGAGGAAAGTCAGAAGTTTTACCAAATTAAAGGTTGAGAAGATTCTAAGGGTAACAAATGTATGTACACACACACAAAATTCACAATTCATTTACCCTACTTACTATCGAACAAACAAATATCTAAAACAATCTACTACACTACATTATTCTAAATACAAAATACTACTGTACTACAAAACAAATATCAGATACAGCTGAACATACTCATAGGGCATGTCCTAGGTTGTCTTTGTTTTAGAATAATATGGGAATCACTTTATATGTATTTATTAGGGAAAGAAAAAATTCATATCGTCCCATAAATTTAAAAAAACTTCAAAAACAGTCCCACAAATAACGAATTAGATGAATTCGTCCTATAACTAACCTAATAATTGCCGAACCCGTCCATGTACATCATTTTTTGCTAATCATCGCCAAACTTGTTCTATAACTATCCTAATCATTGCTGAACCCGTCCCTCCATTAGGAAAGTTATGGGACAGGTTCGGCAATGAGTAGCGAAAAAACTAGGTTCATGGACGGATTCGGCTATGATTAGGGTAGTTATGGGACGGACTTGTCTAATTTGATATTTGTGGGATAATTTTGGAAATTGAAAAAATTTATGGGACTAAATGAGTTTTTTTTTTTTTTTTGTATTTCTTGTTTACAAGCAAATTAGCTTGCTTCTTGTCCTTTGTGAATGTAAATAACTAAAGATGTCTAATTTTTTTTGGTAAACATTGACACTTATGAGTCGGAAAAGGTGTGTGGGAGACCAAGCCACACAAATTACAGAGGGGATAACGGGGAGGGCTAGGAGGCCGAGTGAGAATCGAACTCCCAAACTATGATTGGAAGATAGGGGAGATAACCACTGGGTCAAGTCTCATTCACAACTAAAGATGAATAATTTAAATATGCGGTGTCATTTTTGGGCTTTTTTTTTTTTATTTCACTCAAAAAAAAAGTAGGTAGCTAGTAAATTTGAATATCACTTCTTTCTTAAAAAGGAAGGATGCAAGAGTCTTGTTCTCTTCTGTCCAATTTTTTTTAAGAGTCGAAGCAGCAAAGAAGGAAAAGAAAAAAGAAAAAAATAAGAAACAAACAACCAACAAGCTAGTATTTGGGGAAACATACGTCGGAAGCATTCGCCGATATGTCCCTAAGAACACAATCTGGGAGGAAGGCCCAAGTGGTGTAGAATGAACCCCCATCCTATGGCTGGGAAATGAGGGTACTTGACCACTAGGGTAAATTCCCAACCCCAACTTTTTGGTCCTTTAGTTCAACTACAAAAGAAATATTCCCTCTGTTTTATTTGAAATGTTCCAAAACTTTTGAAATTATTTGAAATGTTCCAAAACTTTTGAAATTATAGTACAATGCATTTATTTTACAATTAATATCTTAAAATGAAAAAGATAAGTAAAAATTATAAAACTATGCGAAAAGGACGAATCTAGAAATATCGCATTTGATATTTTCTTATATAATTGTAATAAAAATTTAGATCAAGCATGCAAAATGAACAGTATAAAAAATCCAAATAAGACGTTTCAAAATGGGATGAAGTGAGTTAGGCAAGCAATGAAGTTCATGAATAAAACTTTAATTACGTAGAGTTTTTTTTGAGGAAAAGTTTTTATCATAGTTACCTGGAACGCGGATCGCCGCCGGTTCTGTTCCGCTGTCGCCGCCGCCGTTCTTTCCAGCTTTTAGTTTCAGGCTTATTGAGCTCTCCAGTCTCTACTGTCCACTGTGTCTGTCTGTAAGCACGAGAGGAGAGAAGACTCGAGATTACCCTTGCTGTCACCACCATTTTTTGTTTTCGCAGATTTCCTTTCAATTTGGAGACGGGGAACGGGTGGAGACGGGGAGACGGAATAGTTTAGGGTTTTGTGTGTGGGGTCCATGTATTTATTTACTCCAATTTATTATGCTAAATGTCAGCATAGTATTTCCTTTTCAGATTTTCATGTGTATAAATTGAATTTAGTATTGTATTTTTTGTTTGTGATTTTTTATTTAATATTTTGTGAAAATGTGATATTTTGATGTTTTGGCTTATTTTCGTCTAAAATTTTAATTTAAATTTTTTAGCAATTAAATATATTTTAATATTTATAAAAAGAAAAATAGGGTATACATCGTTCCGGAGTCACCTAGACTAGCGTTCCGCGTTTCCGTTCCCGTTCCCCGTTTCGAATCGAACTCCGTTCCGTGTAACTATGGTTTTTTATTGCCACAATCAAAACAACGTCCATAAAGCAATTACAACTCTAGCAGCTGACAGAAAGATAACTTGAGAGAATGAATAGAAACAGCAGCACAACAAAACAAACAAGACAGCAACTCAACCGCAGTAGCCTTAATGAACCAGTAGCAGCCTGGTCCCATGGATTGCAGCCTGATCCCATGGAGATATCCAAAGTATTGTAAGGCAACAGCAGCCTGATCTCATAGGAGAATGATCAGCAGCCTTGATGCTTCCAAGTGTTGTAAGGCAACAGAAGCAAGTAGCACCAACCGAGGACAGAGAAAGCATTTAGATTTGGTGAATTCTAAAAAATGAATTCTAAGTCCCATGGATTGCAGCCTTAATTACATAGAGTTGTTGCCAAAAAATGAATTCTAAACTGGGATATGAAGCGTTTTAGATTTGGTGAGTGTTCGGAGTTGGTTTTTCTTTCAGTTTATGCAATTGCAATGCGCAAAGAAACAAACCGAAACTCATTGTTTGTGTGTGTTATGCTTCTAAAAGGGATTTTTAGGGTTCTAAACTTTTATTCCAAATGGTCCCAATAAATGTAACAACATTAGGATCAACATCCATCAAATTGATGAAAGATATATGGCACATGAACTAGATCAACTGCAGTTAAAAAAAGACTTTATAATCTACTCTAAAGTTAGATCAACGATTGGATAGGTGGTAGATGAAATTGATAATCACCACTTGTTATGTCAAGTCATTGATCACAATTTTGCTAAATGACTACTTTTTTTTTTTTTTTATTGACAATTGAATGTGATTGTTGAAGTGCTAAGAATTCGATTAAAGTGCTTATTAAAATATAGATGTCCAAAATTTGATTTTCTTTCTTTTTGACACTATTAAATATGAAGTTATACTACTTGAATTATTCTTTGGGGTCTGAAGTTATTTGGGAGGTAGCGAGTCCCCTGGCGAATATCAGATTTTGAAAGCAGAGCACATTGTTTAACTTGAACGAATACTTATTTAATATTTTAATTTAATATGATGAGTGATGAGTGATGTGTTTACTAATTTAAACAACTATTGATATAAAAAAACAAGTTTACTAATTTAACGATTACATTAGTAACAAATTAATCAAAATTTGCTGTTTGGCAATTTCGAAGCCAACTTTTTGCCTACAATAAAGGTGTATATTAGGGTGCGGATGGAATGGTGGTGCGGACATGCGGATGTTATTTTCTACCGTTGATCAATTTTCATCATCCAACGATTGAGATCATTTTTAGGGTTAGTTTCGTAATTTTACGTGTTAGGTTTTTATATAGCATGTCGCTGAGAAGTATTATATCAAGTCGCTGACTTGTGTTGGTCTTGTTGCTGAATTGAGTATGGCCATGTCGTTGAAATGTATATGTTCCGTCACTGAGATGCGCTAACATGCATAGAACCATGTCAATGTCGCTGAATTGCATATCCCATTTCATTGAATTGTGAGAAGGCTCGTCGCTAAGATGCGTTTATAATCGCAATGAACTTCAAATAGCTCCAACTTAAAATGTCGCTGAAATGAAGTCAATAATGTCGCTGAATTGCATATGCCGTGTCGCTGAATTGAATTGTCGTTGTCGCTGAGTTGTGTATGTCATGTCGCTGAATTCAACTGATGAAATACCTAACAAATAAAATTACGAAACTAACCCTACAAATGATCTCAACCGTTGGATGATGAAAATTGATCAGTGGTAGAAAATCGCATCTGCATGTCTGCACCATCATTCCATCCGCACCATAACTCTCCCAATCCAAAATGGTGCTATTTACAGTGGCTTAAAAAATAGCCGATTGAACACTTTTTCTAAATTATTGTATCACTTTAAAAAAAATTATTTCGTCTCACATTGTCTCACAAATTAGCCGATTCGATTTAGATGTTTTGCCAAACAGGGCCATAGTATTTGTTAAAAATTAATTTTGTGTTAAACATTTGTTGTATTACTATCAAATACTTCCCCCGTTTTTAAAAAATTCTAACATTTCTGCGTTTCACGTTATCCAATGTATATTTTTAACTCTTAATATCTCAAATTGTGTAGAAGTAAAAATTATAAAAATTTGATATTCTAAAACTACGCGATTAGACGAATTTAACAAGATTCGATTTGACTATGTTTTATCTTGTATAACTGTGTCAAAAATTTGAATAAAAAATTTGATATTCATAGTTATACAAGTTAAAATATAGTCAAGTGGGATCTTGTTAGATTCTCTTGTCATATAGTTTTTAATATCGAACTTTTAGAATTTTTACTTACACCAAATATGAGTTATTAATGGTTTAAAATGTACATTGAACTGTGTTAAAAGTTGGTTGGTAACAAACATTTTGAGACGGAGGAAGTATTAAAAATAATCATATTACTAATGCTACTTGGTTCACTAGTTGGAAGAGAACACCACCAGTATAAAACATCAAATTTGTACCAATTATGATTTTTTTAAAAACTAAAAAATAATATAAAATTTAAGTTTTAGTAATATTACCACTTGATGATGTTTTGGCATATATCGGGTATCCATAGACCACATTGGACCCGAGACTAATCCCTCAAGGATCTGGTGGATATTGAAAGGTTATCTCTCACAAAGTAGAATTCTGTATACAAAAAGCTCGAACCACTTGATAATGTTTTTTTGGAAGAGCTAACCACTTGATAATGTTGATTTAATTAGGTAGTAATTTTTCTAAAATCTATATTGGACAATATTATATAGGAGTAAGTATTTCTTTATTCTCAAATTCATTTAATAATATATGCCAGCCGTTTTAGTGTAGATTGGGATAAACCTATATTTAAAAGATGATGATATGACCAAGGAAAATTTAAATTATGATTCAATACGTGCGAAAGGTATAGTAATTTAATTAATTTTCGCCAACTCAATTAATTAATTCAATAAAATAATAATCTACATGTCAAACTCCAGCTCAAAGGCTTATCCGCGTGCTACCATGCAGCATATTAATATGCAGGAAAAGTAGAATAAAATATCATTCATTAGATGGTATCGAAGTTAAAATAAAGAAGCAATAATGTTCGTATAATTCATGTAAAGTATATACTTTATGTGAAGTTTAGCTTATATAGAATCCATACAAATATTTTCATTCTGTGGCCCTGTTAGGCAAAATAGCTGAATCTACTCAGCTAATTTTTCTCACAGTGGGAGATAAAATAACTTATTTAAAAATATAGAATAACTTAAAACAATATTTAATCAACTCTTAAAATCGCTGCAAATAGCAATATTTTGGATTTCAGATTATTGTAGGCGAAAAGTTGGCATCAAAATTGTCAAACAGTTAATTCTGACTAATTTATTACTCACATATAAATTAACAGCTAACAGTTAATTTCCAAACAGACCATGTGTATTTTGTTATCGAATTTGATTGAACACCAAATCCTTTCTTAGTTGTCTGAAGAGATTTGTATAGTTATATTTTTTGGAAGAGATTCATTAAAATTTATTGAGTCTTGAAGTCAATAGTCTTTAAATACTTAAAGAATTTTTAATACTTTTTTAAATATGTTCAATACCTCAATCAATATTTTTAAAGACTTTCTAGAATTCATATTGAATACCTCATGATTCGAAATACTTTTTAAAATACACTCGAGACTTCAAGAAAAATCCTATAAACCCTTGATTGAGTATACGTCCAAGAGTCTATATAAGGTTAACCAACTCCCTGTGAAATCTATAATTTTTCTAAATCCATCGATTTTTCAAATTTTAAAAAAAAAATCAATAAAATCTGAATTTAAATACATCCATATAGGGGATGAGAACTTAACTCAAGTGGTTAAGTCCCTTGACTTCCAACGGAAGGTTGGAGGTTTGATTCCCCACCGGCCCCCTATCCCTCCCTGTTTTTCCCCTTTGTAATTGTGTGACATGGACTCCCACCACCCATTTCCAGCTTTCAATGGCTCTTCCAAAAAAAATAAAAAAAAAATACATCCATATAAATGCCTTAACACAATCTGAACAACATGTAATGCATTTCTAACGTAATCAAACAATTAAAAAAAGTAAATTAAATACTCGCCACCCATTTTGCCGGCCTTTTTTCCCTTTTCTTTTTCTTTTAAAAAACTATGTTTAAAAAAGAAAACCTAGACTTGAGACACGTGGGTATTACGTACAATAACTCTATTACTACTAATCTAATCATATACTGTATTATCAAACATAATATTTTATTTATTTTATTTACAGATCAGACCAAATTGTGAGTTGCAACCCCCACAATTTCATATTTCAATATGTGCCAATGTTTGGTGTTTGCTTTTTGATTTTCATGGATTTCTAAAGGGCACCAAGGAAAGGGTCATTTTCAATTTTTTTCTTTTTTAACAAAATTATTTAGAGGCTCTTCTTGTATAATAAGTTATAAATGGTGGGTGATGGTCACATGCACCCTAAGTTTCTCTCCTTTATTTCTCTACTAATTCTATGTACTCTTTTTTTTTTTTGGTCCACTAGTTTTGTAAAAAATGACCTCCTTAATAATTTTCTTACATAAATTGGTATTAATTGGGGCTCTTTATAGTCTAGTTATTGTAATAAAATTCGAGTTTGGAAAGTGTCCCGCAGGCCACCATGACGAGGTCAATTAAGTTATACTTCTATATACTATATTACTATTTATTGAAAGAGTTGTTTGTGAAGATAATATTATTATTGACTGTTGATTGTTTTTGAATTTCTTGCTAATTAAGTATACGTGTCCTGTGAAAATTCATTGGTGTGCTGAGTGATCTCACTATCAATATGCTGGATGAATTTACTATTCAAACAATAATTTCGAATATTTCTGACAATAATTCATTGATATTTATTAGCATGATTGAATGTGATGAATTTAGTATGTTTTTTTTAGCAGAGATATTTCCAATTGGGCTTAGGAATGTCTTTGGGCTGAAATTGGTGGTGTTGGGCCAAAAAAGGCTTATTGGGCTAAAAGTATGGATTGGGCATATTTTTTTCTTTCAATGTTTATTGGGGACTTTAGAGCCATTCCATCCAAACTTTTTTCGCGTCAAGACTCCATATTTGTAAGTAGTGGTTAAGGCCAGTCTATCCCCTGGTCTATTTTAGGCTCGGCTTGGCCTGGCTTTTGCTTAGATAATTCTAAAAGCCTTGATTAGGCCTTATAAAAAGCATATTTGGCCTATTAAGTTTTTTTTATATAACCTTTAGTAATTTATTAATATTATAATTTATTATTTACTTAATATTTAAATATATTTCTTTTTAAAAAATTTGGTGAGCCTAAATAGGCTACGAAAAAAACTTAAAATCTGACATATTTAAATAAAAAAATCATGCTTAAACCTGTAAACGAAGCCTACAATAGGTAATAGGCCAGGCTAGGCCTTACGAAATAAGATAGGCCTAGGCCCATGCCTGACCTAGCCTATTCAAACCCCTATTTGTAAGTTGTAACCTTTAAAAATATGGCCCCCAATATGTTTTGGTTATCACATTCTTTTTATATTGGTTACCACATTTCTTATTTTTTTTGTTACGACACATTGAGTTTGGTTACCACATACCACACTTGGTATATTAGATTACCATATAGTATATTAGTTACCACATACATGATATGTTGGTTACCACATACTATATTTTTTGGTTACCACACATCTAGAGTTTGATTGCCACATTCGTGGTATATTGAATAAAACACATCTTGTGTTTGGTTACCATATTCTTAGTATATTGGTTATCACATATTCATATTTTTTGTTACCACACATATAGAGTTTAGTTAGCACATTACACACTTGGTATAACGGCTACCTCATTTATAGTATAATTGTTACTATACACCCAGCATTTGGTTACCACATAATCAAAACTATGGGAGTGTGCAAACTATAAGATTTTGAGTATGGATCTTTTTAAAATGTAAAGAAAATAAAAGGGGACCCTATCTCTAATAAACCCCTTTTTATTCCCTTCCCTGACATGTTGATAATGTTTTGGAGCCTGGTAATCCCGGTCCAGCTGGTATAGGTGGTGTGATACGAGATGATAAGGGGGATGTGATATATATCCTGTCCGATTGTATTGGGAGGCTGATGCTTCGTTGGCCGAAGTCACAACAGTTAGTCGGGTGTGTGCAGCGTTGATACGAGATCAAGGCTTCCCAATGATCAAGTTGTTGTTTGAGTGTGACTCGGAAAATGTTGTGAAGTGGCTAAACAATGTGGAATCAGTGCCGTGGAGGTTTTGGGATTTGATGGGACCAATATCGACAGTGTTGAGGCACGCCGGGGAAGTGAGAGTACGACATATCTTTCGAGAGCGGAACTGTCTGGCTGATCATTGGGCAAGATTGGGTGCGTCGAGTGAAGGCAAGGTGGAGCACTGGACATAAGCAAAGGAATAGAATGGAAAGCAAGGTTACAGGGGTCATCGCGGTCTGTGAACAAATTTGCCTATGCGATTAGGGGGTTGTTGCATTGGTTTGCTGTAGTCTGGTGTAGTTCATAGCCTGCTGTCTGGCATTTTGATATATTTTTTCTTCTGTTAGTGCGAGTGGTCGGCAGATAATTGTGGGATTGTAAATCGTGGAGATCAAATAAAAACACTTTTATTCTAAAAAAAAATGTTTTGGAGCCTGGTATTTTCTCTCGAGGTGCATAAACAAGGATATTGGTGGCATGAATAACCAAGAAGGTGGGTTTTGGGACTTTCTTCCTTGTATAGCTTATTACACCCCTTTCTACATGTTTCATGGTTTCAATCCTTCAGGTAGTTTGCACTTCTCTTCGTAAACTTGAGTTTAGGCTTTTGAATCATTCAATTTAGTTAACTATGGATTGAGCTTGGCCTGAACATATAACTAGCTCTTTGAATGTGCAAGTAGCAGGGTTTTGTGCTTGCACAATGTTTTAGGAGTCTTCCATCCGGAATAAAAATTCATTTAGTCCCATAAGTTTTTTCAATTTCCAAAACCATCTCACAAATATTGAATTAGACAAAACCGTCCTGAACCCAGTTTTTTCGCTAATCTTCACCGAACACGTCCCATAACTATCCTAATGGAGGGATGGGTTCAGCGATAATTAGGGTAGTTATGAGACGGGTTCAGCGATGATTAGCGAAAAAATCGGGTTCATGGACGGGTTGGGCGAAAATTATGGTAGTTATTGGACGGATTCGTATAATTCGATATTTGTGAGATTGTTTCGGAAATTTTTTAAAATTATAGGAGGATATGGGTTTTTTTTCCCTTCCATCGAAGTAAAGGTGACTAGCCAGACAGCAGTTGGAATAGTTTCTTTTTTTTCCCCTATATATAGATATGTTACAGATGTATGTAAGATGATATTCTTCTTATTCTCTCCTCAATTATTCACTCTTTCCTCCGTCCACAATTTCTTCTCTTCGTTAATTATTCAATTTCTCTGTCTACTACTAGTTCCCATAATTCATTTGCCACCATAACCATTACACATTCCATCATCATAATTATTACCCACTAGCTATTATAAACAATGCATACTCCATCTATATATATATATATATATATATATATATATATATATATCTACAACACGTTATCAGCACGAGCCCATATTGAAGTTTGCCAATTCTACCAAGGTTCCGTTGGAGTTTTGTTGAAAAATCAAATTCATACCAGGGTTCTGCCAAAATTTTTCAAATCCAGAAGAAAATCACCTGAGGTAATATATTTCAACTATTTTCAATATCAATTATGACTAATTTGTCAAAACATGAATCTATGTCGTTGGAAAGATCCGGGATTAATTATTTATCCCGAAATATGGATTTTAAAATTTATTTGGAATCAATGGGTCTAGAAAAGACCATGATAAAAGAAAATATGGCCATTCGTCTGGACCGCAGAAAAAAAATATGGCCACAGGCCAGGACCTCGGAAAAAAAAGGGTCAAAAGATCATATTGATGTATATATGGGAAATAAGTCTCTTGCCAATTCTTATTTTTGATAAGAGATAGTGACAGTTCCTTTAATGTGGAAGCAAATGACAACTCTTTGATAAAATAGAGATTTTTGGCTTAAACCCCAAATGGGGGCATCATAATGACTGCAAGACTAGTAGTCTATAAATGATACAAATCAGACAGTTCAGAATAATGTCATAATTGAGATATGTGAAAAGATATTAATAAAAATGACATGAATACCAACGGAGTCCATAAATCTTAGTTTTGTTATACCAACAGATTTCGTGAGTCTTTAGTTTGGTCATGTGTACTAACAGAATCAGATTCTTAAATGGCAAAATAATTGCCAGAAATTATGCCTCTAAAAGGCAAAGCAATTGAAGAAAAATGTTATCAATATGGTAGGAGGATATAGTCTCAAAATTTGTCGTACAACTAATGATTTGGTACTAGTTACCAAGAATTATTGATACAATAAAGCAAATAAAGATTGAAATAAACATTGCTAAAGGACGCCATTATTAATACTAGATTTTTTCGCCCGCTGCGCATGTGTGTTTTTTTTTTTGCTTGGAACTGCGCATGGGTGTTGAACTTATATGAAGATTATAAAATTAGAAGATATTTTTTTGAGTTATTACATAAGGTTCAAAGTCTTTTGCTTAAATATGGTGGAAATGTATGCAACAAAAATTTGAGGGAAATAAAGGAGATAATAGGAGCATGGAAAAAAATTCAAAACTCAAATAGGTGGATATAATATAAAATATTTTTTTTCCATCATTGAAAAACTAAATATATAGTTTCGCTTTCGTATCTAAAATACTAAGAACAATTGGAGAAAAGATAACGACCTTTAACAATTCAAAATTCGAATTACTTGAAAACTATGTATGATTACCACAAATCTTTACGTATAATTTACACTAAAATACTTCTTATATCATTTTAGAGTACAAATTATTTATAAAAAATTTGTATGACAATTTACTCCAACTTTCATATACATTTTTATTTTATATCAAAATAGTTAACAATGAAGGATATTATGTTTAATAATTAAACTATGATGTGTTATTTTTTTCATTTTCTTTATTTTTTCTTTAAAAAAAAGATGTAGAATTTGTTTAGAATGATATGAATTTTTTTTGGTGATGAATTTATATTAATCAATATAAATTGATTAAATACGCATTGCATTTATAAAAAAATGTTAATAAATGCCATTATTAATATGCTAAATACACCATCAAAGATGTACAAATTTCTTCAATGATACAATCTTATTTAAATACGCATTGCATTTATTATATTATTGTTTTTATTACGCTTTACATTTTTTTATTTGTGATATATTACTATCTCTGTATTGTGATATCTCGCTTATGTTAAATTTTATTTTAATATTAATTATATCTTGTTTTAATGCCAACCAAAGGGAAATTTTAAAAGTGATACTAAAAGACATAAGGTATTTTTCCAATTTAAGAATGGAAAATACAAACATAAACACAATATCTGGTAGTGCAAATATTATACCGGGAATTGGCACAGCCAACCTTATTTTCCCGGAGGGAACGAAATTAATTGTGAAAAATGCACTCCTATCTGCCAAGTCTCGAAGAAATTTATTAAGTTTTAAAGATATTAGAGAAAATGGATATCATCTCGAGACATCGACTTCAGAGAATGTCAAATATTTATTAATTATAAATATCACTCATGGTAAGAAATATGTATTGGAAAAATTACCAGCTCTGTCATCTGGGTTGTATTTTACAAAGATAAATACGACTGAAAATTATCACTTAGACCACATGTCTAATATTCCCCAAATAAACCAGATGTCTATTGAAGGCCAGATGCCCATTGATGAATATCATCCCAAATTAGGCCAGATGTCTATTGGAAATCATAGGCTTACTGATGAATATATGATATGGCATGATCGCCTAGGTCATCCAGGCTCTACAATGATGAGGCGAATTATTCCAAATAGTCATGATCATTAAAGGGATAAAAATTACTACAACATAATGATTATATATGTTTGATTGCTCCCAAGGAAAATTGATTTCCAAACATTCACCAACAAAAGTGGGAACCAAAAGCCCTAGTTTTCTTGAAAGAATTCAGGGCGATATATGTGGACCTATAGATCCACCATGTGGGCCATTTAAATATTTTATGGTGTTAATTGATGCATCAACACGATGGTCCAATGTATCATTGTTATCATCTCACAACCATGCGTTTGCACAATTACTTGCTCAAATTATTAAATTACGAGCACAATTCCTTAATTATACAATAAAAAATATCCGATTGGATCATGCTGGTGAATATTCATCCCAGAGGTTTGATGAATACTGCATGTCAATTGGCGTAACAATTGAGCACCTTGTTGCGCATGTCCATACACATAATGAACTTTCTGAATCGCTTATAAAGCGTTTAAAATTAACTGCCAGACCATTATTAATGAGATCTGGATTGCCATTGACAACTTGGGGCATGCAATATTACATGTAGCAAAATTGGTGCGGTTAAGACCGAGACAATATCATGAATACTCCCATATATCATATAGAAGTACAAAAATTGTACATAAAAATAAGGTTGAATCCAATTATAAAGTTACAAATTTTTTCGAACGTGGCTTAATATATAGTAATATTTTCTTGCATTATGTACCACGGAAATTAGTATGCATGCACACATAATTACTAGGTCCTTAGCATTTACTACTCCCTCCGTCCCATTTAACTTGTCCTGTTTCACTTTTGCACATAATCCAATGCACTTTTTTATCTGTTAATATCTCAAAATATACACAATGAAAAATTATACAAAATATATATTATAAAACTACGTGATCATACGATTCTAACAAGACCCATCTCGACTATTTTTTGCTAAATATATACTTGTAATTAAATTGAGTCAAAGCTGAACAATGAACAGTGTTAAAAAGTCAAACAGGACAAGTGTAGTGGGACGGAGGGAGTATATTATAATCATTTTTTGATTTTTTTTTTTTATTTTTATTTTTGTTATTGGGTTCCAATTGGCCTATTGGGTATATTCAATCCCGTCTATTATGCTTTATTCCTAAAGCTACTGTACAGCTTAACATTATATATCTAAGTATGAATATTAATTGTCGGGGAAATAAATAAAAAAGGCCATTACAAGGCGCCTATTCTGCTTTTAGGCCACTCTTAATTGAATTTCCAAAATTAGACCATTACAAATACATGTTGAATGAAATTAAGCCATAAGGACCAATTTGAAATTAATTAATAACCCAACAACTTTCCCTTTTTTCCATTGAAACCCCAAAAGGTTTGACTTTATATACTTTTGTCATATTCCAAAATTGTCTATACAAATGAAACCCAAAGCACATGAAAATTGGTATCAGAGCCCAGGTTTTATTGAAGAACATATTAATTATATTTAGTTATAATATTTTATCTCTTAATGGTGAAGATTTAATTATTTAATGGATTCATTTAATTTGAAACCAACGAGTTATTTCCAAATTTTGGAAATAAAAAATAGAAATTTCCAGATGAAATTCTTGAACTTTCTATAAGACAAGATTTTATTAAAACTAATTTCTTTCATGAAAATGAGAGGAACTGACTGGAAAGAAATTGATCCGGATAAGTGTCTTGCTTCCTCCATGAGGAGCTAAGTGTCTTTTTAACATTTCTTCAATAAATCCAGGCTTCCAAATATTCCAAATATTCCGATATATAGTTAAAACCCTTTACCCCAAACCTTGTTACATCCTAAGATAGGAAACGAAATAGGATTGTGTTGTTTGCTGCTGAAGGAGACAAGAATCGGTGAACCATCGATTGCGGCTGCGTGGTTGGAGGAAGTCCGTAAAATCCCGGAGCTTGAGAAACCCGGCAGCAAGGCGGTGAAACCCAAGGTATGGAGTTTAGTGCTTAATTTTATTATCGGAAGCATGATGGGCGGTTATTGGACTAAAGGAGATGAAGAAACTAAAACATGGGGTCAAAATGTAATAAACCAAAGTTGGTAGGGTGAATTGAAGTTTGAAAAAGTCAAAATAAGTCTAAATGGCTTTAATTTGGTCAAAGACGGTTTCTAATGGCCTAAAATTGAAAATTGATTTTTGCATGGCCCAAAAGCGAAAGGGGTGTCTTGTAATGGCCTGAAATGTTTACTACCTCTTAATTGTCATGTTTGAGGTCAATCGTAAAATTAGTTTCACCATTTCTTAAAAAAATTGTAACACCTCGGTTTTGGTAACCCAGGCCGGGATGTCATCGCCACACCTCTCAAACGAGACACGACTCATTCGAGCTCACTTGAGAGATGCAAGGCTAAGGTATTTCAAAAAAATAATTTAAAAACAAGCCCAAAATACAATAGATAAATAATATAGTCTATCACGTGCATTATTCAAAGTAAATAGCAGCGAAAATTATAAATTGGGCCAACATGACAAAAACATATTGGATAAACAAGACCGAAATAATGCAATCAAAATAATAATGGTTTATTTGTCCCCGAGCCCGATGCATGCACATGTTCATGCATATTCGCCTTACTCTGAAAAAGAAAATACAACGGTTTTTATCAGTATATAAAATACTGAGTAAGCTAACTCCTAACATAACAATAATGGTTTTAAATTTAATTAATAAAAATTTACCCTTTTTAAGTTATGCTCACCTTTAACATACTATAAAAATAGGATTTATCTCAATAATTCATAGGAACTTAATTTGCATGCTTTAAAAATGTGTTTAATTAAGGCAAGACGACAAGATACCAAATGCATAAATTTATAATTTAAAATAAAAGCGTAGATAAGAAATTAAAAACATGCGAACAACTTAAATAACCAAATGCACACTAAAGTCTTTTAATTCCCGTTAACTAAGAGGAGGACGCCACATCTAAGTTTCTCAAGTATCAAGTTCTCAGGTATCAACCCAGGCCGGGATGCCACCGCCACACCTCTCAAGCAAGACAAACTCATTCGAGCTGCTAAGGCTATAGGTATTTCAAAAATAATTTAAAAGCAAGCCCATTGTATAATAATTTAAAAATAGCATAATATAATCCATGCATAATAAAATAATCGTAGCGGAAATTAAATCATGGGCTGACATGGCCAAAACGTAAAGTCTAATAAAACTTAAATGATAGATGCGACATAGTTATTTTCCCGATCCCGATGCACATACTCATGCATTTTCTCCGTTCTCTGAAAAGAAAAGGAAAAACAACGGTTTTATCAGTATATAAAATACTGAGTAAATCAATCCCTAACGTAGCAATAAAGGGGTTTTAAAATTTAACAATTAAAATACACTTTTACTCATGCATATTTAAAAACATGTAATTCGACCAATTAATAATCAAGAATTTAATTGGCATTGTTCTAAAGGCACAATTAAATTTAAATGAGACATAGGTGTTTGTCCCAGTCTAATCTGTTCTTATGAGCAGACGTAGTTTGTGTGTTGTATTAACTACGCGGAATTAACTAAAGCAGTAAACAAATCAACACAATAAGTTGTTTGCCCAGTTCGATCATATGATCTACGTCTGGGGGCATACCAAGCCAGGTTCATTTCACTAATCATCAATAATAAATAAACCAATGAACAGCCAAAGCACAAGAGCAATCAAACCTCAACACAAGTTAAACTTGGTTACTGGAACACGACCAGTAGTCCGGCAAGTGTATCAACCACACTTCAACCGCTGCGACTCCACCTTATTCAATCTGAGAGTGATTCTGCTTGCTGCATCTGCTTTCATTCGGTCTACAGCTTCTTCGATCATCTTAACAAACCTTCTCCAGTAAAGAGCATCAAAATGCTTCCAATGAAGATGAAGAGCATCTCAATGCCTCTTCATTTACAAGTAATTCGAATACAAAATTACACAGAAATTACTCTCATCAAGTAACCACTATGCAACACATGAAGAATGATATATGTGAAATCTATGAATGAACTCTCTAAAACTAAGTACAAATGATGATCTCACATATATATAACAATGTAAAGCATGTGAGACGGTTATTTTTTCAGAATGCACGGGAATCTTCTAGAAAGATTCGCAAATAACCGTTCACAATAAGTTGTAACAAACTCCAGCTGTCACCTGCTCAGATTAGCTTCGTTGTTGATGAATAGTCTGAACAACTGTCAAATAACAACTCTGCACAAAATAACCCTAACAATCTCCCCCTTTTTGTGTAGAGGACATACAAACTTGTAGTTCAGAGGGTCAGAAAACAACAAGCAAATAACAGTCATCAAAAGATAGTAGCAACATTAAAAACCATCAAAGCAGTCATCGGCCAGCAGTCATCACCAAACACCAACCACAGTTAAGTGTTTACAGACCCGAAAAACCATCATAGTAGTCAGTCAGTCATAAAAACAACAAAAACTCCCCCTGAACAAAACAATATGAACTTTACTCCCCCTGTTTGTGTGCATCGACACAAAAATTAAGCATCATCATCATCATCAGTGTCAACCTGTTCATCAGGAACAACAGCATCCGGATAAAAATTTCTTGGCAAAAGACCAAGGATTTGAGTGTGAGCACGACGAATGGCAATGGCATTGTCAACAACAACAGACACCTTGTCATTTAAGCCACGTAGTATACCGCGCAAATGGACAACCAATTATTCACCAGACATAGGCGGTCCTTTCTTAATGTCATTGTACATGTCAATCAGTTTACAAAGCGGGGGCATGAGCCTTAATAAGCTCAATTGGTTCACCTTGTTTCGAATGAATACCTTGTTTCTCAAGGAGTGCAGTGATCAGTGCGGGATAAGGTAAGACAACACCTTTCTTAATCTTGTCCGATGTGTAACCTATCATCTTATCAAGCACAATCCATCCAAAGTTAAGAATCTCAAAATATTTATCAATAGAGAACACGAGTTTACCCATAGCCGAACTCAGTTGAGAAGCATTCTTGGTGGGAAACACATTGGATGAACAGAATCAAAACAAGCAGGTGAATTTCAGTGTGAGCTCATGTGGACTGAGCTGATTTCTACTAAATGCAATACAATTCTCTCCATAAATGGTCTGTGCAATCTTTATCGTTTCCTCATTCAAATAGTTGAACGGATTTGTATCATCATCGTTGACAGGTACCTTTAACACCTCATTGATCACGGTCGGTGTTAACTGAATAAACTTGCCACGAATAAACACCTTCCCATACCATTGGCTAGTAGGATTCATCACATCCTCATGAAGATTTGCATAAAACTCATAAACCAAGTTAGGCGCATACTTTTTCAGTTTAGAAGCCCAATGCATAAGATGTTTAGACTCCAAATACTCCTTAAATCCAAGTTCATTGTAAAAAGGGTGAAAGAATACCTCCTCTAGTTTGATCTTTCTCTGACTAAGATCACGAGTTCATAGCGCTTCATCTCCCTAGTATAGTAAGTCGGACTGTAAGCATCTTCAGCCAATAACTCGGCAGGTTTGGTTTTAGATCGCTTCGGACGAGGAGTGCTAGAGCCTTGTGAACTCCTCTTAGTCCTCTTCTTCTTACTAGGTTGTTTAGACGACTCTGAAACAGCAGCTTCAGAGTTTCCTCCTTCAGGATTTGCTTCAGTGTTCTCAGGCGTAACCTCCATTTGTCGGTTGTTGGTATCACCAACATTCTCCTCCTGCACTGGATAATCCTCTTGCCTCATGAAATCGGAAGCATTTCCTTCATACTCCGCATCGCCTTGAGTTTCCTGTTCCTGAGTTTGTTGATTCTCAACACCATCGAGTACTTGATTAACATTTTCTTCAACATTTTTACGAACATCAGTGGGTGCGGGTAGTGGCAACACAGGTTCAACAGCCTGCAAAGGTATGGCTTCCTCTGAAACTCCATCTCTACCAGCATCTTGATCGCCCATTTCCTCTTCAAATTTTTCAGAAATGTGAACTTTCAATAGGGAAGAAGAAAGTGTTTAAAATCCTTTCTGAAATCTCTCCTTTATCATTGCGAAAACCCCCTAAAAAGAGTAGCTAATCAATCGACGTGGTCTGCAACGTCTCTGTAGTTTCTCTGCAATCATGACGACGTGCAGGCTATAACTGTCCCATCAGTTATAAAACTCTATCCAAAAACAATTTGAAATCCATAGAATCTTCTCATTTTGGGCCAAATCTTCTCTAATCACCGGCCCATGTGATTTATGATCTTTTAATTCTAAATACAAAGGCCCAACTCCCTTCTGAGCCCTTCAAACTTATCTGCCTCCAATGATTCAGTCAGGATGTCAGCCAGTTGTTCCGATGACCCAACATATTCAATGTTACAAACTTCATCCTCCACTAAATCTCTTATGAAGTGATATCAAATATCGATATGTTTACTACGACTGTGGTAAACAGGATTCTTTGAAATGCATGTAGCACTTGTATTATCACAAAGAACCTTGAATCCCTTCTTGATTATACCATAGTCTTCTAGCATTTGTCTCATCCATAATAATTGTGTGCAACAACAAGTTGCAGCAACATACTCAGCCTCTGCCATAGATAAAGCAACAATGTTTTGTTTGCGTGAGTACCAACTCACCAAGTTATTTCCTAGATAGCAACAACCTCCCGTTGTTGATCGGCGGTCATCACAACATCCTGCCCAATCTGAATCAGTGAAACCAATTAGGTCTAGTGTTGATCTTTTCGAGTACCAAACACCTAATCCAACTGTGCCTTTCACATACCGCATGATCCTTTTAACTGCCTTCAAATGAGTTTCCTTAGGATCACATTGAAATCAAGCACAAACTCCTACACTAAAGGAAATATCCGGCCTTGAAGCGGTCAAATACAACAAGCTTCCAATCATGCTTCTATATAATTTTTGATCGAAATTAGCTCCAATATCTTCCTTTTAGAGTTTGGTTTGTTGTGCCATAGGTGTACGAATCACCTTGCAATCCTCCATATTAAACTTCTTTATCATATTCCTAGAATACTTTTCTTGACATAGAAAGATTCTACCTTCCTTTTGATGCACTTGAAGTCCTAAGAAGTAACGTAACTCGCCAAGCATACTCATTTCAAACTCAGAGTTCATGGCTTCCACAAATTTTGCCTTTAACTTCTCTGAAGTCGATCCAAAGATAATATCATCAACATAGATTTGGGCTACCAAAATATCGTTGTTCCTGTGTTTCACAAACAACGTTTTATCAACTGAACCTCTGATATACTCATTTTCTAACAGGTAGCTCGCCAGACGTTCATACCACACACATGGTGCCTGTTTTAACCCATATAAAGCCCTTTTAACTCTATACACATATTGAGGATATTTTGGATCTTCGAATCCTTTTGGTTGTGCAACATAAATCTCTTCTTTGATCCTTCCATTTAAAAATGCTGTTTTGATATCCATTTGAAACAGCTTGAAATTCATAGAACAAGCTATAGCCAACATCATTCGTACGGCCTCCATCCTAGCAACCGGTGCAAATGTTTCATCATAATCAAGACCCTCAATTTGAGTAAAACCCTGTGCTACCAATCTAGCCTTGTTCCGAACAATGTTCCCTTTCTCATCAGATTTATTCCTATAAACCCATTTAGTACCAATCACATTGATGTCAGCAGGTTATTCAACCAACTCCCAAACTTCATTCCGCTCAAATTGTAGTAGTTCATCCTGCATAGCAGCAACCCAATATTCATCTTGTAAAGCCTCCTTTACATCTTTCGGTTCAATTTTTGATATAAAGCAATTAAATCCAGCAAGATCTCTGAAATCAATTTGCTTATTTCGAGTTTGCCTCTGAGCTGTTGGATCACCAATGATATCCTGTGATGAATGATGTTTAAGAGTTCTTGGTCCTGGCTTTGGACCTCGTCTTCTTTCTCTTTCAGCCTGAGATGGTTGTTGATCCGATGTTTCAGCAACCTCTGTATTACCATTCTCAACTTCTCTATCATTATTGATATCTTGATCAACTTCATCAAAATTGCTTTCTTGTTGATCAATCTGATGTCTCACAATCAATTCATCATCATTATCTTTGTCTTTCTCAAGTGGTCCAACATCTTCAAAAACAACATTGATGGACTCAATAACCTTCTTTGAATCTTTCAAATATACTCTAAAGGCTCTAGAGTATGAAGAATAACCAAGGAACCATCCTTCTTCAGATTTTGAATCAAATTTCTTCAATGGTGTTCTATCTTTTAGAACATGACACTTGCATCCAAAGATATGAAAGTATTTAACACTCGGACTCCTTTCATTCCAAATTTGATAAGAAGTGAAGTTGGTCTTCAGTCGTAGATACACCCTGTTAACAATGTGACATGCAGTATTCATAGCTTCGGCCCAAAAACCCTTAGATAATTTAGATGCATGTAGCATTGACCTAGCCATTTCTTGCAAAGTCCTATTCTTCCTCTCTGCTACACCATTTTGTTGTGGTGTTTTGGGAGCCGAAAACTCATGACCAATCCCATGCACTTTGCAAAAAACTTCAAACCTTGAATTCTCAAATTCCCTTCCATGATCGGTTCTAATTTTAATAATCTTCTGTTGTTTCTCTGTCATCAGCCTCAGACGTAATTTCTCAAAAACATCAAAGGTTTCATCCTTCGATCTTAAGAACTCTACCCAAGTGTAACGTGAGAAATCGTCTACACACACAAAGATGTATTTCCTTCCCGTTAAACTTTCAATTTCAGATGGACTCATTAGATCCATATGAAGAAGTTCCAAACATCGTGAAGTAAGAAGCTCATCAATTTTCTTATGCTGTGCCTTAGTCTATTTTCCCTTCGAGCAACCACCACATATCATATCCATGTTACTCGGTAGTCGGGGCATTCCTCTGACAACACCTGAACAACTAATCTTCTGCAAATTTCTAAAATTCATGTGACCAAGTCTTTGATGCCAAAGAGTTGTTAAATCATTCTTAGATAATAAAGCATGTTGAACTTCCTTCTTCAGAATATAGCAGTTGTTCTTTGATCTATTTCCAATCATCACACATGCACTTGCTTCATTGAAAACCCTACAAAAATTCTTTGTGAATTCCACACGATAATGATCATCACATAGTTGACTTATCGAGATGAGATTCGTTGTCAAACCTTCAACAAAGTAAACTGAAGATAACTGAGATAGACTGTCATCTTTAACATTGCCAAACCTGAAATTCTACTTCGAACTCCATCACCAAAAACGACATCTCCACAATCACTATCTTCAAAGTTTGTTAAAAGTTCCTTTTGACCTGTCATATGACGTGAACATCCTGAGTCAAAGTACCATTTTTCACTATGCATTCCTTTCCGAAGTGAAAGAACCATAAGGCATTTCGACTGAACTCGCTTTCTAACCCAAACTTTCTATAACTGAATTTTCTTCTGTAATTTATCCGATGACCAAACTACAGCATTACCACGCATCAAGTTTCTGACTATCTTCAAACAAGTATCTTCGTTGTGACCAGGTAGTCTGCAGTACGCACAATCTCTACTCTTAGATTCTGAATCTGTATCCTGTGCATTAGCCTTCGGAGTCTGTTGAAGGAAACCACCACTCATAAACTTCCTCTGATTATCTGACCTTTTCCCTGAAAAACCAATACCAGTGAAGTCTTTCGGTTGTTTTCCCAACGCAAGAACATCGTCAAGTTTTCCTTTCCCTTTAAAGAGTCTCTGAAATTCCTGATTCTTAGCTTGAAGCTGATTAGATTCAACCTTGACTGTATCCAATTCAACTCTCAGTAGCTCAAGATCCTTTAAGACCTTTTCCTTCTCAAGAAATAATCCATCATATCGTTTTCTTAAGGTCTCAAGTTCCTCTTTAAGTAACTTCTTTTGCTCAGAAGTTTTATCCCATAGAATTCCGGTGTCAGTAAGTTGTTTCAACAGCTTCTTGTTTTCCTTCACAGCAACTGAAAATTCTCCTTTCAGAAATTCATAGGCTTCATAAAGTTTTTCGAATTCCTCATCTTATTCACTATCAGAATCATCTGTGAGACTACTATCTCCATGTAAAGATTCAGCAATAGTACCTTTCCGAACCGATTTGGATGTCTCCTGTAAAGTGAAAGCAACAACTTCTGAATCACTGTGTTGTTCTCCTGACTGATTTTCATCCTCATCATCTGTCAAAGAGACTTGTAGTGCTTTTCCTTCTCTTCTATTAGCAGTAGGGCACTCACTTCTAATATGACCCGTTCCATTGCACTTATAACACTGAAAATCAGAAAAAGTATCTGGTTTCTTAAAATCCCTAGACTTTCTCTACTTCTTGTCATATTTGCCTTTATCACTCTGTCTGTGATTACCAGTCGTTTGTTTATCGGTTGTTGGCTTACCAGACTGATGACGGTTCTGATACTTCTTATTCTGAAACTGTTTTGCTCTCCTTTTCTGCAACATCTTAGATACACTTTTCGAGATAAAAGAAACTTCATCTTCATCTAAGTCATCTTCCTTATTTTCAGCATTAAGAGCAATGTTCTTTGTAGTATCATTCTCTATGTAATTCAATTCATAAGATTGAAGTATTCCATATAAGCCTTCTAGAGAAATGGTGTTAACCTTGTCCAACTCCTCCAAGGCAGCAACCTTAGGATAAAATCTCTTAGAAACCGTTCTAAGCAACTTTCTAACTTGTTTTCTCTCATCCCACTGATCACCAAGAGAATAAGCCTGACTAACAACATCTTTAAATCTACCATAATAAGCAGATGTAGATTCATCATCACTCATACGCAAGCTATCAAAGAGTGTTTCAATACGTTGTAGTCTAGTAGCTCTAACATCAGCAGAACCTTCATGTGCTATTTCTAAAGCTCTCCATGCATCATAAGCAGTAGTATAGTTCGAAATCATTCTATATTGAGTAGAATCCATAGCAGCAAAAAGAGCATTTAAAGCTAAAAAGTTACCTTGCTTAGCTAGCCTTTCAGCAGCAGTTAACTCAGCTCTTGTAGCGGGCCTGGTTGTTGGTGGATCATCTTCATTAGCTGGAGTCACTCGCCTAGTAGGTTGTTCCCAGCGTGTTTCAATTTCCTCATCAGCATCTTCACCAAGTGATGCTATGAATGCCTTCATTCTCATTTTCCAATAACTATAGTCAGTTCCATCAAACAAAGGTGGACGAGAAACTGAAGAACCTTCCTTATTGCTCATCTTCCAAACAGATCTGATCTACTCAATTACGCTAGAGCACTGGATTCCCTCTGATACCACTTGTTTGTCCCAGTCTAATCTGTTCTTATGAGCAGACATAGTTTGTGTGTTGTATTAACTACGCGGAATTAACTAAAGCAGTAAACAAATCAACACAATAAGTTGTTTACCCAGTTCGATCATATGATCTACGTCTGGGGGCATACCAAGCCAGGTTCATCTCACTAATCATCAATACTGAATAAATCAATGAACAGCCAAAGCACAAGAGCAATCAAACCTCAACACAAGTTAAACTTGGTTACTGGAACACGACCAGTAGTCCGGCAAGTGTATCAACCACACTTCAACCACTGCGACTCTACCTTATTCAACCTGAGAGTGATTCTATTTGCTGCATCTTCTTCCATTCGGTCTACAGCTTCTTCGATCATCTTGACGAACCTTCTCCAGTAAAGAGCATCACAATGCTTCCAATGAAGATGAAGAGCATCTCAATGCCTCTTCATTTACAAGTAATTCGAATACAAAATTACATAGAAATTACTTTCATCAAGTAACCACTATGCAACACATGAAGAATGATATATGTGAAATCTATGAATGAACTCTCTAAAACTAAGTACAAATAATGATCTCACATATATATAACAATGTAAAGCATGTGAGACGGTTATTTCTTCAGAATGCACGGGAATCTTCTAGAAAGATTCGCAAATAATCGTTCACCAATAAGTTATAACAAATTCCAGCTGGCACCTGCTCAGATTAGCTTCGTTGTTGATGAATAGTCTGAACAACAGTCAAACAACAACTCTGCACAAAATAACCCTAACAATAGGCATGAATTTTTAAGCATGATTTAAATAAATAAGTAAAAACATAAATAAATAAATAATTTAAAAAGCTCAGGTCTTTTAGGTTTCCCCGTTACGCCACAATTTAGCTTCTCAAGTTTCTTAGATTTTTTCACGATTGCAAGGGCAATCTCAACAATATCTCATATAGCCGGTGATCCGGCGGCCACATCCATATCAACATCTCATATAGCCAGTGATCCGGCGGTCACAGCCTTATCCGCCATACCCAGTACCACTCCGGAGCCTCGGGCATCCCCAAGGGATACTCCCGAGAGTGTAGGCGCTTATTTCATCACCGTTTTGGCATAATTTCCAAAAATGTCACTCTCGTTCGTTTAGGCACGAAGTGAAAAGCTAAAGGGGCACCCTGCAGAGCACTCACCCCCTACATAGCAAGCTCAACCTAGTGTAACGGGATTTTTCGAAATTTGTTTTTTATCATTCAATGAGAGTTTCGACCGTTTTGTTTAAAAATCTCAATTTCACCAAGTTTAACACATATTTTGTCAAAGTTTGCGCCTTTTTCGTTTAAAAAATCTATTCTAAAGGAGATCGACTTGAAATTTACATAGTATATCGAAAACATACTAATGAAAAACTTTCATGTTTTGAGTTTTTTGGAATAAAGTGAGGAAGCAAGTCAAAAATCAAGTTTTCTATGCAAAGTTCTTCTGTCAGGATTAAGGTTGTCACGGTGTTCAAAAATCTGATTTTTGACTCATCAAACGGACTCGAAAAATTCTGAAAATTTACGGACATACACTAGACATGATTATCTACAACTTTTGTTTACATTTAAAAGTTTAGTTTTGAACGCAAATAATAGAAACATGCTCATCAAATTCGAACAGTAAATCTGTCACTACTTCCTTTTGAAATCGCAGAACAACCAGATCACTTTCGGTGGTCCAAACGTTAACGAAATCTCACGAAATTTTACAGACACATTCTTGAGGCAATTATCTACAAATTTTATTTTTACATCAAAGAATATTTTCGATGGGATCCATTAGAAAAATGCCAACGAAGTCAGACACGTAAATCTGTCGACTCTTCCAATTTTGTGAAAAACTCAGAAAATACCAGATGCGATTTCTGGGTTCAAAGGTCGATGAAAATTCTTGAAATTTTGACACGAATTAGATTAAAATTTTAGGAACAAAATCTTAGTTTTGATTTTTTCGTTTCGAACACTCGAGATCAGTGGCGGACGCAGACCATTATGGCCGGAGGGGCGGATTTTAATATAAATTTTTTTTTTCTCACAACATATAAAACAAACCTCAGGTACAGAAAATATCTTTCAACGGTAGTACCATGCTAATAGCATAAGTCGGCAAAGCAAACAGAAATAGTATCGGTCATCAGCTCAACCATTTCTTTCTTTTCTTTTCTTTTTTTTTTCTCTTTGCAAGACTTATTAGAGAGCTAAAGATTTAAATAATGCCGACTACATTTCCGTTCACCTTTCCGATAGGGTAAAAAAATTATCCATTTGGACGTTTGTTAGAAATTCGAGTAATTTATTATAACTTTATATAATGGACCCACATATTTTATATTAGTAAGATTAAAGAGTAGATGAGTTTATATTAAAGAAAAAATCCACCAATAAAGATACATAATAGTAATTCTTTTTCCTCCTCCATATTTCACATGTAATTACAGTAAAGTATATTCTATCATAGTTAAAATTCACAACACTATATAAAAAATGCCACACTTTGAGCTCGGAGGGTCGAAATTACAGAAAATATGCTATATTATAATTAAAATTTACATAATTATATAAAAAATTAATGGCAAATTTTGAACTCGGGGGGCGACGGCCCCCCCAAGCCCATGAATAGGTACGTCACTGCTCGAGATAGGAGTTTTTGGCGAATTTTAGAAAACGCACGAAGGTGGGATTTTTGCTTGATTAAATCTTGTATTACGAACGTCCTTAAGCCACCAAAATTTATACGGAAGGTATTGACTTACTGAGTATGAATCCTAGGATGTTTCTGGGATGGTCGGGCGCCTACGGTTTGCTACGGACGGATCAAATCACCACGTTCTCCTCCTCCTTTGGCCATGAATCGAAAACGCAAGAAATATTCGTAGTTAGATCGTATAATCAATTTAAAAAGGCGAAGAGAAATCTTAATCTACACCTTACCAACGACCTACAACCGTGAATCTTTGTAACACCCCGGTTTTTGGTCACCCAGGTCGGGATGTCACCGCCACACCTCCCTAGCAAGTCACGGTTTCTCCGAGCTTACTAAAGAGATGCAAGGCTATGGTTTTTCAGAATTTAAAATATTCAAACAGCCCATTCATATATACAATTTAAAAAAAATAATACATCAAAGTTGCAGCAGAAAATAATATTTACATATATGTATCGCAGCGGAATTTAAATATAAGGCCAACATGGCCTAATCACGGGTTAAACAGGCCCGTTCATGCAAGATCTAGTCTAATACAAAAATTCAAAATAATATATCATCCCAAACTTCCCGTGTATGCATATGACGATGCATAATTCTCAACTCTGAAAGAAAAAGAAATAAAAATGGTTTGGTTAGCACTACGTGCTGAGTAAGTTAACACAAACATGATTAAGGGGTTTCAAAGCCATTATTTAGATTTTGAGAAAACATGCACACAACACCACATCATTTAACTTATTTATCTAACAATAATTAAATGGCATAATTTAAAGGATAGAGATTTCATAAGATCATAAATATAATTCGCAAAGTAAAACAATTGCAAGACATACTTTAAGGCATAATCTAAAAGGAACAATTTTTCGAGTCTTCTAGTTTCATATCTCATGTCTCATGTTTCAAGTTTATATTTCAATCGCCATTCGGCAGGTTTTATTTATCAATTGCCTTCCGGCAAGCGTTATATCTCAATTGCCTTTCGGCAAGCATTATATTTCAATTGCCTTTCGGCAAGCACGATATTTCAATTGCCTTTCGGCAAGCAGGATATTTCAATTGCCTTTCGGCAAGCAGGATATTTCAATTGCCTTTCGGCAAGCAGGATATTTCATGTGTATTTTATTTCAAGGAATTCCCAATCATTTAAACCTTAAAGGCTACTTTCATGTTTCGACAAGATTTCAAGATTTGACTTCCGGTAAACCACTGTTTACTCTAAAATTCGTCTAAATTCAGATTTAATTCCAAAAATTCCGAAATTTCACCACTGACTCAAAAACGTTGAGATGAACAACTTTCGTGTTTTAACTTTTTCAATCCGAGATACTCAAACATGCCAAAAACGTCAATTTTCACAGAAACACAAATCTGTTCGAATTTTATATGTCACAGTTTAAAGATTTCAAATTCTACCATAGCAAATCAACTCCAAATTTGATGAAATTTTACAGAGACCATTTTAAGACATTTATCTACAACTTTCATGTTCGGCCAAAGATCTAAATCGGCCTAGAACCCTAATTAAAAACGTCGTCACGTTCTGACCTAAGTTCCGTCAAGAATTTCAAGATCCACATCCTAGCAGTTCGGTTTCGGGTGGATTTCATATATCAAATCATCACGAAAAATCCTGAAATTTTACGGAGGTGTTCTTAACGTATAGATCTACAACTCTTATGTTCAACGCCAAGCCTAGATCGGTCTAGATCTAAGGTAGAAATCACCAACAAGTTTGAACTAAAGTTCTGTCACCGTTTCAAGATCTAAACCAAAGGCAGGTCTGTTCGTGGTCGTTTTCGGATATCAAAACACGATGAAAAATTTTGACATTTTTACAGCACATAGATCTATGTCTTAGGAACGTGTTTCATGTTTTAAGTTTTTCCGTTTGAAGTCATTTTAAGGTTCGGAAAAATTAGACAAAACTGTTGCGCCGTTAGAAATCACATGTTGACAGATTTACGAAAGTTTTGATTAAGTTTCTAGATTTAAATATTTTAAATACTCCCAAAACCGTGTAAGCGTTAACTTACAGATCTATGGATGTCTCGGCTCGATGATTCGGAGGCGTGGCTTCCACGTTCTTTGTTCTCCTTCCGAGATCCTTCGTTTTTCCTCAACGTGTGCGGATCGGGGTTTAGAATAGAAAAGAGGTTTAATTAGGATTTGTTTTCGAATCACAAATGGTAAGGAAGGGAGCAGATCTTACCACGATGACGGGAGTCTTTGGATTTTCGTCCAACTCAGTCTCCTCTCTTGCCTTCGTGTGTCCGACGACTCTGGGATTAGGGTTTCGATGTATAGAGAGATTTCGTAGGGTTTCAAAAGTATTCGGAGCTTTTAGGAGGTCTTATTTATAGATAACTAAGGCCTAGGGCGTCCAAGATCTGACTCTAAGAGTCTAGAGTCGAAAGATGTTCAACCGAAAGTCGGAAAATCCGGAATCGGGCGAGAAAATCGCGGAACGCCGCGACTGCGCTGCTGGCGCGCACTTGGCGCGGGAATCCCTTTAAAAGCGCACGGACACCGCGCCATCCTGGCCTGGACTTCGGTCTGGGCCGGGTCGTGTGATCCGTCGTGCTTTTCCTCCTCTCTTTCGGACTTCTATCCCTCTACGCTTCCAAATTCCAATTTCCGGGCTATCTTTGGGCTCCGATTTCCTATCTTAATTTTATTCGGACCTAAACTTATATTTGGACTCGAGTTATTGAGTCTATCGGTGTCGGGTCCCCGTGTAACCATTTATTCAATTAGATTGCCTTCGGATTCCCGGGTTCTCGGAACTTTGATTCCTTTTTAATTTAAATTCCATTTCTCATTTCCTCTACATTTATTTCTTTATTTGCTGAATTTATTTTATTTATTGTATTTATTTTATGTTGGAAAATTCTCGGGTATTACAATCTTGCTCTTCACGTCCTCATACTTCGGATTTGTTCGTCGGAAAGTCCACAATTTAAATTCTTTTGGGGTTTTCGGGTGGAGTGAAGGTGGGAATAGAGTATGAGATGGTAAGGGGATCTTGGGCTATGATGGGGGGATTTAGGGGATAGGGATTGAGCTAATATGGAAAATGAACACCTTCCCACGACCAGGGATCGAATTCCCTTGATCAAGCCCCGAAATCGCAGAATTAATGGCTCAATTCCGCCATGACAGCAGCCTTCCCGCAGCTGCATCAGAGTGGCGTGGTTTTAGCCCCGACTATGCCACCACCGCACGGATACCGCGCGGCCTTGGCCTGGGCTTGTGCCTGGGCCGGGCCGTGCTATCCCATTGGGCCTCCTTCTCCTCTCCTTTTGGGCCTTTCTCATTTTATTTTCTTGGCTTATTCATTGGGCTATCTCTTGAACTTTAAAATCCTATTTTAAATTTATTTGGATCTTAAATTAATTTCGTGTTCGAAATCTTAAGTTCGTCAACATTTAGTTCCCGTGCCATAATTTATTTAATTAAATTATTTCCAACTTCACGGGTTCTTGGAATTAAATTTCTTTTTGATCTTAAATTTAATTCCATTCCTTTTGGGCTCAACCCATGGAATATTTTCGGGCTTCCTTTCCCCCTTTTATTCCACTTCAACTCGTCCGACCTTGGGATTTGAATTCTTTTGAATTTTTATCGGCATGTCATTTCCGAGTAATAATTTATTGTAATAAATTATTTTCTTCTTCTCGAAAATATTTCGACCTTGTTCGGATTAAGAAATTGATTTATTCCTTTGGACGCAAATAAAATCTTGGGTATTATAATCTACCCTCATTAGAAATCAGCTTCGTCCCCGAAGTTGTGTCATTCTCAGAATGTTACACCAAGAGAAAAATTACTCTCGAAACGCTACATCAACGCGGACAAGTGATTGTGCGCATAAATATATTGAGGTTCTAGAAGAATTAAATTTTTGCCTCTATGCGTGTCGACTTCTTACGGGGTGTCACATCCTTCCCCCTTAGGGCTTCAATTATGTCCCCATAACTGCCTATGAATTTGGTCTTAGAAAGGTCGAGTGTTGTTGCTTCATATCGGTTTGCAATCAAAGTTTCTAAGGTCAGAATTCACAAGGTTTGCAAAGAATTCTAAATTTTTGTTTTATTATCGAGATTGCATCATATTTCTCAGAACATGATAACACTTTTCCCGCAGGTAATTAAATTCCTAAGCTGATAACTCTGGTTTCCAGTATATTTAAAGCAGATAAAGTTCTGGTCGAAATCAAAGAACAATTGTATTGAAACCAAATTAAACCTTGATAGGTACGCTTAAAACAGTAAACGAACCTGTGATCATTTCTCATTGAGCTGGCAAGTCAGCTTGATCGATAACGTTCAATCATCCTACAGCTCTTTCTCGATTTCCTTGTTGATGGTTTACCAGATCTAGCCTCTTCTCAATCATCTCCTCACAAACATTGCATTCTCTAATCATGTGGTCTTCCCCACCACATATATAACAAGTTCTACGCCTTGGGCATTCGCGCACCATATGGGCTTTGTGGCACTGCGGACAACGTGGTATGACTGTACCATGGGCATCATTTCTCCCATTATTGAAGGCTTTATTCTCTTTCTTCTCTGGTTCATTGAACCTAGCTTGACCATTGTTCTTTCTAAAATTGCCATTGTTATTTTTTCGATTCTTTTTCTCAAATCCTTGTGAGCCCTTGCTCGACTCAACATTGTCCTTACACTTCAACTGCTGGACGCGAGCAATCACTATAGCTCGGTCATATACCGCCTGCAGAGTCGTGTATTGTACTCCTACAAGGATCTCTCGGATACTGAGGTTCAGACCCAACTCAAATTTTTGAGCCTTGTCAGAGTCAGTTGGTACTAGCCTCGTAGCAAATCGTACTAGCTCCTTGAATTTGGTGTAGTACTCTTGCACTGTCTGTGCACCTTGCCTTAGGTTGATGAATTCCTCGTATTTCGCAGCTTTTTTGCTTAACGGGTAGAACCTCTCCCTCAGAACATCCTTAAACTCATCCCAAGTATAGGCCACCTCATCTTCCTCTAAATTCCCCTGGAGGTTTTGCCACCACTCGTCGACTTCACCTCCTAAGTAGTAGGTTGCTACATGTATCTTTTCCTCATCAGGGCACTTGATAGCATTCAAGAGCTTATCAAACGTACGGATCCACCCCTCTAGTTTGGCGGGATCTTCGTGCCCATCATAGTGTGGTGGTTGATAAGGATTCACCAAAGCCAAATAGTTGTTTCGAGCTACTGGCCGAGGTATTGCCGCTTGTGCCCTATGCACCTCGGCGTTCTCCAAAGCTATAAGGACTTCCTCTACAGTCCTTAAACGTTCATCCATATTGTTTGGAATAGGAGGCGCTCGTCCTCCTACGTTCTGAGGAATCTCATTGTTGTTAGGTACGTTGGGGAGGTCAGCGTCAGTATTGTTCAGGATTACCTTCCTTGGTCTTACCCTAGGTGGCATTTTCTGTTATAAAAGCACGCAAAGATGAGTTTCTAATCTAAGGCATGCTAGCAGTCAGGAAGATCTAACAATAGGAACGACAAGAGGAGAGAATAGACATGGGAACGCTAAGTATTCTTGATCAACATCTAATACTAAAGGAAAATTAGTCTCAAGTTAGCGCTTCTAAGTACATGTCAAGCCGAAATCTAAAACTAAGAATGTTATTTAACACAGATAATTCACATAAAAGAAAAGTTAGCGCAAATATGCATGTATGTATGTATGTCAATCCCCCCGAAATAATTTTCATGTACTATGATTTAGACTTGTCAAAATAATTTGTATACATATTTTCCATGGGTTTTAAAATAACTCATTCCATGGAAATAAAAATTTAAAAATAACAGTTAAAATTCTTGGGTCTCCAGGCCGAAAATAAGAAATCTTTGGGCTCTAATTAAAGTATAGGTATTGGGCTAAAAATAATTGGGCTTATATAAAAAGTAAATAAAATGTTGGGCTAAAAGTTTGGGCTTAAAAATGTAGGCCTTTAAAAAAAATAATTGAAGTAAAATAATTTGGGCTTAGAAAATTTAATAGTTTAAAAATAATAGCTTAAAAATATTCCGGGCTCTGATACCAACTTGTAACACCCCGGTTTTGGTAACCCGAGCCGGGATGCCACCGCCACACCTCTCAAGCAAGACACGACTCATTCGAGCTCACTTGAAAGATGCTAAGGCTAGAGGTACTTCAAAAATAATTTAAAAGTAAGCCCATTGTATAATAATATGAAAATAGCATAATATAATCCATGCATAATAAAATAATCGCAACGGAAATTAAATCAGGAGCGGACATGGCCAAAACGCAAAGTCTAATAAAATTTAAATGATAGATGCGACATAGTTATTTTCCCAATCCCGATGCACATACTCACGCATTTTCTCCGTTCTCTGAAAAGAAAAGGAAAACCAACGGTTTTATCAGTATATAAAATACTGAGTAAATCAATCCTTAACGTAGTAATAAAGGGGTTTTAAAATTTGACAATTAAAATACACTTTTACTCATGCATATTTAAAAACATGTAATTCGACCAATTAATAATCAAGAATTTAATTGGCATAGTTCTAAAGGCACCGTTAAAGTTAAATGAGACATAGACATGAATTTTAAAGCATAATTTAAATAAATAAGTAACAACATAAATAAATGAATAATTTAAAAAGCTCGTGTCTTTTAGGTTTCCCCCTTACGCCACAATTCAGGTTCTCAAGTTTCTCAGATTTTTTCACGATTGCAAGGGCAATCTCAACAATATTTCATATAGCCGGTGATCCGGCAGCCGCAGCCGTATCAACATCTCATATAGCCCGTGATCCGGCGGCCTCAGCCTTATCCGCCATACCCAGTAGCACTCCGGAGACTCGGGAATCCCATACGGATACTCCCGAGAGTGTAGGTGCTCATTTCATCGCCGTTTTGGCATAATTTCCATAAATGTCACTCTCGTCCGTTTAGGCACGAAGTGAAAAGCTAGAGGGGCACCCTGCAGAGCACTCACCCCCTACATAGCAAGCCCAACCTAGTGTAACGGGATTTTTTGAAATTTTATTTTTATCATTCAAAATGAGTTTTGACCGTTTTGTTTAAAAATCTCAATTTCACCAAGTTTAACACATATTTTGTCACAGTTTGCACCTTTTACGTTTAAAAATCCATTCTAAAGGCGATCGACTTCAAATTTACTTAGTATATCAAAAACATACTAATGAACAACTTTCATGTTTTGAGTTTTTTGGAATAAAGTGAGGAAGCAAGTCAAAAATCAAGTTTTCTATGCAAAAGTTATTCTGTCAGGATTCAGGTTGTCACGGTGTTCAGAAATCCGATTTTTGACTCATCGAACGGACTCTAAAAATTCTAAAATTTTATGGACATATACTAAACATGATTATCTACAACTTTTGTTTACATTGAAAAGTTTAATTTTGAGCGCACATAATAGAAACATGCTCATGAAGTTCGAACAGTAAATATGTCACTACTTCCTTTTGAAATCGCTGAACAACCAGATCACTTTCGGTGGTTCAAACGTTAACTAAATCTCACGAAATTTTACAGGCACATTTTTGAGGAAATTATCTACAAGTTTCATTTTTACATCAAAGATTAGTTTCGATGGGATCCATTAGAAAAATGCCAACAAAGTCAGACATGTAAATCTGTCGACTCTTCCAATTTTGTGAAAAACTCAGAAAATACCAGATGTGATTTCGGGGTTCAAAGGTTGATGAAAATTCTTGAAATTTTGACACGACTTAGATTAAAGTGTTAGGAACAAAATCTTAGTTTTGCATTTTTCATTTCGGACACTCGAGATAGGTGTTTTTGGCGGATTTTAGAAAACGCGCGAAGGTGGGATTTTTGGTGACAGATTTTAGTCTCTTGATTAAATCTTGTATTACGAACGTCCTTAAGCCACCAAAATTGATACGAAAGGTATTGACTTATTGAATATGAATCCTAGGATGTTTCTGGGATGGTCGGGCGCCTATGGTTTGCTACGGACGGATCAAATCACCACGTTCTCCTCCTCCTTTGGCCATGAATCAAAAACGCAAGAAATATTCATAGTAAATCGTATAATCTATTTAAAAAGGCGAAGAGAATTCTTAATCTACACTTACCAACGACCTACAACCGTGAATCTTGCTCTTCACGTCCTCCTACTTCGGATTTGTTTGTCGGAAAGTCCACAATTTAAGTTCTTTGGGGGTTTTTGGGTGGAGTGGAGGTGGGAATAGAGTATGAGATGGTAAGGGGATTCTTGGGCTGTGATGGGGGATTTAGGGGATAGGGATTGAGCTAATATGGAAAATGAACGTGTAATAACCGAGAATTTTGCAACATAAAACCAATAATTAAATAAATAAACAATAAATAAAATAAATACAATAAATAAATAAATTCAGCAAAGAAATAAATAAAGATAAGGAAATGAGAAATGAGATTTAACTTAAAAAGGAATTAAAGGAACTTAATTAAATAAAAAGAATTATTAAAGATAAATAAATTGTACACCAAAACCCGACACCAATGAACTCGAGAATTCGAGTCCAAACATGCAATTAGACCGAGTAAAATTTAGAGAGGAAATAGGAACCCGAAGATACCCCGGAAATCGGAATCCGGGAGCATAGGGGGGATAGAAGTCCGAAAGAGAGGAGGAAAGGCACGATGGATCGCACGACCTGCCCGGACCGAAGTCTAGGCGAGTTCCGCGTGGTGGCCGCGCGGTCAATAGGGGAAAGGCGCGCCACGGCCGCGCCAACGGGCAGATTTGCCGGTTGCGAGATTCACTCGCCCGAATCCGGATTTTCCGACTTCGGTTGAACACCTTTCGGCTCAAGACTCCCCAAGGCCGACCTTGGACGTCCCTAGGTCATGTTTACCTATAAATAAGACCTCTTGAAAGCCCCGAACACTTTTCAAAACCCTACAATACTCTCTATACACAAAACCCTAGATCCGGAAGTCATCGGAGGCACCAAAACCGAGCGGGGACTGCCGTGGACGAATTTGAGAGATCTCCAACGTCGTGGTAAGTTGGATTCGTTCATCCATCTCGTTTTTAATTCAAAAACGAAACCCTAATTCTCTTCTTTTCTTTTCTACACCCCGAATCGGATCTAGAACGAAGAACCCGACGAACGGAGAGGATAAACGGTGGACTGGAAGCCACGCCTCCGAACTCGACGATCCCGGACGACTACGAATCTGTAAGTTGACACTTACATGGTTTTGGGAGTAATTAAAACACGAAACCTAAAAGCTTAATCGAAACTTTAAAAAATCTGTCATCGTGTGATTTCTACCGGCGCAACAGTTTTGTCGAATTTTTCCGAACCCTTAAAAGTCTTCAAACGGAAAAACTTAAAACACAAAAAACGTTCCTAATGCTTAGATCTATCTCCTGTAAAATTTTCAGAATTTTCATGATGATTTGATATATGAAATCCACCCGAAACCGAACTGCTTGAAATTGGATCTTGAATTTCTTGACAGAACTTAGGTCCGATCTTGATGACGTTTTTGGCATTAGTTATAAGCCGATTTAGATCTTTAGCCGAACATGAAAGTTGTAGAAAAATGTCTTAAGAAGGTCTCTGAAAAATTTCATTAAGTTTGGAGTTGATTTGCTATGGTAGATCTTGATAATCTTGAACTGCTGTACACGAAATTCGGACAGATTAATGATATGACGAAAATTGATGTTTTTGACCTGTTTCGGTATCTCGGATTAAAGAAGTTAAAACACAAAAGTTGTTCATCTTGATGTTTCCGAGTCAGTGGTAAATTTTCAGAATTTTTTGAATTAAACTCGAGTTTTAATGAATTTTGAAGTAAACTGTGGTTGACCGAATCAAATCTTGAAATCTTGTTGAAACGGTGAAACTAGCCTTTAAGTTTTAAACGAGTAGAAGACTCTTTGAAATAAATACATGAAATCTGAAATTTAAGAAATCTCCTTTACAAACTTGATCTTTAAAATTAGGGGGTGAGTGCTCTGCAGGGTGCCCTCCTAACGACTCACTTCGTGCCTTTATGGACGATGGTGACCCGCGCGAAATTTTTGAGATATGTTGCCAAAACGGCATGAGATATATGGCCTACACTCTCATGAATATCTACATGGGTTTCCCGAGGCTTCGGAGTGGTACTGGGTATGGCAGATACGGCTGCGGCCGCCGGTTTCCGGCTAAACTTATTGACATCGCGATGCAATCGTGAAATACTTGAAATACTAAATCTTGGGAGTAAGGGGATAGTTAAATATTTAATTATTGTCCTTTTAAATTATTAAATGCTTTATTTGAATTAATTATGGTTTTTATTTAAATTATGCTAAATGTACTATTGGTTAGTGCCATGATTTAATTATGCGAATTTGTTATATTATTAAATTAAATTACTTCTGATTATTATCATGCTTTTATGTAAATATTAAATTAATGACTTTTAAATCCTACGATCATGCATGTGTTAACTTACTCAGCAAGTTGTGCTGACCAAACCATTTATTTTCCTTTTTCATTACAGAGTGTGTGGAACAAACATGAGCACGTTTATGCATGCGGGAAACTATATTTTTGCGAAACTTTATTATTAAATTCTTGCATTAGACTCTAAAATAAACGGGCCTGTTTAACCCGTATTTTGACCATGTTGGTCTTATTTACATTTCCGCTGCAATATTATACTTAAATATTATTTCCGCTGCGTTATGATATTATTATTTTCAAGACTATATTGTATGGGATGTTTGCAAATGTTTTAAATATTTTTAAATACTGAAGTACCTAGCCTTGCATCTCTTTAGTAAGCCGGAGAAACCGTGTCTTACTAGGGAGGTGTGGCGGTGACATCCCGACCTGGGTGACCAAAAACCGGGGTGTTACAAGTTGGTATCAGAGCCCGGCTATTTTTAAACTATTATTTTTAACCCATTATTATTTTTAAACTATTATTAATATTTTGACTATTATTTTAAATTTTGAAGTATTATTTCCATGGAGAAATTTTTATTTTAAAACCCATGGAAAAATATATATATAGTGCATAAATATTTTTGGGGGGAAATCATCATTTGCTTTTGCATATTGCATCTCTTTTATGTAAATAACTTAGAATCTTGGCGAAGTTTAACTTAGAATCTTGACAAATTTCAACTTAGAATCTTGGCGAATTTTAACTTAGAATCTTGGCGAATTTCAACTTAGAATCTTGGCGAATATTAACCTAGATCTTTTGCTTGCGCTAGATGGCTAGTCAAGATATGATGCACTTGATGATCAGGATGATGAACGTTCACCTTGACTCCCAACAAACCATAGAACAAATGAAATATCGTATGGCTCAATTGGAGGCCAATTTGCACCACATGGGCAACTTGAGAGAGGCGGATCACCACCGCATAAACCAACTCAAACGCCAAGTCCAAACCCTCACTACACAAAACCTAATACTGAAAGAACACATCGATGCTCATGGACAAGACTTGAACACCATCTTTGACGATCTACTGCCGCCAAGTTCGGAGGAGGAAGACCCGAAGGAGGATCCCGCTACCCCACCGGAGGACGTCTTGAGAAGCTAGGAATTCTATTTATAGTAGACACTATTTTGCTAGGAAAATATTTCTACTTTTGTACTAAAATTTCGTTTAAGGAAATAAAATGCACGATTTATTTATAATAAATCAAAAAAATAAAAAAACAAAAAAAAATCTGGACAGATCTGTTCGACAAAAAAATCGAAATAAAATAAAATAAATTAAAATAAAACCCAGAAGCGTACAGTGCTTCTTAGTTCGATCGAGCACCACGTGCGAAATTACAAAACACATACACATTAATAGAAATTGTTTAGACTATATGTTAAATTCACGAGTCCTAATCCACCCTATTTGTAACAGAATGACACCCAGAGGAAGAGGAAGAACTCAACCCGCTCCCCAAACCACCACTGAAACACCTACCGAAACACCTCCAAATGTCACGGAACCGGCTCAACCTGTAGAGGAACAACCCCAAGGTGCGCAGGACTGCCCCCGCACCGAACAATGTGGGCGATCGTCTTCGGATGATAGAGGAGGTCTTGATTGCGCTAGGGAACGCGCAAGTCAACCAGGGCCAAGCTGCGGCGGTACCTCCGCCCCAAGCTCGCCCTAATTACTTGGCAATGGTGAATCCCTACCAGCCACCCCACTATGCTGGTGAGGACGATCCAGCCAAACTGGAAGAATGGATCCGGACCTTCGACAAGCTGCTGGGAGCAGTCAAATGTCCGGAAGGAGAGAGAGTGCACGTCGCTTCGTACTACTTGGGAGGCGAAGCGAACGACTGGTGGCAGGCAACTCAAGCCTAAGCTGACTGAGGATGATGAGCCCTACTCTTGGGCGGAAATGATGGAACTACTCAGGGATCGATTCTATCCCTTGAGTACTAAATCGGCGATGTACGAGGAATTCCTGTCGCTGAAGCAAGGAGGCCAAACCGTACAAGAGTACTACACTCGATTCAAGGAGCTGGTGAGGTTCGCACCAAGACTCGTACCCACGGATGCGGAGAAAGCTCAAAAGTTCGAGATGGGACTGAACCTGTCTGTTCGCGGGGGTACACTATCCCGATTTGCAAGCTGTGTATGACCGCACTGTGGCAGTGGCGCGTGTGCAGCAACTGAAGAGAAGGGTGAGTGGGGAGTCCAGCAGTGGTTCCCAAGACAAGAGAAACCGGGACTCGAGAAGCGGGAACAACACGGGAAGGAACGAACAGCGGAGAGGGTCGAATAGGCCACAACAAACCAACAATGGGAGGAGGTTTAACCAAGAAGAACCTGTACCACCCTGCCCAAGGTGTGGACGACCCCATCTGGCGAGGGGATGCCCTCAACAGGGCGCCTGCTTCCGATGTGGTCGAATGGGTCACATTCGTCGTGATTGCCGAACGAGGATGGAGAACATAACGAAGAGGGAAGATTTGGTCATGGGGCAGGAACAACCTCAGAACCAAAACGGGCGAAACGGAAATAACCAGGGGTATAGACCCCCTCAAAACCAATTTAGGCCGCCGAATCAGAACCAGAACCAACGACCTCCGCCACCGCAGAATCAAAACCAACAGCAAAATCAGCAGCAGAATGCGAATCAGCAGGGCAACCAAGGACGCCCTTTGGGGAGGCTCAACGTGGTTAACCAAGCGGACGTGCCTGCACAAGGAGAAGTGATGGCAGGTACATTTCATGTTTTGAATACACCCTTAGAGTTAGATCTACCTAAGTGCGAGAGAATTAGCTTAGGAATTCAATTGCCTTCTGGAGAAGTAGTATCTTGCTCTAAACGATATAACGGAATTCCTATAGTAATAAAGAACGTAGAATTCTTCGCGAACTTAGTAGAATTTAACTTAAGAGACTTTGACACATACTGGGGATGGATTGGTTATCCCAGTATAAAGCGGTGATCGAATGCCAAAAACAAAAGATCACCTTGTCAAAAAGTAGGGGAAAGAGAGTTATCTTTTACTCTCAGCCCCCTAAGAAGAGTAACAAAATCGTTAGTGCACTTAAACTAAGTAACTTGATGCGTAAGGGGTATGAGCTATATGCGTGCTACGTGCACAACCTTGAGGCGGAAGAGAACAAGGTTGATGCATACCAGTGGTAAGAGGATACCCGGATGTGTTTCCTGAAGACATCCCGGGAATGCCACCTGAGAGAGATCTTGAGTTCACTATAGATCTCATTCCGGGCACAGAGCCTGTCTCAAAAGCTCCGTACCGGATGGCACCACTGGAAATGAAGGAGTTAAAGGACCAACTCGAGGAGCTGTTAGGAAAAGGGTACATAAGGCCGAGTACTTCCCCCTGGGGAGCACCGGTTTTAATTGTTAAGAAGAAAGACGGAGGATTACGTCTTTGCATAGATTATCACGGGTTGAACCAAGTGACTATCAAGAATAAATACCCTTTGCCGAGAATAGAGGATCTATTTGATCAACTGAAGGGAGCTTCAGTATTCTCGAAGATCGACTTACGATCTGGGTATCACCAGTTGAGAATTGCCGAGAAAGACATTCCGAAGACGGCGTTTCGAACTTGATATGGCCACTACGAGTTCACAGTGTTATCCTTTGGGTTAACAAATGCTCCGGCAATGTTCATGAACCTCATGAACAATGTATTTCCAGAGCTGTTAGATCAGTGTGTAGTGGTGTTCATTGATGACATCCTGATCTACTCGAAAAGTGAGGAAGAGCACGCCCAGCACTTGCACCAAGTGTTAGGGACCTTGCGAAAGAATCAGCTATACGGCAAATTGTCCAAATGCGACTTTTGGTTGAGGGATGTAGCATTTCTAGGACATATAATATCCGCTGATGGAGTTTCAGTGGATCCGACAAAAGTCTCTGCCGTAACTGAATGGGCAACTCCAAAGAGCCAAACTGAGATAAGGAGTTTCCTTGGATTAGCCGGGTACTATAGACGGTTCGTGAAGGATTTTTCGAAAATCGCACGACCTTTGACCCAGCTACTGAAGAAGGGAGTAAAATACGTGTGGACAGAGGCTTGTGAAACAGCGTTTCAAGAGCTGAAGAAACGACTCACAACCACACCCATGTTGACAATAACATCAGAGAATGGTGACTTCGAAGTTTATAGTGATGCTTCGAAGGAAGGTTTAGGTTGTGTCTTGATGCAAGACTCGAGAGTCGTAGCGTATGCATCACGCCAGCTAAAACCTCACGAGGAAAATTATCCGACACACGACCTGGAGTTGGCAGCGGTCGTTTTCGCTCTAAAGATATGGAGACATTATTTTTATGGGCGGAAGTGTCGAATGTTCACCGACCACAAGAGCTTGAAGTATATATTCACTCAGAAGGAGTTGAATTTGAGATAGGGAAGGTGGTTGGAACTTATTAAGGACTACGATTTGGAGATAGCCTGCCACGAGGGGAAGGCGAATGTGGTAGCCGATGCCCTAAGTCGGAAAACCCAACACGTGACAAACTCGTTCGTAATTCCGCCGGCATTGTACATGGATTTAGCAAGATTGGACGTGGAACTTGTGCATCCGGGCACAGTGAGTGAAACGATCAACACAATGGTCGTAGAAACTCCAATATTGGACGAGATTAAGCTCGCCCAACCGGGCGACGCGAAACTCGAAAAGATAAAGGGGTATATTGCCGAAGGGAAGACAATAGGATTTGCTGTCCACGAGGATGGGAGCATTCGTTTCAAAGGGAGATGGTGTGTGCCTCAAAAGTGTGCCGAGTTCAAGGAAAGGTTGATGGAGGAAGGGCACAACACGCCATATTCAGTACATCCCGGAGGCGACAAGCTATACAAAGATCTGAAGAAGATCTATTGGTGGCCGGGAATGAAGAAGGAAGTGGCAGACTTCGTGGCGAAATGTCTCACCTGCCAAAAGGTTAAGGCAGTGCGACATAAACCCTTAGGTTGATGCAACCACTAGAGATTCCAAGTTGGAAGTGGGATAGCATCTCGATGGACTTTGTCTCGGGATTACCCCGATCACCTAAAGGCATGAACAAGATTTGGGTGATTGTGGATAGGCTAACGAAGACAGACATATTTATCCCGATGAAGGACACATGGACTATGGACCAACTGGCCCGAGCCTACGTTGATAATGTGGTACGACAACATGGAGTACCACATGACATCATTTCTGATAGAGACAGTAGATTCGTCTCTCATTTTTGGACGGAGTTACAAAAAGCTCTCGGTACTCAAATCAAAATGAGCACCGCATTCCACCCGATGACGGATGGTCAAACCGAGAGAACAATCCAAACACTAGAAGACATGCTGAGAGCATGCGTGTTGGAATTTAAGGGAAATTGGGAATCCCATCTACCCTTAATCGAATTTTCTTATAATAATAGCTACCATGCTAGCATTGGCATGGCACCTTTCGAGGCGTTGTATGGACGAAAGTGCCGAAGCCCGTTGAGCTGGGAAGAAAACGATAAGTCTGTGGTAGTGGGACCACAACTTATCGAAGACATGGCTCAACAAATCAAAGTGATTCAAGGAAAAATGAAAGCCGCACAAGACCGAAAGAAGAGTTACGCTGACGTGAGACGACGAGACCTAGAATTTCAAGTGGGAGATAGGGTCATGCTAAAGATATCACCCATGAAGGGGGTGATGCGCTTTGGCAAACGAGAAAAGTCGAGTCCTCGACACATAGGACCTTACGAGATTCTAGAACGAGTCGGAAATTTGGCCTACCGACTGGCTTTACCGCCACAACTAGATCGAGTTCATAATGTCTTCCATGTCTCACAACTAAACAAGTATGTGCCGGACCCGACACATGTACTTCAACCGGAGATAATCGAACTCGACGAGGATTTGACTTATGAAGAAGTCCCAGTGCGGATTCTGGACACTAAGGAGCGAGTAACGAGGAACAAAACCGTCAAAATGATCAAGGTTCTTTGGTCGAACCACGAAAGTGAGACGGCAACTTGGGAGGTAGAATCCGACATGAGAGAACGCTACCCGACATTGTTCCAAACCGACACCGACACAGTTATGGGGGCATAACTGCAATCTTAAGGGGGAGAGGATGTCATACCATGTATTTTTCGTGCATTTTTGTAAACAAACAAACAAATTCAAATTGTTTTGAACTACGTTATGGCTTGATCCCTTCATAGGGTACGTAGGCAGCTTAGAAGTTTTAATTCTAAGTTCAGTCACAACATAACAAAACAAACAAAAGACCTTAGCACGAGAAAAGCCGAAACACAACTTCGAGGACAAAGTTGATTCTTAAGGAGGGTAGACTGTAATAACCGAGAATTTTGCAACATAAAACCAATAATTAGATAAATAAACAATAAATAAAATAAATACAATAAATAAATAAATTCAGCAAAGAAATAAATAAAGATAAGGAAATGAGAAATAAGATTTAACTTAAAAAGGAATTAAAGGAACTTAATTAAATAAAAAGAATTATTAAAAATAAATAAATTGTACACCGAAACCCGATACCAATGAACTCGAGAATTCGAGTCCAAACATGCAATTAGACCGAGTAAAATTTAGAGAGGAAATAGGAACCCGAAGATACCTCGGAAATCGGAATCCGGGAGCATAGGGGGATAGAAGTCCGAAGAGAGGAGGAAAGGCACGATGGATCGCACGACCTGCCCGGACCGAAGTCCAGGCGAGTTCCGCACGGTGGCCGCGCGGTCAATAGAGGAAAGGCGCGCCACGGCCGCGCCAACGGGCAGATTTGCCGGTTGCGATATTCACTCGCCCGAATCCGGATTTTCCGACTTCGGTTGAACACCTTTCGGCTCAAAACTCCCCAAGGCCGACCTTGGACGTCCCTAGGTCATGTTTACCTATAAATAAGACCTATTGAAAGCCCCGAACACTTTTCAAAACCCTACAATACTCTCTATACACAAAACCCTAGATCCGGAAGTCATCGGAGGCACCAAAACCGAGCGGGGACTGCCGTGGACGAATTTGAGAGATCTCCAACGTCGTGGTAAGTTGGATCCGTTCATCCATCTCATTTTTAATTCAAAAACGAAACCTAATTCTCTTCTTTTCTTTTCTACACCCCGAATCGGATCTAGAACGAAGAACCCGACGAACGGAGAGGATAAACGGTGGACTGGAAGCCACGCCTCCGAACTCGATGATCCCGGACGACTACGAATCTGTAAGTTGACACTTACATGGTTTCGGGAGTAATTAAAACACGAAACCTAAAAGCTTAATCGAAACTTTCAAAAATCTGTCATCGTGTGATTTCTACCGGCGCAACAGTGTTGTCGAATTTTTCCAAACCCTTAAAAGTCTTCAAACGAAAAACTTAAAACACGAAAAATGTTCCTAAGGCTTAGATCTATCCCCTGTAAAATTTTCAGAATTTTTCATGATGATTTGATATATGAAATCCACCCGAAACCAAACTGCTTGAAATTGGATCTTGAATTTCTTGACAGATCTTAGGTCCGATCTTGATGACGTTTTTGACATTAGTTATATGTCGATTTAGATCTTTAGCTGAACATGAAAGTTGTAGACAAATGTCTTAGGAAGGTCTCTATAAAATTTCATTAAGTTTGGAGTTGATTTGCTATGGTAGATCTTGATAATCTTGAACTGCTGTACACGAAATTCGGACAGATTAATGATATGACAAAAATTGATGTTTTTGACCTGTTTCGGTATCTCGGATTGAAAAAGTTAAAACACGAAAGTTGTTCATCCTGATGTTTCCAAATCAGTGGTAATTGTTTAGAATTTTTGGAATTAAACTCGATTTTTAATGAATTTTGAAGTAAACTGTGGTTGACCGAATCAAATCTTGAAATCTTGTTGAAACGGTAAAACTAGCATTTAAGGTTTAAACGAGTAGAAGATTCCTTGAAATAAGTACATGAAATCTGAAATTTAGGAAATCACCTTTACAAACTTGATCTTTAAAATTAGGGGGTGAGTGCTCTGCAGGGTGCCCTCCTAATGATTCACTTCGTGCCTTTATGGACGATGGTGACCCGCGCGAAATTTTTGAGATATGTTGCCAAAACGGCATGAGATATATGGCATACACTCTCGTGAATATCCACATGGGTTTTCCGAGGCTCCAGAGTGGTACTGGGTATGACAGATACGGCTGCGGCCGCCGGTTTCCGGCTAAACTTATTGACATCGCGATGCAATCGTGAAATACTTGAAATACTAAATCTTGGGAATAATGGGGATAGTTAAATATTTAATTATTGTTCTTTTAAATTATTAAATGCTTTATTTGAATTAATTATGGTTTTTATTTAAATTATGCTAAATGTACTATTGGTTAGTGCCATGATTTAATTATGCGAATTGGTTATATTATTAAATTAAATTACTTCTGATTATTATCATGCTTTTATGTAAATATTAAATTAATGGCTTTTAAACCCTACGATCATGCATGTATTAACTTACTCAGCAAGTTGTGCTGACCAAACCATTTATTTTCCTTTTTCCTTACAGAGTACGTGGAACAAACATGAGCACCTTCATGCATGGGGGAAACTATAGTTTTGCGAACTTTATTATTAAATTCTTGCATTAGACTCTAGAATAAACGAGCCTGTTTAACCCGTGTTTTGACCATGTTGGTCTTATTTACATTTCCGCTGCAATATTATATTTAAATATTATTTCCGCTGCGTTATGATATTATTATTTTCAAGACTATATTGTATGGACTGTTTGCAAATGTTTTAAATATTTTTAAATACTGAAATACCTAGCTTTGCATCTCTTTAGTAAGCCGGAGAAACCGTGTCTTACTAGGGACGTGTGGCGGTGACATCCCGACCTGGGTGACCAAAAACCGGGGTGTTACAGTACGCCTTCCCACGACCAGGGATCGGATTCCCTTGATCAAGCCCCGAAATCGCGGAATTAGTGGCTCAATTCCGCCATGACAGCAGCCTTCCCCCAGCTGCATCAGAGTGGCGCAGTTTTAGCCCTGACTGCGCCACCACCGTGCGGATACCGCGCGGCCTTGGCCTGGGCTTGCGTCTGGGCTGGGCCGTGCTATCCCATTGGGCCTCCATCTCCTCTCCTTTTGGGCCTTTCTCATTTTATTTTCTTGGCTTATTCATTGGGCTATCTCTTGAACTTTAAACTCCTATTTTAAATTCATTTGGATCTCAAATTAATTTCGTATTCTCGCCAAAAAAAATTAATTTCGTATTCGAAATGTTGAGTTCGTCGACATTTGGTTCCCGTGCCATAATTTATTTATTAAATTATTTCCGACTTCACGGGTTCTTGGAATTAAATTTCTTTTTGATCTTAAATTTAATTCCATTTCTTTTGGGCTCAACCCATGGAATATTTTCGGGCTTCCTTTCCCCCTTTTATTCCACTTCGACTCGTCCGACCTTGGGATTTGAATTCTTTTGAATTTTTATCGGCATGTCATTTTCGAGCAATAATTTATTAAATTTATTGTAATAAATTATTTTCTTCTTCTCGGAAATATTTCGACCTTGTTCGGATTAAGAAATTGATTGTATTTCTTTGGACGCAAATAAAATCTCGTGTATTACAATTGCCGAAGCAATCCGCTTATCACGCCATACACAGTACCACTCCGGAGCCTCGCGTAACCCATACGGATACACCCGAGAGTGTAGATTAGTTTTCAATGGCCGTTTTGGCACAATATCACAATAGATCACTCTCGTCCATTTAGGCACGAAGTGAAAAGCTAGAGGAGCACCCTGCAGAGCACTCACCCCCTACATCGCAAGTGGAGATCTAGCTCAACCTAGTGTAACGGGTTTTTGAAAATATTTTTTGTCGTTTCATAAAGGTTTTCCACCGTTTAGCTTAGAAAATCTCAAATTCATCAAATATAGTATATGTTCGTCACAGTTCGCGCCTTTTTATTTAAAAATTCGTTTCTCAAGCAAATGCCCTGAAATTTACACAGTAAACCAAACACACCCTAACGAAGAACTTTCATTCTTTATGGTTTTCAAAATAAGGTGAGGAGTCAAGTCAAAAATCAAGATCCCTACAGAACATGCATGCTGTCAGAATTCAGATTCGACATACTGCTTTAATTCAAATTTCGACACATCAAACGAGCTTCAAAAATTCTAAATATTCATAGACACATACTAGACATGATTATCTACAACTTTGTTTACATTTCAAATTCTAGTTTTGATCGGATCACTTAGAAAATCACAGATCTTGTTCGGAGTTCAACACTGACATGTTTTTCGATTTCATAGAAAATGCATCAACAACCAGATGGAATTTGAGGGACCAAACGTTGATGAAAATTCATTAAATTTTAACACAGTATATTTTAGTGTCTTAGGAACAAATTTGTTGTTTTGACATTTTCATTTTGAACACTCTAAAGGGCTGTAATAAACTAATTACAAAAACCGCGCATAGTGAGTTCTCTAGGGACAGATTTACGTTCATTCATTAATTCCTATAGTCTACTCGACCTAGGGGTGCCAAAATCGATATGAAAGGAAGCTTACTTACTGGACATGTGGTCTAAAGCCTTAGGGTTTGTTGAAATGGCCTCCGGGATCCGTGAATGCGTCCAAATCTCCTCGTCCTCTTCCTTTCGTTCCGATTCATGGTGTCAAAGTAGGAAAAACTCATCGTTATACGCTATACTAGACTAGAGGACATGAAATAAAAGCTAAAACCTTCCCTTACCGCCAACCTATGCCTGAGAAGTGTCAAATTTCATCCAAGAAGTCGGCCTCCTCGCTGAAGCCGATCCAAGAGTTCGAGATTTAGGGTTTTTGGGGTGGTTGAAGGTGGAAGAGAGTCGTGGGGTGTTCAAAGGATATTCGGGAGCTCGATATGGGGTATTTATAGCCCCAAACAACCCCCCACACGTCAAGGGACAGTTAGGCACGTCTTGGGGCGCAAGAAGTGGAACAAACGGCGGAAAATCCGGAGTCGGGTGACCAAATCACATCCATGGCGCAACAGCTCCAGTTGGCGCGGTGTTGGGGCCGTTCTTGCCCAGACCGCGCGGACAGCGCGCTGGCTCAGCTTGGGCCGTGCGCCCGGGCTGGGTCGTGCGATCTCCGTCAGGCCTTTTCTCATCGGGCTGGGTCGTGCGATCTCCGTCGGGCCTTTTCTCATCTCTTTTGGGTTTTTATCCTTCTTCGTTTTGGGCTTTAATATTCGGGTTATTCTTGGTCTTTAAACTCCTATTTTTTTTTATTTATTTCGAACTCGAATTGTTTCGTATTCGGAATTTTGAATTCGTTAACCATTGGTTCCCGTGTAATAATTTATTTAATTAAATTATTTCCGACTTCACGGGCTCTTGAAAATTTAAATTTCTTTTTGATCTATGAATTAAATTCCATTTATTTTTAAACGTGACTCAATTCGTGGGTATTACTAAAATGACCTCACATTTCTAGTGAATAGTTAAAAATAAGCAAGCGTTTTTTTATGCCACGAGTTTAATTAAAATATAGATTTTTACACTATAATAAATTACACAAGAATAGAATTTTATGATTGAGGGTTTGAACATCCACATGAGATTTTATATCTTATTTTTATTCCTTTTAATTAGTGAGGCATGTGGTACCACCACCTCTCTTGTATTTTTGTTTCTAATTGTGTGGAACCTTTGTTGAATTTAACAAAGGCTCATTCCCAAAAAAAAAAAGGCTAAGTTGTTGTGATGTTGAAAAAATTCATGAAAGAGCGTGCTCAAACACAAACACCTCTTGAGTCTGACCATTGTCCTATTCCTTCCTTTTAAAACCAACCTAAGGCTTGCCAAAAAATATTAAAAATGTTCCGTTCCCAACAAACAGATGAGCTGAAATGATCCTGGAAAAATAACATACACCCAAATAAAATGGCGGAGTCCTTATTGCAAAATAAGAACTTGGGATTGACAAAGAAAATCCCAAAATTGCAATGCAAAATTTGTAATCCAAAACAATGATATTAATTCACATCAAATTGTTTATACAATTACAAAATAATAAATATTTCAAATAAATATAAGAACAATCAAAGTGCATTATTTTCTTTTGATTCCTCCAATTATAAACCTCTAGATTTAATTACTATGCTATAGTTATGATTCCAAGTAGAGGAAGATAGGGTGAATTCTCCATAGCGTCGTATTAGCTATCTATTTTATCGGTTCATTTGTGGCATGGCAAGCAGAGTTTCTATTCTGTTGACTTATTCTCATGTTGCATGCATCCTTATTTATTCATTTTTTTTTTTGTTTCGAATATGTGTGGGAAAAGAATGATGGGGAAATGTTACTTCTTTGTTATTGATTTAATTTGATTTATTTAAGTACTAAAAACTCTGTCAATTCATCTTTTTTCCCTCGATCCCGAACCATCTTCATTCTCATTTTTCAACGCATCATTGTAAATAAATAAAAAGAGAGTGTGTTAATTCCAATGAATGGAAATGAGGATAAGACCGAGGAAAAATACCCGGCACAAATAACAAGGAAATTTAGAAGGCTAAGTGCTCGAAAAAGCTTTATTCTTCAATTTCCAATATCTTTTACGAGCCCTTGTCAAGGAGTAGTTATGAGGACTTGTTAATTAATAGATACTCAAATTTTTATATTTAAAATACCTTATAAACTTTATTAATTTATTGGTATGTAATTTGGAGAATGAGAAGTGATAATTTTTGGAACAAAGATTTCTCACGCGATCTAAAGTCAAGCCTAATCGAGCAAAGTTCTATCATTGAAAGATTTTAATTAAGCGTATGTCAATTAATTTATGAGCATTGAAATAAACATTGTTGGACAAATGAGTCAATCACTTTATTTGACATTTGATTGACCGTTATTGACATCCGTTGGATAATAGAGAAAAATCTATTGGACAAAGGAGTCAATCACTTTATTTGACATTTGATTGACCGCTATGGATATCCGTTGGATAATAGAGGAAAATCTATTGGACGAATGAGTCAATCACTTTATTTGACATTTGATTGACTACTACGGGTATCCGTTGGATAAAGGGGTGAGAACCCAATGGACGAAGCTCTTGACCAGGTAAAATGATACCACATCCCTTCTATAAAATCCCCTACTCCTTCACCACCTCCATCCCTCTCTTGTTCTTCCACCCGCTCTCTTCATCTTCTTCATCGTTCCTCCCCTCACCGTGGGAACCCTTCAACCTCCTCCCCATAATTGATCCGGCGGCCCAATACCACGCCGCTGTCATTCCATCCTCACCATCGCCGCAGCCACCATCCGGTCACCCCATTCATTTTTCTCTCATTCTTCAAAGTCTAGTTTTAGTTTCATCCAATTGCTCATGAAAGAAATAGGAGATCTTGTTGTAATAGAGCCCGAACACCAAGAGGAGGATCGAGTCGATGTTCATTTCTTAAGGGAATACCTGCACGTAGCCTGCATAATGTGTTTCCTCGAAATGGGTAACTGTAAGTGGATTTTTACTCTTTGGAGTAAGCCCAAATTTATTTTAGCTTGAGCATAAATTTCAATATCGCTTTTGTATTTTTTTAAATTTATGTTTATTGCTCCATACTACTTTTGGATTATCGGTATGCTATTTTTTATTGTGCTTTAAAAATTTATTGCGATGGATCCTATGGTTTGATGAACTTATAGTTACGGAGTTGGACCCAAGTTGTAATGCCCCAAAAATTTTAAACCAATTTTTGTGACGTCATGGCCGTGTTATCTAACCGAAACTGTTGGCCAATTAATTTAAGTTCAATAACACGAAGCCTGGTAAATAGAAAATCCAACAGGAACATAATATCAGAGTAAAATATCCAAAACAGGAATTGAAACTTTTCCGACAGGTTCGCATAACACGAGTCTTTTCAAAATAATGAAATGAATCCTGATCCCGATTTAGATTTTATTTAATGAAAATTGATTTATGAAGGTGAAGTTGGGATTAAGGATATATTTATAGGTTGTCACGTTTTTATTACTCGTGTTACGAAACTGTGGCCCGAAAGCGCACGGTGTCAAAAAAATTGCAGTAATTTATAGTAAGACCGGATCGTTCACTGGAGGATGTGCGATAGAAGCAGGGCCCACGTCGTTTTACTAGATTTTCCACTCGTATTGCTCCAATTAGTTTGAAAGGTGATTAATCATCTACTAACTGAATTTAAACTAAATTACAAAAGCACTTAAATCTATTCTACAAAGCATATGAATTCTATTCTAGAAAGCGGGTGAATTTATACTAGAAAGCAAATAAAGTTATTCTAAGAATGCAGTAAATACTATCTGTAGAAGCAATGAAAATTTACACTATGCTAGCTATGAAGCTGATTCACAGTTTGGACAGAAGGGACAGGAAGAAAAGAATAAAAATTGGACAAGATTTGGATAAGGCATAATTAAACTTCCATTATAAGACAGATCTTTGGTTGGGATAATCCTGTCAGACAGCTAATTCTCATGCTCTCAGTGTTGAGTTCCCTTTGATAGATAGGTACTTACAACATGAGTTCACATGTTCTTAAGACCACAGATTCTAAGATACCACAGATTTGTAACTGCCCTGGCCTGGGTATGTTACTTCATCTGTGGTGGACAAGCAACACCTGACAAATCATTTATTGAAGTGCCAAGTACTACTATCATTCTCCCATGTCACACCCAAAGATTCTAATCAAGCCTGAACTATCCCTTAACTATCAATCCTAGTAGCAGTTACACAACTCTCAATACAACCGAGTGACCTATAATGAAAGCGTTTAAAAGAAAGCGATAAAGAAAGCATTTAAAATCCTATCACTCGGAGGTTTTGAATGTCTGACCCTGGTAGTAAAAGACAGCCCCCAGTCATGGTGACCGGGTGTGGATCAAGAATTCTCGGCTCTCGGTGAACCGCTCGCAGTGTTCACTTCCTTCCGAGTGGTTATGAGATACAAACTAATGAAACGAACTAATAAATTAGTTCGTTCCGGATGTACTCACTCAGGACTCAAAGGTAGGCTTTGGCAGAAGAGGATAGTGGTTGAAAGGAACTCAACCCTATCTTAAAATAACCAAGGCCTGGATGTTGTTCCTCTAAGATTATCTACTACACTGTATTTGAATCCAAGTGGACCCCATCTCGGTGTAATAATTAATCTCGGATTCCCGACAAACAACAATTTTGGAAAATAATGAATTTGAAAACCATTCCCTAAACAAGTACTAGACTCTCAATTAAAACACAGATCCTTTCAGTCTAAATGAGACCTAATCGCTGACTTTGCTTCTAATTTCCCAAAATCAACCCTTAACAGAATATGAACTAGTCATAACTGGGGAATTTATCCCTTGCTCAGATCCGGATTTTATAGAGGAGTTTTTGTTGGAAATTTAATATGCAATATCTGTTTAAAATCTGGACTTCTATTGTCCAAGGGAAGGATCCCAAAATATTATAGACCACATTAATTACATAATAGTAGCATGCATACGGATATAATGAAGTGTAAAATGAAATTGACCCAAAATATATTGGCAGGTCTAGACAGAAGATGAAACACAAACATGAGGTGATCAGAAGACCAAGGTAATGGCAGAATAATTGGGTAGACTGCAAACATCTACTGTCCAATTTCCCAATTACTCGGATGGAGCGAATTTAGATAGCTTAAACCCTATAATGGCAGTGTCAATGCCAGTTGGGCCTCCACTGTCTGTGAATTCAGATAAAAACCTACATGCTTCTTTTCTGTAATGATCATTAGTCAGCATTGACAGATGTTGGCTGATTCACACTACAGATTAGAATTTGGGTTTGGAAATTAAGATAAAGAAAAGAAAACTGTATCCGGATAGGAGTCAGCTGAGCAGTTATTATTATCCCGGATGGACGAACCGCCAAGGCTTCCACTGACTGCTATCCAGACCATGCAAAATAACACTTAGTAACTAATACCCAGAATACGAGCTAGTTTATCCGTGAGGGAATACCCGCCAACATTAGTCTGATGTATTCTTCACTAATTGTTACACACAATACAGAAAAGACAAGATGGAAATAAAATAAAAACAAGGCCTTGCATGAAAGACATTGGTTTCTCATGCAAGGTTATGGAACTAATCCATAGTTGATGACCTAAATAATCCCTCGTACCATAATTAATTACAGTCCGGATTATCCGTTTAAGGCATCATGGTTTTGTTTATAGAAAAATATTTTAATGACAATTGAACAAAGATCCTTTAATCATAACAATTAGTGATTTAATCATTGCTAATTACAATCATTAATCATTAATGACTAGAGGGTTCAATTAATTAAGTGATGGAAATGGATAATCAAAATTTCGGCAGCATAACGCCTTATATTGCAATTTTGGGATATTACATCTTAATCCGTGGGGTTAAGATGTGAGTGTTTGCAATATAATAAAGGATAAGAAATCAGAATTTTTGGGATTAAATAGGAAAGAGGACTCTGTCGAGAAACCATAAATTGTGTTATGAGCCTAGACCCGCGACATGGGTTCCTCGACAGGTTTTCAGAAATTTGGTAGAGTTTCACCTTGTGTCGCTAAGCAAAAGTGTGCCGCGAGGCGTGGCCTCGCGACAGGAGTCTAGCACACAGGGTTTTCTGAGGATTTCAAAGTATTTGGCTCCCAGTCGCTAGTCTGGAAATTGTGTCGCGAGGCGTGGCCTCGCGACAGGGTGTCTAGCGACTGGGTTTTCAAAATATTGACAAGGCATAATTTTCTGTCTCGGAATAAAAGTGTGTCGCGAACCGTGGGTTCGCGACAGAGGTGTTCCGCGACAGAGGCCATGCAGAAAAATTGCAAGAGTTTGGTCTTCAGTCGCTAAGCAGATGTTGTGTCGCGGACCGTGGGTCCGCGACAGGAGTGCCTCGCGACCGAGGGTTTCAAAGTATCAAGACAGGTGTCCCTAGACACCCTTGTCGCGAAACAACCTTCATGTCGCTATACGTGGTTTCGTGACAGGAGGCGGTTGGCGACAGGGTTGGTTCAGGACACAAGTCAATAAAAGCAGAAATGAACAGTGGCATGCAAACAGCGTGATCTCACCCTATTTCAGATTTAAAAGTTACTCTAAACTAAAAACAACCAAACAACATTTGAAATAAGCAAGAACATGCTTGAACATAAATAAACTAAACTGGAACAGTATTTAAAATAAAGCAAAATCCTAATCTAGGGTTTGATCACACACATACATGACATCATTCATAAAAATAGCAACAGTAAGCATAATAATATGAAATGGGGGTCAAATGACCCCAAAATGAAAATGAAAGCGTTAAATCCATGGGGTGTGAGACCCATTTCATGATTTGGGACACATTTAGGGCATATTCTTTCATTTTATTAAGTGGGTATGTTAATACCCATGATTTGGGTAGTACAAAACCCTAAAAACAAAGTTTAGAATGAAAAACATAATATAAACTGGCTACCTAACCACTGGAACAGTGGAAAACATAAAAACTAAACACTAACTATGCTAAACTATGGACATAATTAAATACTCCCTCTGTCCCATTCCAAATGTCCTACTTACTATTTTTGGATGTCCCATTACAAATGTCTTCTTTCTATAAATAGAAATAATTTTCCCCTCCAACAACTATGTGGACCCCACCGTACACTCACAAGCCAACTATACCTTAATTCTCGTGCCCAACAGTAACAAGACACTTGGAGTGGGACGGAGGGAGTAATACAAAAAAATAAAGACTAACTATACTACCTAAGAACTGAGCTCCCAACTTGTCTTCAAGAAAGTGTTTTCTCACCAAAAAGCTCTTTGTCTCAAGGGAATCACCTCATATTTATAGAAGTGAAACCCTAGGTCCATGGGCCTTGGTCTGAAGCCCATTGTGTCTCAAGACATCACACACATCACATTGTGTCGCGGAACAACACTGCATGTGGCAAGGCTTCTCGACAGGGTCTTGATCTTTAATTTGTGTAACTGAGTCGCTATCCACGCCTGTGTCGCTAGGCAATGGATTGCGACTGGGGTTCCGCGACCGGGAACTGGGGACATGGCTTCTTCTTCATGCTGCATGTTGTGTCGCCAAACCTTCCTGTGTCGCTAGGCCATGGACCGCGACACAGGAGCTTCCGCGACCGGGTGTTCCTGGACTCACTGAATTGGGCCAGATGGGCCGAACTTGTTCTTTTTGTGGGCTTTTCCTTCTTTTCCCCATCTTTTTCATTCCTTTTTCTTTTTTTTTTCTTTTTCTCATGTTTTTAGATTTTTCTAACATAAATGTGTAATAAAATTACATATTTATGCATTTTTCGTACCAGCTCAATATTTTACAATTATGCATAAATCAGCCCAATTCAACTGCTTTTTTATTTAATATAAGACCGGAATGCGATGAAATGCCCGTTTTAGACACGGAAATGGATTGAAAATAATGGTCATTTCTGGCCATTATCAACATCCTCACATTTAATACTGATCGTCCCCGAGCAGTCAGAGTCAATGTTCTAGAGAACACGGACTCTGCATATTCAATTCATTTTCGTGGCTTCATAAATCACATTCTTTTTGGATTGGGATAAGACAATCAAAAACTACAAGTATTTAATTCCCTTGATTGCAGTGTTTAATGAAATGATACTTGCTCACTACATCGGGTATACAAATCAAACATTATCATCAACCCTTCATGAACATCATGTTTGAAAGATGCAAAGATTAAGAGTGAGAATTAAGGTATGACATGAACATGTGCATTAAAACAGAGCCTCACATGTAAGAGAATCGGAAAATTCACTCACTCTCAATTGGGGTTTAATCATTGAACGCTCAAAATCAAATTTAATTAAATTATCCCATAAGCTTGCAATTAGATCAACTGGCCACCGGCTCATTTCCTCAAATCGAGATCGTGAGGTCTTATTTAAGGGTTGTAATGGGGCATACGGTTGTGACATTCGGTAGGGAAGGAAATAATTAGGCTTAGAAGTGGCAAGAATTTATTCTATCATAACAAAGCATATTTTTATTTATTTATGATCATCACTATTTTTCTTTCTTTCTTTCCTTTTTCGATTGCATGACATTAGACTATGTCTAATTTGCTTTGTCATTTGCAATTTTTTTTTTGAATCGGTTTATTGAACACCGATTTATGCTTTTTCTGGTGATCATAAATTTAATGCCTTTTGACAGAATTCATCGCTGCACACTTGGGTTTGATTTCTTGGTCTATTTGTAAAGCTAGGAATAATATAGAGGGCTTCAAAGAAAAATTAGGCTTAAAGGCTCAGTTTGGTTAATCCTAAAGGGAAAATATTTTTGGGTTTGGATTTCAAATGAAGGCCAAAATTTTGAGTTTTCTAAGTGCCTCGATCATATGCTCGATTTTTGGAATATGACTTGGTCTTGAATCGGTCCCAATTACAAGTTCTAGTTTCCTTTAATCAAAATGATTCACACATCAAAGAAAATGAATGAGCAAAAGTGACTCATGGCTCAAATCTCACAAGGTTGGATTGATTCATATCATACAATATTCTGAAATTTAATCAAAGCTTAATCCCAACACTTTGTTCAATCAAAATTTCTAACATGCAGATTTATTACCCAACAAGATGATCGCATCATTAAATTTTTATAGCTCAAAACCTTAGGAATTCATTTCATGCATGTTTTCAATTATATTATCCCAATTTTAAAAGTTTGAAAATTTAATCATAAGCATAAATTCAACATGTGAATTTAGAGCAGGTTTATGCACATTTTTGCTGGTTATTTAATTTAAAGCAGTAAAGAGGCAGTGCTGACATACGGAGTATGCCAACAGCATATTTTTGGCCTGACAGTCACTTATTCATCTCGGACCGTCAGACATCTTTTCAAGAAGAAAACGAATAAAAATTGTTTGTGGATCTCGAAATTTGAGTTCCGTTTCGGGGAAGCGATAAATTACATCAATTACAAGAGATTCTTATGCAGTTAGTACGAACCTGCACACAAAAGAAGAAATCCCTCATGTGGTGTAAGCACTAGAGCTTAAAATGAAATAAAGTATACTAGGATTCATTCCTCCTCCATTCTTCTCTCTCAGAACATGTACCTGCTCCAGTGGACGAAACTTGTCAACTCACAGCGTAGACACCAGCCATTATGGTCTCTTAGGGTTTCGTGCCTCCTTGGACAGTAGACCCGGGCTGGTTGATTTGTAAATAAGCAGGGAGTGTCCGGATTGTCCGCCATCCATGAGAGGGTGTTGGTGGATGTGTACCTCAAGACTGATCTATCGGTCACCATTCTTTCTATCATCCGAATCCCCTGAAGAACCTGGTTTTCATCCAGCTTACTCATCAGCATCAGTCCACGTGTGAAGATTGATGCCTTGTGATTGTCCTCAATTCCTGACCGCAGTAACTCACAGGCTTGCTCCTCATTCCCTTCCACGAATGCTAGGAGTGCTGGAACGATTTGAAGATTAAAATTTTCTACCTCCACGCATGTTTGCAGGAATCTCTCCTTCTGCCACCGAATTCTCTCCTGCCACTGCTTCACTGTAGAAGTGTCCAGCTCACATCGCTTGTACACGATGGTGAGGTTCCCTGCGTCTCTGAGCTTTTTGCACGTTTCCTGCGCAGTGAATACTTCCCTGATTTCATCCTCTCCTATTCGAGAGACGATTTCTCCTAGAAGCTCCAGTGGTAAGTCTAGCAGCTGGGTTCCTTCGGGTTCAGGATCTGGGATTTGAAGAAGGTTGCCCCTGAAGAGATAAGAAGTAGTGAATCCAATTTTTATAATTTCCTCAGAGATTATTCAAGTTTGGAAACCAACATCCTCACATTTAGAGCTTTGCTCTAGATGTGAGGTTATTAAATATCCGACTTGAATTTAGTATAAAGCATAGGTAAAATAAATTTTTATGAAGAGATAGGGGTCATTGGGCCCCTATATATTTTTAATGGGCCATCGGGCCCAAAAGTTCGATTTCCCAATATTATTAAACAAGTCCGGGACACTTGTTGGAAATGGGATGAGATGGAATGATAGAAATGAAATGCTCGAATATTGGGATGTGCGGTGGATGCGTGGCGAAATGGATTTGCTATTCTCGAATTGCTTGGACTGTCTTTGGACAGTTAAAGCATTTCCAAAATTTGCAAACACTATTTTTAATTTTTAAAGGGTTGACTTGTTTTATTTAAGGAAAGTGGGATGTGAGTGGTCCCATTTTGGATTTTTGAAAAGGATAGCAGTTGGGTGACAAAAATACTGCTATTTACTCACACTACAGTTCCATTGGGAACAAAAAGAACACAAGTCAAATATTAAATCTATCAACTATTTTTGTCTTTTTCCAAAAGGTCACTTTTATTAAAAAGTGGAAGTCTCTCATTGGGTGTTTGTACTTATGTTTCCATAAATAAACAAACATTTATTCCCATGAGATTTCTGACATGGAAGCAAATATGCCAAAAAGATCTTCCACTTGAATGCCTCATGTCAAGACTTCAAGATTAGACAAACTGATAACATCATGGTGTTCAAAATAACACCCTAATGTTCATCAGTTCATCCTTTCCAGTTTCAAACTTCAAAAAGCTTCAAACCCTACAGTTTTTTTTTAAAACAGTTTTAAACCAGTTCTTAAGGGTTTCAGGAAGATTTCAAAGCATTCTCAAAACCGAGAGCAACCATGAACCAAAACAGAAAAATGAAAAGCACACAAACCACATTATGCCATTCTCAACCCAAAAATAAGAAAAAGAAGCAAAAGAGTTCGACAGAGGCCATGAACAGGGAGGGAAAAATGGGTTTTTACCCTGCCCTCCTTGGTTCGGGTCTGGGTAAAGGTCTCAGGTTTGGAAGGATCCTTAGAAACCTGTCCATGGTGTCCCCTTGAAAACGGATGGGTTAGTGCGAAGAACACGGTGGTGTTCGTTCGGGAGAGAAGAGAGTGAAAGGGAGAAGTTGAAGAGTTGAATGAAAATGATGAGAGTGCAGGGAAAAGAGATGAGGAGGGGGGGTATAAATACTGGAAAAGCTGGTCGCGGAACCCCAGACCGTGTCGCGAAACAAGGTTTCACGACCAGGGCCTAGCGACATTAGACATGTCGCGGAATTGGAGTCCGGTCGCGAGGCAGGGCCTCGCGACAAGGGTATCGCGACCAGTTTCAGTAAAGAAGTAAAGTCAACTATGGGTCGTGTCGCGGGACAGGAAGCCAGTCGCGAGGCCATGCCTCACGACAGGTTGTATAGCGACAGCGACAAAGAGAGTTAGGGACAGATGAGAGTGTGTCGCGGAACTAGGCCTGGTCGCGAGGCATGGCTTCGCAACACAGTGGTTGCTTCGCGACACAAAATTTTTGAATTTTCAAATTTTCTTGAACTAGGCCCGAGTGTGATGTTGGGCCTGAGTCCATTTTATTTGATTTTGGTCTGAATAAATTCAGTCCAAATAAATTCAAAAGTGGCTGGAATTTAAATAATCCTCTTGCATGAAATTAGGTTGGGTCGGTTCCATTTATCTGTGAAATTTATTTCGGATTTGAATTTCTTCAAATTCCGAGAATATTTTCTTAGATTCACGGAATTACTCCAACCAAGAACCTGGTTTTCCATGTTACTTTTCTGCTCCTCTTTTTGATGGTTCCGAACTTTCTGCAAGACAGATAAATAAAACGCATTAGATTTTCTCCAAATATCAACATCCTCACATTTAGAGTCTTAGTACTTTAAATGTTTAATTGATTTTTGGGTACTTTCTTGTTACGAAATAATATACTATATATATGAAATGAAATTTTTGTGTTTTTAATGCTATTTCTTATTAGGTGTAAGCCGGGTCTGCCACTGCTTGGCTTTCTTTCTCCGGATCGAACTGTCCGATGTACTCCTTCAATCGTTGTCCATTCACCACTATGTTGCCCTTGTCAGTTCGGATCCTGACGGCTCCATTTTCAAACACTTCTAGCACTTCATGTGGTCCTTCCCATCTGGATTTGAGCTTTCCGGGGATCAGCTTCAACCTGGAATTGAATAATAACACGTTTTGACCAACATTAAAAATGCTTAGGCTTAATCCTGCGATCGTGCAACTTCTGGGTCCGCTCCTTGTAAATTCGAAAGCTTTCATAAGCTAGCGCTCGTATTTCCTCAATTTCATTGAGGTCCAACTTACGTTTGCTCTGAGCAACTTTCGGATCGAAGTTGAGCGTTTTAACGGCCCAGTAAGCTTTATGCTCTAACTCTACAGGCAAATGACATGTTTTTCCGAAGATAAGCCTATATAGAGACATCCCAATGGGCGTCTTATATGCTGTGCGGTATGCCCATAGAGCATCGTTGAGCTTACGTGCCCAATCTTTACGGGTTATCCCGACAGTGGCTTCGAGTATGTGTTTGATTTCGCGATTGGATACTTCGACTTGACCACTAGTCTGGGGATGATAAGGCGTGCCTATCTTATGGAGGATTCCATTTTTACTCATTAAAGTTTCGAAAGCTTTATTAATAAAGTGTGTTCCTCCATCAGATATCACCACCCTAGGTATGCCAAATCTACTGAAAATGTTGTTTTTGAGGAACTTGATGACTTGGCTACCATCAGTGGTCGGTAATGCGACAGCCTCGACCCATTTGGACACGTAATCGACAGCTACCAAGATATAGTAGTTTCCACCAGATGGTGGGAACGGTCCCATGAAGTCAATGCCCCATACATCGAAAATCTCAAGTGTGAGAATCCCCTTTTGAGGCATCTCATCCCTCTTGGAGATGTTTCTTAATCTTTGGCATTTGTCGCAACCTTTCACAAATGTCCTGCAATCCTCATAGATGTGAGGCCAATAAAATTCACATACGAGGACCTTGTGGGCTGTTCGAGCGGGACCATGGTGACCTCCATATTCCGATTCATGGCATTTTCTGACAATTTGATAGGCTTCATGCTCGGTCACACATCGCCTGATTATTGAATCGGCGCAGTGTTTGAAGAGATAAGGTTCTTCCCAGAAGTAGTTTAATACATCTCGGTTGAACTTATTCTTCTGATGATAGTTCGAAAACTGTGGGGTTATTCCGCACGCCAAGAAGTTAGCGATGTCGGAAAACCATGGACATGCTTGATTGTGCAGATGTAATGCAAACAACTGCTCGTCCGGGAACTCTTCATTGACGGCTTTTTCCTTTTTATCATTTTCTAATCGAGATAAGTGGTCAGCAGCACCATTATCTCGACCTCGCCTATCTTTTATTATGATGTCGAATTCTTGCAACAGAAGTACCCACCTGATTAATCGAGGTTTGGCATCTTGTTTGCTAAACAAGTATCTCAGTGCAGAATGATCCGTGTACACTATAGTCTTCGTACCTATCAGATATTGTCTGAATTTGTCAAACGCGAAGACTACAGCATACATCTCTTTCTCCGTTGTGGTGTAGTTGACTTGGGCTTCATTCAGGGCATGACTTGCATAATGAATTACGCAATGTCTCCCATCCTTATGTTGCCCGAGTACTACACCTACGGCGAGATCACTAGCATCGCACATTACCTCGAAAGGTATTGACCAATCGGGTGGTTGCACTGTCGGTGCAGAAACCAACATCTTCTTGAGCGTGTCAAAGGCTTGGACACACGCTTCATTTATTAGGAAAGAATTTTCTTTACAAAGCAAATTAGTGAGCGGCTTGGCAATTTTAGAGAAATCCTTAATGAATCTCCGGTAAAATCTGGCATGCCCTAAGAAGCTCCTAACTGACTTGATTGAGTTAGGAAGAGGGAGGTTGGAAATGATAGAAACTTTGGCTGGATCAACCTCAATACCTGCACGAGAAATGCGGTGACCTAACACTATGCCCTCAGTGACCATAAAATGGCACTTTTCCCAATTCAAAACGAGATTAGTGTCCTCACATCTCTTTAAAATCTTTGCAAGATTGGTCAAACAATCTTCAAATGTATCTCCATATACAGAGAAGTCATCCATGAAGACCTCAATGCATTTTTCGATAAATTCGGAAAATATAGACATCATGCAACGTTGAAAAGTAGCAGGTGCATTGCAAAGACCGAATGGTATGCGCCTGTAGGCAAAAGTGCCATAGGGGCAAGTAAAAGTTGTTTTTTCGTGGTCTTCGCTTGAAATAACAATCTGATTATACCCAGAATAACCATCCAAAAAGCAATAAAACTCTCTCCCTGCCAACCTCTCAAGCATTTGATCAATAAATGGCAATGGAAAATGGTCCTTGCGGGTGGCCTTGTTCAGTTTTTGGTAGTCGATACAAACTCTCCATCCGGTCACTGGCCTGGTTGCAACCTCTTCTCCTTGCTCATTCTTGGTTATGCACATCCCTCCTCATTTTGGCACGACCTGCACTGGGCTAACCCATTTGCTGTCAGATATAGGATAGATTATTCCAGCATCTAAGAGCTTGATAACCTCCTTTCTTACCACTTCTTGCATGAGGGGGTTCAAAAGTCTCTGAGGTTGACGGGAGGGTTTATACTCTTCTTCCATTAAAATCATGTGCATGCAAATAGAAGGGCTTATTCCTTTTATATCAGAAATGGTCCAACCTATTGCATGTACATGTTTCTTAAGAATGACCACCAGAGCATTTTCTTGCTCTTGGGAGAGCTTAGCCGAAACAATCACAGGTAATTTTTTATGTTCTGTGAAAAATGCGTACTTGAGATGATCGGGTAATGTTTTAAGTTCAAGCTCTGGTGGACATTCAACGGAAGGGAGTAGTTTGCGAGAAATGGATAGTGGGAGATCAGATTTACCTTTGGGACCCTGCGTCAGTACAGGGCCCTCTTCTTCCTCTTCGGTGCCATCATTCTCCTGTGCAGTGAAATCATCACCGTCATATGCTTCAAGGTCCCCGGACTCGGGATCCTCAAATTGGACGGCGCTGCACTGTTCCTTTAGCTCAGCACCAGCAGGCATCAGTACCTGCTTTGAAGATTCATATATCATCATTTCATAATTGTTTCCAGAGTCTGGCTCTTTCCTAACTATTACATCATCAAATGAAAAACAAGAACTGTCATTTGGGAATTTCTGCAGTTGCTCCATGTCGAAGACGACTTCATCTCCATCAACACGGAGTGTCACCCTTCCGGATTTAGCATCTATCAGTACCCCGCCTGTGGCCAAGAATGGCCTGCCTAAGATGAGAGGCATGTCGGAGTCCTCCTCGATGTCCAGAATGATGAAATCCACTGGAAATGGAGTACTGCCAGCTTTGATTATCACATCTTTCAAGATTCCGATTGGCTTTGTAATTGACCTATCTGCAAGCTGGAGCCTCATTTTGATAGGTTCCACCACTCCGAGCTTAAGACGTTTAACCATGGTTAATGGCATAACGTTAATGCTGGAGCCGAGGTCACATAGTCCTTTTCCGGCGTTGTTCTGGCCAATCCGAATCGGCAATGTATAGCATCCGGGGTCCTCTTTCTTCTCTGGCAGCTTCTTTTGAATAATAGCACTGCAAGTGCTGTTGAGTACCACCACTTCGTCCTGTTCAACATGTCTCTTTCCTGAAATCATTTCTTTCAAGAACTTAGCATAGACTGGCATTTCAGAGATCATTTCAATCAAAGGAATGGTAATCTCAACTTCCTGCAGTCTTTTCAGAAATTTTTCAAACTTCAGATCTTGTTGCTTATTTTTAAGTCTAGCCGGGTAAGGAACCCTAGGCATGAACTTGTTTTTGTTATCATGTTTTGGTGGTAGATGGTTAGAGGTTGTACCTTCACCATTACCGTTTTCTGTTTCTGCCGTTCCTTTTGCAGCTTCAGTCTGCTGTTCGGCTTCCTTCTGCTCATCCATTGCTTCCTCATCAGCATTGTCAACAGCATTATCTTCCCCATAGTTGTTTCCAGTATCCGCTCCCCTTGGTCCAGCCAGTACCTTCCTAGATTTCAAGGTTATTGCTTTGCATTGCGGGTTCTTTTCCGCAGTGCTCGGCAACGTCCCTTTATCCCTTTTCTGCATTTCATTAGTCATCTGTGTAACTTGGGTCTCCATATTTCTGATAGAGGCCTGCAGCTGAGTGTTAATCTCCTTCTGGCTAGTAATAAAATCAGTCATCAAATTCTCCAGCCTTGAAGGAGGCTTTTGATTTTGATTCTGATTTTGGTTTTGGTTCCACTGGCCTTGGTTTGGAATAAATTGAGGCTGGAAGTTTTAGGGCTGAATGTTTTGAAAGTTTTGGTTAGGCTGTTGGAAATTTTGAGGGGGTCTATGCTGGATCTGGGGTTGGAAGTTTGGACTCTGAAAATTTTGGCCCCTGTTCTGAATGAATCCTTGATTCTGCTGAGGATTGAATTGCTGATGTTATGGTTTGTTCAAGAGGTGGGAGTTAAGGGCATTGTTGTTTGAGTATGACAGGTTTGGGTGTCTATTTAGGAAAGCTCCTGCAAAGTTACAGCTTTCAGCTGCAATCTGTGTCTATTTGGACCCAAGTTGTAATGCCCCAAAAATTTTAAACCAATTTTTGTGATGTCATGGCCGTGTTATCTAACCTAAACTATTGGCCAATTAATTTAAGTTCAATATCACGAAACCTGGTAAATAGAAAATCCAACAGGAACATAATATCAGAGTAAAATATCCAAAACAGGAATTGAAACTTTTTCGACAGGTTCGCATAACACGAGTCTTTTCAAAATAATGAAATGAATCCTGATCCCGGTTTAGATTTTATTTAATGAAAATTGATTTATGAAGGTGAAGTTGGGATTAAGGATATATTTATAGGTTGTCACATTTTTATTACTCGTGTTACGAAACTGTGGCCCGAAAGCGCACGGTGTCAAAAAAATTGCAGTAATTTATAGTAAGACCGGATCGTTCACTGGAGGATGTGCGATAGAAGCAGGGCCCACGTCGTTTTACTAGATTTTACACTCGTATTGCTCCAATTAGTTTGAAAGGTGATTAATCATCTACTAACTGAATTTAAACTAAATTACAAAAGCACTTAAATCTATTCTACAAAGCATATGAATTCTATTCTAGAAAGCGGGTGAATTTATACTAGAAAGCAAATAAAGTTATTCTAAGAATGCAGTAAATACTATCTGTAGAAGCAATGAAAATTTACACTATGCTAGCTATGAAGCTGATTCACAGTTTGGACAGAAGGGACAGGAAGAAAAGAATAAAAATTGGACAAGATTTGGATAAGGCATAATTAAACTTCCATTTTAATACACAGATCTTTGGTTGGGATAATCCTGTCAGACAGCTAATTCTCATGCTCTCAGTGTTGAGTTCCCTTTGATAGACAGGTACTTACAACATGAGTTCACATGTTCTTAAGACCACAGATTCTAAGATACCACAGATTTGTAACTGCCCTCTCCTGGGTATGTTACTTCATCTGTGGTGGACAAGCAACACCTGACAAATCATTTATTGAAGTGCCAAGTACTACTATCATTCTCCCATGTCACACCCAAAGATTCTAATCAAGCCTGAACTATCCCTTAACTATCAATCCTAGTAGCAGTTACACAACTCTCAATACAACCGAGTGACCAATAATGATAGCGTTTAAAAGAAAGCGATAAAGAAAGCATTTAAAATCCTATCACTCGGAGGTTTTGAATGTCTGACCCTGGTAGTAAAAGACAGCCCCCAGTCATGGTGACCGGGTGTGGATCAAGAATTCTCGGCTCGCGGTGAACCGCTCGCAGTGTTCACTTCCTTCCGAGTGGTTATGAGATACAAACTAATGAAACGAACTAATAAATTAGTTCGTTCCGGATGTACTCACTCAGGACTCAAAGGTAGGCTTTGGCAGAAGAGGATAGTGGTTGAAAGGAACTCAACCCTATCTTAAAATAACCAAGGCCTGGATGTTGTTCCTCTAAGATTATCTACTACACTGTATTTGAATCCAAGTGGACCCCATCTCGGTGTAATAATTAATCTCGGATTCCCGACAAACAACAATTTTGGAAAATAATGAATTTGAAAACCATTCCCTAAACAGGTACTAGACTCTCAATTAAAACACAGATCCTTTCAGTCTAAATGAGACCTAATCGCTGACTTTGCTTCTAATTTCCCAAAATCAACCCTTAACAGAATATGAACTAGTCATAACTGAGGAATTTATCCCTTGCTCAGATCCGGATTTTATAGAGGAGTTTTTGTTGGAAATTTAATATGCAATATCTGTTTAAAATCTGGACTTCTATTGTCCAAGGGAAGGATCCCAAAATATTATAGACCACATTAATTACATAATAGTAGCATGCATACGGATATAATGAAGTGTAAAATGAAATTGACCCAAAATATATTGGCAGGTCTAGACAGAAGATGAAACACAAACATGAGGTGATCAGAAGACCAAGGTAATGGCAGAATAATTGGGTAGACTGCAAACATCTACTGTCCAATTTCCCAATTACTCGGATGGAGCGAATTTAGATAGCTTAAACCCTATAATGGCAGTGTCAATGCCAGTTGGGCCTCCACTGTCTGTGAATTCAGACAAAAACCTACATGCTTCTTTTCTGTAATGATCATTAGTCAGCATTGACAGATGTTGGCTGATTCACACTACAGATTAGAATTTGGGTTTGGAAATTAAGATAAAGAAAAGAAAACTGTATCCGGATAGGAGTCAGCTGAGCAGCTATTATTATCCCGGATGGACGAACCGCCAAGGCTTCCACTGACTGCTATCCAGACCATGCAAAATAACACTTAGTAACTAATACCCAGAATACGAGCTAGTTTATCCGTGAGGGAATACCCGCCAACATTAGTCTGATGTATTCTTCACTAATTGTTACACACAATACAGAAAAGACAAGATGGAAATAAAATAAAAACAAGGCCTTGCATGAAAGACATTGGTTTCTCATGCAAGGTTATGGAACTAATCCATAGTTGATGACCTAAATAATCCCTCGTACCATAATTAATTACAGTCCGGATTATCTGTTTAAGGCATCATGGTTTTGTTTATAGAAAAATATTTTAATGACAATTGAACAAAGATCCTTTAATCATAACAATTAGTGATTTAATCATTGCTAATTACAATCATTAATCATTAATGACTAGAGGGTTCAATTAATTAAGTGATGGAAATGGATAATCAAAATTTCGGCAGCATAACGCCTTATATTGCAATTTTGGGATATTACATCTTAATCCGTGGGGTTAAGATGTGAGTGTTTGCAATATAATAAAGGATAAGAAATCAGAATTTTTGGGATTAAATAGGAGAGAGGACTCTGTCGAGAAACCATAAATTGTGTTATGAGCCTAGACCCGCGACATGGGTTCCTCGACAGGTTTTCAGAAATTTGGTAGAGTTTCACCTTGTGTCGCTAAGCAAAAGTGTGTCGCGAGGCGTGGCCTCGCGACAGGAGTCTAGCGACACAGGGTTTTCTGAGGATTTCAAAGTATTTGGCTCCCAGTCGCTAGTCTGGAAATTGTGTCGCGAGGCGTGGCCTCGCGACAGGGTGTCTTGCGACTGGGTTTCCAAAATATTGACAAGGCATAATTTTCTGTCTCGGAATAAAAGTGTATCGCGAACCGTGGGTTCGCGACAGAGGTGTTCCGCGACAGAGGCCATGCAGAAAAATTGCAAGAGTTTGGTCTTCAGTCGCTAAGTAGGTGTTGTGTCGCGGACCGTGGGTCCGTGACAGGAGTGCCTCGCGACCGTGGGTTTCAAAGTATCAAGACAGGTGTCCCTAGACACCCTTGTCGCGAAACAACCTTCCTGTCGCTATACGTGGTTTCGCGACAGGAGGCGGTTGGCGACAGGGATGGTTCAGGACACAAGTCAGTAAAAGCAGAAATGAACAATGGCATGCAAACAGCGTGATCTCACCCTATTTCAGATTTAAAAGTTACTCTAAGCTAAAAACAACCAAACAACATTTGAAATAAGCAAGAACATGCTTGAACATAAATAAACTAAACTGGAACAATATTTAAAATAAAGCAAAATCCTAATCTAGGGTTTGATCACACACATACATGACATCATTCATAAAAATAGCAACAGTAAGCATAATAATATGAAATAGGGGTCAAATGACCCCAAAATGAAAATGAAAGCGTTAAATCCATGGGGTGTGAGACCCATTTCATGATTTGGGACACATTTAGTGCATATTCTCTCATTTTATTAAGTGGGTATGTTAATACCCATGATTTGGGTAGTACAAAACCCTAAAAACAAAGTTTAGAATGAAAAACATAATATAAACTGGCTACCTAACCACTGGAACAGTGGAAAACATAAAAACTAAACACTAACTATGCTAAACTATGGACATAATTAAATAATACAAAAAAATAAAGACTAACTACACTACCGAAGAACTGAGCTCCCAACTTGTCTTCAAGAAAGTGTTTTCTCACCAAAAAGCTCTTTGTCTCAAGGGAATCACCTCATATTTATAGAAGTGAAACCCTAGGCCCATGGGCCTTGGTCTGAAGCCCATTGTGTCTCAAGACATCACACACATCACATTGTGTCGCGGAACAACACTGCATGTGGCGAGGTTTCTCGACAGGGTCTTGGTCTTCAATTTGTGTAACTATGTCGCTATCCACGCCTGTGTCGCTAGGCAATGGATTGCGACTGGGGTTCCGCGACCGGGAACTGGGGACATGGCTTCTTCTTCATGCTGCATGTTGTATCACCAAACCTTCCTGTGTCACTAGGCCATGGACCGCGACACAGGAGCTTCCGCGACCGGGTGTTCCTGGACTCACTGAATTGGGCCAGATGGGCCGAACTTGTTCTTTTTGTGGGCTTTTCCTTCTTTTCCCCATCTTTTTCATTCCTTTTTCTTTTTTTTTCTTTTTCTCATGTTTTTGGATTTTTCTAACATAAATATGTAATAAAATTACATATTTATGCATTTTTCATACCAGCTCAATATTTTACAATTATGCATAAATCAGTCCAATTCAACTGTTTTCTTATTTAATATAAGACCGGAATGCGATCAAATGCCCGTTTTAGACACGGAAATGGATTGAAAATAATGGTCATTTCTGACCATTATTAGGAATCCACTACATACTGATAATCCGGCTACCAGCCACAATTCAGTACATTACCGCCGTACTCCACATAACCTATCAACCTCATATACCAACATAAATAACAGACAAGTTCAGATAAAAGCAACCGAGTTTTTATGATAGTATCTCAATCATCAACATAATAATGCAACCCTACAAGATCACTCAGCCCCTAATCCATCACCATAATCATGCTCTACGTCCTCCTTGAGAGTATCTATAATAAAAGACAAATTGCAAGGTGTCAGTACATAAGTACTGAGCAAGAGTAGAAATAGCTAGGAAATGGGGAACAAGAATTAACAAGAGAAAATAACAATTTATATAATCGCATAGTTAAATAATTAAGACATCACACAGTCCCATACCGGTGCTTCAACCACGTCATACACAGCAAAACAATAATCAGATGAATGATGGATGATGAATGGAATGCAATGACCTAAGTGTCTATCTATCCTAAATGCATCATGGAAGATGTCTAGTACGCATACTAATACCATGGCCGGCATTCTTTCCCATTAAGGATCCACCTCTCCTTAATGGTCGAAAAATATGCCTACGGTGCCCCGGATATTACATATATAAAGAGGTAAGTGGACTTACGGAGTGGCATCCCCAAGGATCGAACCACAGACAACGGGTAGAGCCTAGAGCATCTCGCTCTCGAAAGCTTATATGCCCAGAACTAAGTTCTCGAAAGCATAAACACATAATCATCAAATATACATGCCCGAGATAATCAAATAGTCAAGTATGCCCGTCAATAACTCGAAAGCATAGACATGAAATTTGTATCCTCGAAAGCATAAAGTCACAATTCCCATAATCATAATTCACATGCCCAATCTCATGATTCGAAAGCATATATTCCTAAGTCACAAGTCCAAAGACTAAAATTTAGATTACGGGTTAGCCGAATCCCCACATATCGGCTCATAACATAGCTACGATATTTAGATACAACGCGCTCGGTTCTTCCTAATTTCTAAGGCATGGTAGATCTTCCAATCCAATACACTAATATGTGTATCATAATTATTAAGACAAGCTATAAATATTTCCCAAAAGGCATGAGAACAAGTAATCAACGATAAAACACGAAAAGGAGCAAAAAAGCGGAAGAAGACAGCACACCGGGCGCGCAGGTGAGGCGCCACACTGGCGCCCAGGCTTTTCAGGAGGCGCGAGTCAGGCATAGCGGCGCCTGGACTGGGCTCCTGCTGAACAGAGGTGCTGTACTGGCACCGAAGACAGTCCTGAGGCGCCGTTATGGCATAACGATGCCTGGTCTAGGAACACTGTTATATGATTTCAGCCGTTCTTCGGAATGTCTTTCTCGGCGATTCTCAACTGGTGATCTATCAAGTTTAAGCTTCTTGCAAAGTGCTGCTGGCAGATTCAGCGCCAGATGGAAACCGGCTATCATAATCTTGAAGAAACGGTCCATTCCTGCGAGTTGTACCTCCATTTTGAGCTCCAAAGATACCAAAATACCCAAAAGCACCGTTAAATATAGTAAGAAGTGGCTGGAAAACTGATTGATTTGTTTGGTCTAGATTAGAACAATCTATGTACTCCGGGCGATGGCAGAAGATTTGTTTTGCTGGATCCTCCTCACCAGCATAGCGGGGTGGCTGGTAGGGATTCGCCATCGCCAGATAGTTGGGGCGAGCTTGGGGCGGAGGTACCGCCGCAGCTTGCCCTTGGTTAACTTGCGCGTTCCCTAGCGCAACTAAGACTTCTTCTATCGTTCGAAGACGATCGCCCACATTGTTCGGTGCGGGGGCGTCCTGCGCACCTTGGGGTTGTGCTTCTACAGGTTGAGCAGGTTCCGTGACATTCGGTGGCACTTCAGTAGTAGTTTGGGGAGCAGGCTGGTTTCTTGGTCTACCTCTTAGTGCCATTTCTGTTACAAATGGGTCTAGATTAGGACACGAGAACGTAATATATTGTCTAGATAAGTGACTATAAATGTGTTTGTATTTTCGCACATGGCGCTTGATTGGGCTTAAAAGTGACGCAAGATTTTGTTTCATTTTGTTTTAATTTATTTATGTATTTTTTTTTCGGTCGGACAAGGTTCTGTCCAGATTTTTTTTTCCGATTAAATAAATACATAAATAATCTTGTATTTTACTTCTTGAATGAAATTTTTAGTACAAGTGAGAGGATGTACAAAAACGGAAATGTTTCCTTAGCAAAAATAGCATTTATTAAAAATAGAATTTCCTATCGCCTCTAAGCGTCCTCCGGCAGAGTAGTAGGATCCTCCTCCGGGTCTTCCTCCACCGGGCTTGGCGGCAATAGGTCGTCAAAAATGTTGTTCAAGTCCTCCCCATGAGCATCGACGTGTTCTTTCAATATTAGGTTTTGCACAGTGAGGGTTTGGACTTGGTGTTCGAGATGGTTTATGCGATGGTGGTCCGCCTCTCTTAAGTTGCCCATGTGGTGCAGATTTGCCTCCAATTGAGCTATGCGATGTTTCCTTTGTTGTATGGTTTGTTGGGAATCAAAGTAAGCGTTAATCATTTTGACCATCAGGTTCATCATATCTTGGTTAGCCATCTACCGCAAGCAAAAAAGATCTAACTTAGATCGTGACACGCTTCTAAGTTCTAAGTTTAGGAAATGCAGTATGCACATGCAAATGATGATTCCCCCCAAAAATAAATCATGCATTATCTATATATATTTTTTATCCCATGGGTTTTAAAAATAAAAATTTATTCCATGGAACTACTGCTTAAAAAATTTAAAATAATAGTTAAAATTCTTGGACCTCTATATTGGGTCAAAGATAATTAACATTTGGGCTCAAAAATATTTGGGGCTAGGAAATTTTAGAAATAATAATTTGGGCTCTTATAGGTATAATAATAATAATAATAATGTTTTAAAAATAATAATGGTTTAAATAAAAATAATAATGGCTTAAAAATAATAGTTTAAAAAATAATAATAATCTAATAGTTTAAAAATAATAATGGTCTAATAGTTTAAAAATAACCTGGCTTTGATACCAACTTGTAACACCCCGGTTTTTGATAACCCAGGTCGGGATGTCACCGCCACACCTCCCTAGCAAGACACGGTTTCTCCGAGCTTACTAAAGAGATGCCAGGCTAGGTATTGCGGTATTTAAAATATTTAAAACACTTAAAAACAGCCCATACATTATAATTGAAAATAATATCATCATAGTGCAGCGGAAAATAATATTAAGTATAAGTAATGCAGCGGAAAGTTTAAATAGGGCCAACATGGCCAAAACACGGGTTAAACAGGCCCGTTCATATCAAAGTCTAATGCAAAATTTAAAAACAAAGTTCCCAAAAATTCCCATGCATGTACGTGCTCAAGCATAATCCCCATGTTCTGCAAGAAAAAGGAAGGAAATGGTTTGGTCAGCACAACTTGCTAAGTAAGTTAACACATACATGATTGTGGGGTTTCAAAGTCATTAATCCATATTTAAATAAAAGCATGCTAATAAATCATAAACAATTCAACTTAATTAACCAAATAATTTGCAGAATTAAATTCATGGATTCTAACTAATAATACATTTAGCATAATTTAAATAAAAGCCATAATTTATTTAAATAAAGCACTAAATAATTTAAATGAACAATAAATAAATATTTTAATTATCCCCATTACACCCAAGATCTAGTTTTTCATGTATTTCACGATTGCATCTCAATCTCGACAAGTTTAGCCGGTAGCCCGGCGGCCGCAGCCGTATCCGCCATACCCAGTACCACTCCGGAGCCTCGGGAAACCCATATGGATATTCTCGAGAGTGTAGGCCATATATCTCATGCCGTTTTGGCAATATATCTCAAATTTCGCGCGGGATCACCATCGTCCATAACGGCACGAAGTGAATAGTTAGGGGGGCACCCTGCAGAGCACTCACCCCCTAATTTTAATTAATCAAGTTGTAAGGGAATTTTTCAAAATTCTTATTTCATGTATTTTATTTCAATGGAAATTTCCAAACGTTTAAACCCTAAAGGCCAAATTCACCGTTTCAACAAGATTTTCAAAATTCAACTTCTACAAGACGCTGTTTACTCCAAAATTAATTAAAAATCCGTTTTAAGTCAGAAAATTCTGAAATTTTACCAGTGACTCGAAAACACAAAGGCGAACAAGTTTTGTGTTTTAAGTTTTTCGATCCGAGTTAAGGAAACAAGTCAAAAATGTGGATTTTCATCAGGATATTAATCTGTCCGAATTTTCACAGCAACAGTTTCTTAATTTCGAAATCTACCATAGCAAACGAACAAGTTTCGTAGGGTTTGAAAAGTGTTCGGGGTCGAATAAGATATTATTTATAGATGTAGGGGACCTAGGGGACATCCAAGATCTGCCCTAGGGAGTCTTGAGCCGAAAGGTAAGCAACCGAAGTCGAAAAATCCGGAATCGGGCGAGAAAATCTCGCCTTGTTCATTACTGCTCGCCGGCGCGGGGTTGGCGCGGTGATTGAAGAAACCCCGCGCGGCCAATGCCTGGACTTCGGTCCGGGCGGGTCGTGCAATCCGTCGAGTCTTTCCTCCTCTCTTTCGGACTTCTATCCCTCTATGTTCTTGAACTCCGATTTCCGGGTTTTCTTCGGACTCCAATTCCCTATCTAACTCTACTCGGGTCTGGATTTAATGTTAGCCTCGAATTCTCGAGTCCATTAGTGTCGGGTTCCCGTGTACAATTTATTTAATTAAATTATCTTTGGCTTTACGGGTATTGGAAATTTAATTCCTTCTTAAATTGAATTCCATTTCTCTATTAAATTCCATTTCTCATTATGATTCCTTATCCATGTATTATGTTTATTTATTTATTTATTGCATTTATTTATTGTTTATTTATTTATTTTTTTAATTTATTTTATGTTGCAAAATTCTCATGTATTACACTACAAGGCAAAGATTAAGCTCCAAAATCAACAATAACTCAACATGGATGCTCAACACCAACATGCATAAGTTTATGGGTTGATTTCCCCTAAAATAATCAACCAAATGAGTCCCATAAATTGACCTTGAGCTCCTCCGCACGAATCTGGCCTCCAATCAAAGATTCAACACCAAACTCTAAGCTAATTTACAAGATTCACCCCAAATGTCCAATTCCCATCGCTAACCTTCACTACTTCAAAAATCCACTTACACAACCTCAAAATCAAGTGTAAAAGTTAGAAATATACTTACCAAGTCGTAGGTACCAATCCCCACCGGTTTGAGCAATAACACAAGAATTTGGGAAGATTTGGCACCAACCATAGCTCCCTCAAGAATGGTGATGGGAATAGAGAAATGGGAAGTGAGAAATGGGTCTGTCCCCCAAATTTCTAGATTTTAAGACGCCAAAAGGGACCTGGGTCGGGTTACAAGTGGCGGCCATGTCGGAAATGGGTTGGGTCACTTATCTTGAGTCATTCCTACCATAATGCACTCACTTGAGCACTTGATCTCTTATTAATTTGTGGGTTTGAACCCACTTATTTTCTACTCTATCCAACATTCACCTACAATGAACCCGTGTGTTTGATATTTAGTTGATTAACCACAATTAATTAAATTAATTATGCATTAAAAATAATTCGGGATGTTACACAAGTTCTGGGGTTGTTGCTACCACCATTGCCATTTGCTTGTGTTTCACGACTTACGGGGACTGATTTAAATCCTCTGTCGTTCTGTTGTAACACAGACTTATAGGGACTTATGGAAACAACAAAATGTCAGTTCTTGATTCATATTGGTTGGAAGAAAATTCCTGGATTAATTTTTCATTTTGCACCAATAAATCTCGTTTAAGCATAACATGACCATGAATGTTGTTTTAAAATTATTTTTGCAACTTGACCTCCTCTGGATTAAAGGTCTACTTACTCAGCGAGGCTGATTCTACACTGTTATTATTTCCTTTTAGGACTTGAAACCTGCAAGATTCGGCAGAGTATCATTTGCACGGGCACGACTTGGGTGTAATATTTAAAATGTATATTTTAAAATTACCTTTCGATAAAAACATTACTTTGCATTAGGTTTACAAACGAATCGAATCGAATCAAATACTACTATTTCGTATTTGTATTCAAAAAAATATTCGAATATTCGTATCCGTATTCATTTTCAAATGAATAACAAATGGCATTCGTATTCGATTCGAAACTAGTATTCGACTTATTCGAAACTATTTGAATATTCGATTCGAATGTTTTGGTACAATATTATTTTATTCGATTCAAATATATTCGCTTCGATTCGATTCATAATTATTCGATTCGGAACTATTCGATTCGGAATTTTGTAAAAGAGCTGTTAAAAATATAAAAACCCAAATAAGAAATTCCAATTACATTCCAAAAACATAAAAAATTTCAATAACAGGCTGTTCTATTTTAGTTTCTTGAATAAAGAATCAAACACCAAGAAAGATGAATACTTTGAGGCAACTAAAGAACAAAGAATTCTGTGGGTGTGATTCACTCATAAAAAAACAAAGAAAACAGAAATTGAAAATAGTAAGGGTCTTCAAAGAGGTTGAAGCCGCCACTATTCAGTTTCAGCGTCGGGGACAGATTCCGGCGCCTCCGTTTTCTGCTCCTTTCAATCTCGTCGTTCTGTCCAATTCTCCGGCAAGTTCCGATTTCCTTTCTACAAAAGACTTAGAGAGCCCAAATGAAACACCAAGCTCCGTCGGATCCGCCACCAAAAAGCTACTGCCAACACTGCGTCGGCCTCCACGGCTCTCTGCCGAGCCACCACCCTTGTCAAAGCCGCTGCCAGTGCCTTCACAACCCTGCTACTGCTCAAGTCCTTCACCGGAAACCACTTTCCAGTGACCTAGCCACCAAGTCTCTCAGAGGAAGAAGCAAACAGCCCTTATACCAAACTCCCAACGTCCGACAATCACATCCCCACGAAACCTCACACCTCTCGGTCCTTTGTCTAAGACACTGGTACACATTCTCATCCGTGTTGAGAATACAAGGGAAAAGGAAAGAGAGGAATCTGGGAAAGGGGGCGCCGCTTGGAGGGATAAGTGAAGACTGAGGGTTAGGGTTGAGAGACACAGCTGGAGTTAGGGGTGGAAATAGACCAGACTGCCCGACAGGGGCCTACGGCCTGGCCTTTTTATCAAATAGGCCAGGCCTAGATAAATTTATAGGCCTGTTTAACTATATAGGCCTAGGCCGGGCCTTTCAAAAAGCCTATTTATCCTAGTAGGCCGGCCTGTTTAATTTTTTTATATAATTTTTTTATAATTTATTACTCCCTCCGTCCCACTTAACTTGTCTTGTTTCACTTTTGCACACAATCCAATGCACTTTTTTAATCGGTAATATCTCAAAATATATACAACAAAAAATTATGTAAAATATATATTTTAAAACTACATGACTATACGATTCTAACAAGACCAAACTCAACTATTTTTTCGAAATATATAAATGCAATAAAATCGAGTCAAAGTAGAACAATGCACAGTGTCAAAAAGTCAAACAGGACACGTTAGCTAGGACGGAGGGAGTAATAAAATTATTTATTATTTATTGAATATTTAAATATATATTTTATAAAATTTAAAAATTTATTAAATAGGCTCCTGAAGGCTTAAAGCCTAGCCTATTTAGTTAAAAAGGCCAGGCTTAGGCCTATAAACTAAGCCTATTACAGGTAGTAGGCCAAGCTCAGGCCTTATAAAGCTTAGGTAGGCCTAGGCCGTACAAGGCCAAACCTGGCCTGGCCTGGCCTATTCCCACCCCTAGCTGGAGTATAGAAATATATGGGGCATGGACCTTAATAAATACCATCATATAGTGTTGGGCCTTGGGCCTGAAAAGATTAATAGGCCACAAAATACAACATACTATATATCTAGACAAACTAAAGATATTATATATGTGTATAATATATTATATATGTATAATATTTATATATTAATTTATTAAATATAATAAATATTTAATCGAATACGAACAAATATCGAATCGAATATTGAGATTTTGTATTTGTATTTATTTGCATATTGAATCGAATCGAATATCTTTTATTCGATTTCGAATCATAAATCTCGAATACGAACAGCAAAAATTCGAATCGAATCAAAATTATTTGATTCAGTTGCAACCCCACTTGGTATACATTTTCTTTTTAGCATGGAAAACTTTTCGGTATTTTAGCCCACTTTCGTAAGGATTTTGTAATATTATTTTAAACAAAGTGAATCTTGTGCCAAAAAAAAAAAATTATCGGCCCATTACTTTAAACTCTGAAATATTTGTGTAATACCCTAGAAATTTATCCCATAAATAAATAAAAACATAAATAAATAAATAAATAAAATAAGTATATAAGTATATAAATAAAAAATAAAAAAGAAATGGAATTCAATTCAAATATCAAAAAGAATTTAAACTCCATAAGCCCGTGAAGCGAAAATAACTTAATTAAATAAATTACTGAACGAGAGCCAAATGTCGAAGAACCCAAGATTTCGAATACGAAAATTAATTGGAGATCCAAAACAATGTAAGGATAGGAATTTTAGTCCAAGAGATAGCCCAAGGAATGAGCCCAAGAAAATAGAAGAAGAAAGGCCCAAAAGAGAAGAAGAAAGGCCCAAAAGAGAGGAGGAAAGGCCCAAACGGATAGTACGGCCCGGCCCAGGACAAAGCCCATTCCGGGTCCGCGCGGTCTTCGCGCGGTATTTGGCAAATACCACGCCAAGAGTGCGCCAACCCTGCAGAAACGGCCCTTGCGCGATTTTCTCGCCCGATTTCGGATTTTTCGACTTCGGTTCCGTTTCTTGAGGCCCAAGCTCTGAGTATCCGACCTCCAGATATCTCGGGTCTGTTGGGGGCTAAAATAACCCCATTTTTCAGCCCCGTACGCTTTTCAAACACTTCACAATTTCCACCTCTATTCGAACACACGAAGAACACCAACCCCGGAGCTTACGAGCAAGATCTGACAAAGGAGAAAGCCGTGAACGAGTTGGAAACGTCTCCGAGTGTAGATCGGCTGGTAAGGCATAATAAAATGTCATTCTAAATAATTAAGTCATAATCTAATCCGTAGATTTCGCTTGCATGCACAAATTGGGACCAAAGAAGGAGAAAGAAGGAGAGACGACGAGCAAGGACGAGATTCGAGGATCCCGGAAGCCACGTCACCGAATTCCAGAGCCGTAGACCACATTTCCAAGTAAGTTAATACTTACTTGCGGTTTTGGGAGGCTAAAATACTATCGAACATAAGAAATTAACTCAAGAACCTAAAAATCTGTCAATAGAAGAATTATATGCACGCAGCGTTTTTAATTTAATTTTTCGGACCATTTCTAGCATTCAAAAGAGGAAACTCAAAACTGAAAATATGTTCATAAGGCATGGATCTACTCTGTGGTAAAATTTTGTATGTTTCCGTCAACATTTGATACCCCGAACTTGATCCGGACGAACCTGCACTTCGGACTTTGTATAAAAAACTGCCAGAACCTTAAGACGAACTTGAACGGAATCTTAAGGTGGATCTGATCCGATTCGAACTTAGTAATGTAAACGAAAACTGTATATAGTAGTGTCTAGGACTCGCCGGTAAAATTTTATAAGTTTTCATCGAGATTTGGACCTCCGAATCTAAACTGGACTAACCTGTGTCCTTACCGAATTCTTAAAAGTGACAGATTTGATTTCGATCTTGTTCCTCATTTCGACATTAGATCTAGGCCGAATTGGGAGTTTTGATAAACATGAAAGTTGTAGATAAATGAGTCGTGAACATGTCTGCAAAATTTCATAAAAATTGGAGTTTGTTTGATGAGATAAAAATCGAATCTTTGTGAACTGCTATGTCCTGAATCCTGACAGCGTGGTGTTTTTGTAGAAATTTAAACTTTTTACTTGGTTCCTCGCCTTGATTTGAAAAACTTAAAACACAAAACTTGTTCGCTAGTGTGTTGGCGAGCTACTGCTCAAATTTCAGAATTTTTGGCCTTGAGATGGATTTTTAAATAATATTGGCGTGAACAACGACATGTGAAAGTGTATTTTGAGAAACTTGCTAAATTTGTGAAATTGGTCTTTCTAAACAAAGAGAAGATTAAAACATTGTGGTTTATGACTAAGCTGGATACTATCAATGTTGTCTACGGCTTGTGAACATAAGCGCCCAAGTGTATGTCTAGTGGACATAAGAACCCTAGCGAAATATTGATTGTATGGCTAGCGGACGTAATGAACCTATTAAAATATTGATCATGATACTTGTGGACGTATGAGCCCAAGCGTACGGCTGGCGGACATAAGAGCCCTAGCGAATGGTGATCTATAAAAGAATGAAACGAGGAATTTATAAGACTTAAATTAAATTCTTGTTATATTGTGCTTTTAAATTTATGTCAATTATTTACTTATCTTGCTATGTCATAATCATGTTTCCTCTAGAATTATGACTTGCATAAACGAGGTATTAACTTACTCAGCGCGTTTATGCTCACCCAAACCATTTTCCCCTTTTTCTTTTCAGAATAAGAGGCTCACTCATGAGCATAGCATGCATTGGGCTTTTTGGGGATAGTTATTTCTTGTTTAAATTATGACTTGCATAAACGGGCCTGTTTAACCCGTGTTTTGGCCATGTTGGCCCTATTTAAATTCCGCTGCATTATATATATATAAATATTACATTCCGCTGCAACTATGATGATATTATTTTATTATATTACGATGGGTTGTTTGAAATGTTTTAAATTCTGATAAACCATAGCCTTGCATCTCTCTAGCAAGCTCGAAGAAGTCGTGTCTTGCTAGGGAGGTGTGGCGGTGACATCCCGGCCTGGGTTATCAAAACCGTGGGTGTTACAAGTTGATATCAGAGCCCGGAATATTTTTAAACTATTATTAATTATTACTTTTAAAGCTATTTATTTTTAAACTATTAAAGAGCCCAATTATTATTTTTAAAGTTAAGACCCAAATTTTTCAAAAGTTTTTAGAAGCCCAAATAATTATTTTTAGCCCAAATATTTTTCTTAGCCCAAGAATTTATATACTTACTATTTTGGGCCAACCTTTAAGCCCAATACTTATACTTTAAATAGGGCCCAAAAATATATTATTTTCGGCCCAAGAATTTTAACTGTTATTTTTAAATTTTTATTTCCATGGGATGAGTTTTATTTTAAAACCCATGGAAAATATGTATACAAATTATTTTGACAAGTCTAAATCATATTGCATGAAAATTATTTCAGGGGGGATTCACATGCATACATACATGAATATTTTCACTAACTCCTTTGATGTGAATTATCGGCGTTAAGAAACATTCCTTAGAACTCGACATGATCTTGACTTAGGAACGCTGGCTAAAGACTAATTTTGCCTTAGTCCTAGATCTTGATCACTTACACTCAGCATGCCCACATATATTATCTGTCGTTGCCGATCTATCTTTCAAATTTTCCTGACTTCTAACGTTCCCTAGATTAGAAACTCATCTTCACGTGCTTAATAACAAAAAATGGCACCTAGGAGAAAGCCAAGGAAGGTAAGTCCAAACGGCACTGACGCTGACCTCCCCAACGTGCCCAACAATATGGAAGAGCGTCTAAGGACCGTTGAGGAAGTTCTCGTAGCATAGGGCACAAACAGCAGTACCTCCGCCAGTAGCTCAAATAAACTATCTAGCGTTAGTGAATCGCTATCAACCACCACACTATGATGGGCAAGAGGATCCCGCCAAACTAGAGGGGTGGATCCGTACATTTGATAAGCTTTTGGATGCTATCAAATGCCCCGATGAGGAGAAGATACGTGTAGCAACCTACCACTTAGAAGGCGAAGCCGATGAGTGGTGGCAAAATCTCCAGAGAAATTAGAGGAAGATGAAGAAGCCTATACGTGGAATGAACTTAAGGAGGGTCTGAGGGACCGATTCTACCCACTGAGCACCAAGACTGCGAAGTACGAGAAATTCATCAACTTAAAGCAAGGTGCATAAACAGTGCAAGAATACTACAACAAATTCAAGGAGCTAGTACGATTTGCTACGAGGCTAGTACCAACCGACTCTGACAAGGCTCAGAAATTCGAGATGGGTCTGAACCTTAGTATCCGGGAGATACTTGCAGTAGGGCAATTCACGAACTTGCAGACGATATATGATCGCGCTGTAGCAATTGCTCGAATCCAGCAATTGAAGCGTAAGGAAATTGGTGAGTCGAGCAAGGACTCACAAGGACTTGAGAAGAAGGATCGGAAAGACAACAATAGCAACTCTAGGAAAGGCAATGGATCTCGAAGGAAAGAAAATAAAGGTCTCGAGAATGGAGGAGATGATAACAGTGGTGCGTTCATACCACGCTGCCCACGATGCAACCATGCACATCTGGTGCGCCAGTGCCTGAAGTCTGGAGCCTGTTATAAGTGCGGCAAGTTTGGTCACAAGGCTAGGGGATGTCGAACGCCAGAGGAGAAGATCGAAAAGAGAATAGATTTGGTGAACCTTCAGCAAGGAGAGGAGGACGAGGAACAAGACCAAAACCCGAACCCTCTTGAGAATACGGAATATGCAGTTATGGGGACATAACTGAAGTCCTAAGGGGGAGAGGATTTGATAACCCGTAATAATTTATTTTTGGGAGTTCGACTCGATAAGATGTATCCAAAATCATAAATAAAAAAATTCAAATTAATTTGAACTACGTCATGGCTTGATCCCTTCACAAGGTACGTAGGCAGCTTGGAAATTTAATTCTGAGTTCAGTCACAATATAAAATTAAAGAAAAATACCAATATAAACAAAGGATCATAGTTCTTAGCTCGAGAGAAGCTAAAAACGCAACTTCGAGGGCGAAGTTGATGCTTAAGGAGGGTAGACTGTAATACCCGTGAAATCGGTAGCGCAACTTCGAGGACAAAGTTGATTCTTAAGGAGGGTAGACTGTAATATCCTAGAAATTTGTCACATAAATAAATAAATAAATAAAAACATAAAGATATTAAAAAATAAAATAAGTATATAAATAAATAAATAAAATAAATAAATAAAAAATAAAAAAGAAATGGAATTCAATTAAAAGATCAAAAAGAATTTAAATTCCATAAGCCCGTGAAGCGAAAATAACTTAATTAAATAAATTACTGAACGAGAGCCAAATGTCGAAGAACCCAAGATTTCGAATATGAAAATTAATTGGAGGTCCAAAACAATGTAAGGATAGGAATTTTAATCCAAGAGATAGCCCAAGGAATGAGCCCAAGAAAATAGAAGGAGAAAGGCCCAAAAGAGAAGAAGAAAGGCCCAAAAGAGAGGAGGAAATTGTAACACCCCGGTTTTTGATAACCCAGGTTGGGGTGTCACCGCCACACCTCCCTAGTAAGACACGATTTCTCCGGCTTACTAAAGAGATGCAAGGCTAGGTATTGCAGTATTTAAAACATTTAAAGCATTCAAAACAGCCCATACAATATAGTTCGAAAATAATAATATCATAGCGCAGCGGAAATAATATTTAAGTATAGTATTGCAGCGGAAAATGTAAATAGGGCCGACATGGCCAAAACACGGGTTAAACATGCCCGTTCATAATATAGTCTAATGTACGAACTAAAACAAAATAATGTTCCCAAAATCCCATGCATGAATCGTGCTCATACATGCTCATTCCACATACTCTGTAAGAAAAAGGAATAAAAATGGTTTGGTCAGCACAACTTGCTGAGTAAGTTAACACAGACATGATCGTAGGGTTTAAAAGCCATTAATTTAATATTTAAGTAAAAACATGATAATAAACATAATAACTCAATTTAATCTAAACAACTATCCAATTGCATAATTTAATTCAGGGCTTTATTGAGCAACACATTTCACAGGATTAATAATAAAAGCCATAATTTAAATAAAGCATTTAAATAATTTAATTGGACAACAACCCTAATTTAATTTAATTTAATTTAATTTCCCCATTACATCCCAGATTTAGTATTTCAGGTATTTCACGATTGCGTCGCAATCTCAACAAGTCTAGCCGGTAGCCCGGCGGCCGCAACCGTATCAGCCATACCCAGTACCACTCCGGAGCCTCGGGAAACCCATGTGGATATTCTCGAGAGTGTAGGCTCTATATCTCATGCCGTTTTGGCAATATCATATCTCAAATTTAGCGCGCGGGGTCACCATCGTCCATTAAGGCACGAAGTGAATCGTTAGGGGGCACCCTGCAGAGCACTCACCCCTAATTTTAATTTATCAAGTTTGTAAGGGGATTTAACTTCAAAAATCTGATTTCAATTTTATTTATTTAAAAATAACATTTCAATTTATTTCAACCCTAAGGGTTAATTCCATGTTTCAACAAGATTTCAAGATTTGATTTCCGGTAAACCACAGTTTACTCTAAAATTTGTTTAAAATCAGATTTAATTCCAAAAATTCCGAAATTTCACGACTGACTCTGAAACGTCGAGATCTACAACTTTTGTGTTTTAACTTTTTCAATCTAAGATATTGAAATAGGTCAAAAACACCATTTTTCATAGAACCACAAACCTGTCCGAATTTTACAGACCACAGTTTAGAGATATTGAAATCTACCATCGCAAATCAACTCCAAATTTAATGAAATTTTACAGAGACCATCTTAAGACATTTATCTACAACTTTCATGTTCGGCCAAAGATCTAAATCGGTCTAGAACCTATGTCAAAAACGTGATCAAGATCGGACCTAAGTTCTGTCAAGAATTTCAAGATCTAATTTCAAGCAGTTCGGTTTTGGTTGGTTTTCACATATCAAATCTCTCTAAAAATTCTGAATATTTTACAGTAGATAGATCTAAGCCTTAGAAACGTTTTTCGTGTTTTAAGTTTTTCCGTTTGACATCGTTTTAAGGTTCGGAAAAATTAGGCAAAACTGTTGCGCCGTGAAAACCATACGTTGACAGATTTACGATCCCTTGTTAAATCTTTTAGTTCCGAACGTTTTAATTCCTCCCAAAACCATGTAAGGCTAACTTACAGATTAATCGTCGTCCGGGGTCGTCTATTTCGAAGGCGTGGCTTCCAGTCCACCGTTTCTCCTCTCCGTTCGTCGGGTTCTACGTTCTAGATCCAATTCGAGGTGTAGAAAGGAAAGAGACGGGGTTAGAATCCGTTTTCGGATTGAAACTAAGAAGAATCTGATAGACTAGAACTTACCACACGTCGGAGATCCTTTGATTTTCGTCCAAAAGCTGCTGCCTTGGTTTTTGATGCCTTCGTAGACTCCGGGATTACGACTTTGTGTATAGAGAGTATTGTAGGGTTTTGAAAATGGTTTAGGGTCAATCAAGAGAGTTATTTATAGAGGTTAGGACTTAGGAGGACGTCCAAGTCCGCCTCTAAGGGTCTTGAGCTGATAGATGTTCAACCGAATGTCGAAAAATCTGCGTTCGGGCGAGAGATTCACGCAACGGGCGAATCTGTCGAGTGGCGCGGTCGTGGCGCGCCCAATGCCTATTGACCGCGCGGCCACCGCGCCGACTTCGCCAGGACTTCGGTCCGGGCGGGTCGTGCGATCTGTCGTGCTTTTCCTCATCTCTTTCGGATTTCTATCCCTCTATGCTCCCGAATTCTGAGTTCCGGGGTATCTCCGGGTTTCTACTCTCTCTAAATTTCTACTCGGGTCTAATTAGATGTTTGGACTCGAATTCTCGAGTTCATACCTTTAATAATTCCTTTTATTTAATTAAATTCCTTTAATTCCTTTTTAAGTAAAAATCTCATTTCTCATTCCCTTATCTTTATTTATTTATGGTATTTATTGTATTTATTGTTTATTTATTTAATTATTATTTTATTTTATGTTGGAAAATTCTCGGGTATTACAGTCTACCCTCCTTAAGAATCAACTTCGTCAAGTTGTGTTTCGGCTTTTTTCGTGCTAAGGTCTTTTGTTTGTTTTATTATTTTGTGACTGAACTTAAAATTAAAACTTCTAAGCTGCCTACGTACCCTATGAAGGGATCAAGCCATAACGTAGTTCAAAAGTTTACAACAATGCACGAAAAATAAGTGGTATGACAACCTCTCCCCCTTAAGGTTGCAGTTATGTCCCCATAACTGTGTCGGTATCAGTTTGGAACAATGTCGGGTAGCGTTCTCTCATGTCGGATTCTACTTCCCAAGTTGCCGTCTCACTTTCGTGGTTCGACCAAAAAACCTTGATCATTTTGACGGTTTTGTTTCTCCTTACTCGTTCCTTAGTGTCGAGAATACGCACTGGGACTTCTTCATAAGTCAAATCTTCATCGAGCTCAATTATCTCCGGTTGAAGTACATGTGTCAGGTCCGGCACATACTTCTTTAGTTGTGAGACATGGAAAACATTATGAACTCAATCTAATTGCGGCGGTAAAGCCAGTCGGTAGGCTAAATTTCCGACTCGTTCTAGAATCTCATAAGGTCCTATATATCGAGGACGTAACTTTCCTCGTTTGCCAAAGCGCATCACCCCCTTCATGGGTGATATCTTTAGCATGACCCTATCTCCCACTTGAAATTCTAGGTCTCGTCGTCTCACGTCGGCATAACTCTTTTGACGGTCTTGTGCGACTTTCATTTTTCCTTGAATCACCTTGATTTGTTGAGCCATGTGTTCGATAAGTTGTGGTCCCACCACTACGGACTTATCGTTTTCTTCCCAGCTCAACGGACTGCGGCACTTTCGTCCATACAACGCTTCGAAAGGTGCCATGCCAATGCTAGCATGGTAACTATTATTATAAGAGAATTCGATTAAGGGTAAATGGGATTCCCAATTTCCCTTAAATTCCAACACGCATGCTCTCAGCATGTCTTCTAGTGTTTGGATTGTTCTCTCGGTTTGACCATCCATCATCGGGTGGAATGCGGTGCTCATTTTGATTTGAGTACCGAGAGCTCTTTGTAACTCCGTCCAAAAGTGAGAGACAAATCTACTGTCTCTATCGGAAATGATGTCATGTGGTACTCCATGTCGTCGTACCACATTATCAATGTAGGCTCGGGCCAATTGGTCCATAGTCCACGTGTCTTTCATTGGGATAAATATGGCTGTCTTCGTTAGCCTATCCACAATCACCCAAATCTTGTTCATGCCTTTAGGTGATCGGGGTAATCCCGAGACAAAGTCCATCGAGATGCTATCTCACTTCCAACTTGGAATCTCTAGTGGTTGCATCAATCCTAGGGGTTTATGTCGCACTGCCTTAACCCTTTGGCAGGTGAGACATTTCGCTACGAAGTTTGCCACTTCCTTCTTCATTCCCGGCCACCAATAGATCTTCTTCAGATCTTTGTATAGCTTGTCACCTCCGGGATGTACGGAATATGGCGTGTTGTGCCCTTCCTCCATCAACCTTTGCTTCAATTTGGCACACTTCTGAGGCACACACCATCTCCCTTTAAAACGGATGCTTCCATCCTCGTGGACAGCGAATCCTATTGCCTTTCCTTCGGCAATATACCCCTTTATCTTCTCGAGTTTCGCCTCTCCCGGTTGGGCGAGCTTAATCTCGTCCAATATTGGAGTTTCTACGACCATAGCATTGATCGTTTCACTCACTGTGCCCGGATGCACAAATTCTAACTCCAATCTTGCTAACTCCATGTACAATGCCGGCGGAATTACCAATGAGTTTGCCACATGTTGGGTTTTCCGACTTAGGGCATCGGCTACCACTGTAACACCCCGCTTTTTGGTCACCCAGGTCGGGGTGTCACCGCCACACCTCCCTAGCAGACACGGTTTCTCCGAGCTCACTAAAGAGATGCAATGCTATGGTTTTTCAGAATTTAAAACATTCAAACAGCCCATTCATATATAATGTAAAAATAATACATCAAGTTGCAGCGGAAAATAATATTTACATATATGTATCGCAGCGGAATTTAAATATAGGGCCAACATGGCCTAATCACGGGTTAAACAGGCCCGTTCATGCAAGATCTAATCTAATACAAAAATTCAAATAATATATCATCCCAAACTTCCCGTGTATGCATATGACGATGCATAATTCTCAACTCTGAAAGAAAGGAAAAAAAAGAAATGGTTTTGGTCAGCAAAAACTTGCTGAGTAAGTTAACACAGACATGATTATGAGGTTTCCAAGCCTTTAATTAAATTTAAGAAAAACATGTACATAATACCCCATAATTTAATTTATTTGTCTAGCAACAATTTAATTGCATAATTTCATAGACAGGGATTTCATAACATCATAGTATTGCTTGCAAGGTAAATAATTGCATAACATAACTTAAAAGCATAATTTAAATACGCGAAGAAAGTATTCAAGTCTTTTAAGTTTTTCCCGTTAATCTATAGTCGAATATCAAGATATCATTTGTATTCAAGTTTCTCTCGATTGCATTGCAATCTCTCCATATTTCCAGTAATCGTTGGCCATAGCCAAATACGCCATACCCAGTACCACTCCGGAGCCTCGGGAAACCCATACGGATACTCCCGAGAGTGTAGGCCCTAAATATCCCGCCGTTTGGCGTAGTTTCTAATATTCAACACCATCGTCCAATCAGGCACGATGTGCAAAGCTAGGAGGGTACCCTGCAGAGCACTCACCCCCTACATAGAATACTCTCGTCCGTTCAGGCACGAAGCAAAAAGCTAGAGGGGCACTGATGGAGCACTCACCCTCTACATGGGTCACTCTCGTCCGTTTAGGCACGAAGCAAAAAGCTACAGGGGCACCCGATGGGACACTCACCCTCTAAGTAGAAAGCTTAATTTAGTCATAACGGGATTTTCGAAAACGTTTGTTTATGTATTTAGTTTCGAAGGAGTTTCAACTCGTTTAAACCTTAAGGGTCAATTTCCCAAATTTAGTAAGTTTCTCAAAATATCCTATTTCAGGACGCTGTACGCTCCGATATCATTTAAAAATCCATTTCGACAATATGTTCAAGATTTGACTCGGTCAACCACCGTTTACTTTAAAATTCGTCCAAAATCAGATTTAATTCCAAAAATTCCGAAATTTCACCTCTGACTCAGAAACGTCGAGATGAACAACTTTCGTGTTTTAACTTTTTCGATCCGGATAACCGAAACAGGTCAAAAACATCAATTTTCGTCGTATCGTTAATCTGTCCGAATTTAACCCACACCAGTTTAAAAGTTTCGATATCTACCATGGCAAATCAACTCCAAATTTAGTAAAATTTTACAGGGAACTCCTTAAGACAATTATCTACAATTTTCGTTTAGAACTCCAAGCCTAATTCACGTCGGATCCGAGGTTAATATCCAGATCAAGTTGGAAACTAACTTCTGTCAGTTTTTCTAGCTTCGGTAAGAACGCAGGTTACTCCGGTCTGGCTTCGGAAGTTCAAATCTCGACCAAAAATTCTAATATTTTACAGAGGTGTTCCAGACATATAGATCTACAAGTTTCATGCTTTACACAAGTCCTAATTCGGCCTAGAACTAATGTCAAAAGCGCGAACAAGATCGGCCCTAAGTTCTGTCAAGAATTTCAAGATCCAATTCCAAGCAGTTCGGTTTTTGGTGGATTTCAGATATCAAAACATATCTAAAAATTCTGAAAATTTTACAGTAGATAGATCTAAGCCTTAGGAACGTTTTTCATGTTTTAAGTTTTTCCGTTTGAAGAAGTTTTAAGGTTCGGAAAAATTCGACAAAACTGTTGCGTTGGTAAAAATCATATGTTGACAGATTTACGAAAGATTTGATAAAGCTTTTAGTTTTACGTGTTTTAATTACTCCCAAAACCATAGTAAGGCTAACTTACAGATTTATCGTCGTACGGGGTCATCGATTTCGAAGGCGTGGCTTCCAGTCCACCATTTATCTCCCTAGATCCGCCGGGTTCTTCGTTCTCGATCCGAATCGGGTTTTAGAATAGAAAACAGGATCGAGTCAGGATTCGTTTTCGAATCAAGAATGAAAAATAATGATCAAGGGCTTACCACAGCGACGAGGGTCTCCCAAATTCGTCCAAGATTCAGTCTTTGAATGCCTTCGTGCCTCCGACGACTCCGGGATTAGGGTTTGATGTGTAGAGATTTTTCGTAGGATTTTCAAAAGTGTTTAGGATCAAACTAACGGGTTATTTATAGATGGACAAGCCCTAGGGCGTCCAAGATCTGACTCTAAGAGTCTAGAGTCGAAAGATGTTCAACCGAAAGTCGAAAAATCCGCGTTCGGGCGAGAAAATCTTGCTTGGTTTGTTGCTGCCAGTGCGGCGCGGGGTTGGCGCACTTTTCCCCTAAAGCGCGCCAGACACGTCCGGACTTCGGTCCGGGCGGGTCGTGCGATCCGTCGTGCTTTTCCTCCTCTCTTTCGGGTTTCTATCTCTCTATGTTCTCGGATTCCAATTTCCGGACTCTCTTCGGGTTCCTATTTTGTATCGTCATTTCCTTCGGATCTAAATTTACGTTTTGGCTCGAATTCTCGAGTTCATTTATATCGGGTACCCGTGTAATGACTTATTTAACTTTATTTAATTTCTTTTGTTTAATTAAATTCCTTTAATTAATTTCATTTCTCATTTCTTCTATTTTTATTTATTTAATGTATTTACTGATTTATTTATTTATTTATTGTATTTATTTATTTATTTATGTTGTAAAATTCTCGGGTATTACAGTCTACCCTCCTTAAGAATCAACTTCGTCCTCGAAGTTGTGTTTCGGCTTTCCCGTGCTAAGGTCTTTTGTTTGTTTTGTTATGTTGTGACTGAACTTAGAATTAAAACTTCTAAGCTGCCTACGTACCCTGTGAAGGGATCAAGCCATAACGTAGTTCAAAACAATTTGAATATGTTTATTTATTTATACGGAATACATATTGTTGAACCAAAATCAAAATCAAAATAAATGTATCTACTTTATTACGGGGTATCACATCCTCTCCCCCTTAGGACTCCAGCTATGTCCCCATAATTGCTTATTCAGTATTCTATAGAAGTTTCGGGTTTTAGATCTTTATTCTGGGGGTATCGGTGCCCTTGGTTGTTGCCATTTTCACCGTCAGGGTTCCGTGACGGGTTAGGTTCGGCGGCCAGATCTTCTCTTTGGTGATATTCTTAATATGGGTATGACACTCTTTCATCCGATGTCCACGTCGACCACATCGGAAGCATGTGTCGGGTTGAGGGCATCCTCTCACCAGATGAGGTTGGTTACACTTTGGGCATCGGGGTACGTAGCCTTCACGGTTAAAAATCCTTCTATTGTTGCCTCCATCGTCACCTTGGGCTAGTTCATTTGGTACTTCACGATAATTATTCCTACCCAAGTCAATTTCAGTTCTGCGGTCCTTATCCCTCTTGCCTTGTCCATGGGGACCTCGGCTAGTCTCGCCTATCGCCTTCCGCTTTAGTCCTTGAACTCGTGCAACTGCTACTGCACGATCATAAACAGCTTGTAGGTCGGGGTAGTGCACCCCTGTGATCACTTCGCGCACCGATAGGTTCAGTCCCATCTCGAACTTTTACGCTTTCTCCGCATCCGTGGGTACTAGCCTTGGTGCGAACCTCACCAACTCCTTGAAACGAGTATAGTACTCTTGCACGGTCTGGCCTCCTTGCTTCAGCGATAGGAACTCCTCGTACATCGCTGCTTTGGTACTCAGGGGATAGAATCTACCCCTGAGCATCTCCATCATTTCCGCCCACGAATAGGGCTCATCATCTTCAGCCAATTTTGCTTGAGTCGCCTGCCACCAGTCGTCCGCTTCGCCTCCCAAGTAGTACGAAGCGACATGCACCCTCTCTCCTTCCGGACATTTGACCGCTCCCAGCAGCTTGTCAAAAGTCTGGATCCATTCCTCCAGTTTAGCTGGATCCTCCTCACCAGCGTAGTGGGGCGGCTGGTAAGGATTCACCATTGCCAGATAATTGGGGCGAGCTTGGGGCGGAGGTACCGCCGCAGCTTGTCCTTGGTTGACTTGCGCGTTCCCTAGCGCAACCAAGACCTCTTCTATCGTCCGAAGACGATCGCCCACATTGTTCGGTTCGGGGGCGTCCTGCGCACCTTGAGGTTGTTCTTCTATTGGTTCCGTGACATTTGGTGGGGCTTCAGTAGTAGTTTGGGGAGCAGGTTGGTTTCTCGGTCTACCTCTGGGTGCCATGCTGTTACAAATGGTGTGGATTAAGACCTATGAAGGTAATATATAGTCTAGACAATATTTATAAATGTGTTTCTAATTTCGCACGTAGTGCTCAATCGAGCTTAGAAGTGCTCCAAGATTTTTGGGTTTTTTTTTTCCGAAAGGTCGGACAGGGGCTGTCCAGATTTTTTTTTTTAATTCCGCATAAGGAAATTTTCTAATTCGTACAAGTATAGGAATGGCTAAGGCCGAGATTTGTTATACTTGGGCGTGCGCTTAGATGAACGCGATCCAGAACTAAGGCAGGATCAATATCTAGTTATTGTTTCTAATTCGATGTCATGCCTCAAGATTATATAGGTGTAACAAGAGATCTAAGTTAATTTCGCCAAGATTATAGGTTCAAATTCGACAAGATTCTAAGTTCATCGAAGAAATGCAATATGCAAGTGCAAATGATGATTCCCCCCTAAAAATAATTTAATGCACTATATATATATATATATTTTTCCATGGGTTTTAAAATAAAAATTTCTCCATGGAAATAATACTTTAAAATTTAAAGTAATAGTCAAAATATTAATAGTAGTTTAAAAATAATAAGGGTTTAAAAATAATAGTTTAAAAATAATAGTTTAAAACATTAGTTTAAAAATAATAATAATACTAGTTTAAAAATAAGTCGGGCTCTGATACCACCTTGTAACACCTCGGTTTTTGGTCACCCAGGTCGGGGTGTCACCGCCACACCTCCCTAGCAAGACACGGTTTCTCCGAGCTCACTAAAGAGATGCAAGGCTATGGTTTTTTAGAATTTAAAACATTCAAACAGCGCATTCATATATAATTTAAAAATAATACATCAAGTTGCAGCGGAAAATAATATTTACATATATGTATCGCAGCGGAATTTAAATATAGGGCCAACATGGCCTAATCACGGGTTAAACAGGCCCGTTCATGCAAGATCTAATCTAATACAAAAATTCAAATAATATATCATCCCAAACTTCCCGTGTATGCATATGACGATGCATAATTCTCAACTCTGAAAGAAAGGAAAAAAAAAAGAAATGGTTTTGGTCAGCAAAAACTTGCTGAGTAAGTTAACACAGACATGATTATGGGGTTTCCAAGCCTTTAATTAAATTTAAGAAAAACATGTACATAATACCCCATAATTTAATTTATTTGTCTAGCAACAATTTAATTGCATAATTTCATAGACAGGGATTTTATAACATCACAGTATTGCTTGCAAGGTAAATAATTGCATAGCATAACTTAAAAGCATAATTTAAATACGCGAAGAAAGAATTCAAGTCTTTTAAGTTTTTCCCGTTAATCTATAGTCAAGTATCAAGATATCATTTGTATTCAAGTTTCTCTCGATTGCATTGCAATCTCTCCATATTCACAGTAATCGTTGGCCATAGCCAAATACGCCATACCCAGTACCACTCCAGAGCCTCGGGAAACCCATACGGATACTCCCGAGAGTGTAGGCCCTAAATATCCCGCCGTTTTGCGTAGTTTCTCATATTCAACACCATCGTCCAATCAGGCACGATGTGCAAAGCTAGGAGGGTACCCTGCAGAGCACTCACCCCCTACATAGATTACTCTCGTCCGTTCAGGCACGAAGCAAAAAGCTAGAGGGGCACTGATGGAGCACTCACCCTCTACATGGGTCACTCTCGTCCATTTAGGCACGAAGCAAAAAGCTAGAGGGGCACCCGATGGGACACTCACCCTCTACGTAGAAAGCTTAATTTAGTCATAACGGGATTTTCGAAAACGTTTGTTTATGTATTTAGTTTCGAAGGAGTTTCAACTCGTTTAAACCTTAAGGGTCAATTTCCCAAATTTAGTAAGTTTCTCAAAAATATCCTATTTCAGGACGCTATACGCTCCGATATCATTTAAAAATCCATTTCGACAATATGTTCAAGATTTGACTCGGTCAACCACCGTTTACTTTAAAATTCGTCCAAAATCAGATTTAATTCCAAAAATTCCGAAATTTCACCTCTGACTCAGAAACATCGAGATGAACAACTTTCGTGTTTTAACATTTTCGATCCGGATTACCGAAACAGGTCAAAAACGTCAATTTTCGTCGTATCGTTAATCTGTCCGAATTTAACCCACACCAGTTTAAAAGTTTCGAGATCTACCCTGGCAAATCAACTCCAAATTTAGTGAAATTTTACAGGGAACTCCCTAAGACAATTATCTACAACTTTTGTTTAGAACTCCAAGCCTAATTCCCGTCGGATCCGAGGTTAATATCCGGATCAAGTTGGAAACTAACTTCTGTCAGTTTTTCTGGCTTCGGTAAGAACGCAGGTTACTCCGGTCTGGCTTCGGAAGTTCAAATCTCGACCAAAAATTCTAATATTTTACAGAGGTGTTCCAGACATATAGATCTACAAGTTTCATGCTTTACACAAGTCCTAATTCGGCCTAGAACTAATGTCAAAAGCGCGAACAAGATCGGCCCTAAGTTCTGTCAAGAATTTCAAGATCCAATTCCAAGCAGTTCGGTTTCGGGTGGATTTCAGATAACAAAACATCTCTAAAAATTCTGAAAATTTTACAGTAGATAGATCTAAGCCTTAGGAACGTTTTTCGTGTTTTAAGTTTTCTCGTTTGAAGAAGTTTTAAGGTTCGGAAAAATTCGACAAAATTGCTGCGCCGGTAAAAATCACATATTGACAGATTTACGAAAGTTTTGATTAGGTTTCTAGGTTTAAATATTTTAACTACTCCAAAAACCGTGTAAGCGTTGACTTACAGATTTATCGTCGTTCGGGGTCGTCGATTTTGAAGGCGTGGCTTCCAGTCCACCGTTTATCTCCCTAGATCCGTCGGGTTCTTCGTTCTCGATCCGAATCGGGTTTTAGAATAGAAAACAGGATCGAGTCAGGATTCGTTTTCGAATCAAGAATGAAAAAGAATGATCAAGGGCTTACCACAGCGACGAGGGTCTCCGAAATTCATCCAAGATTCAGTCTTTGAATGCCTTCGTGCCTCCGACGACTCCGGGATTAGGGTTTGATGTGTAGAGATTTTTCGTAGGGTTTTCAAAAGTGTTTGGGATCAAACTAACGGGTTATTTATAGATGGACAAGCCCTAGAGCGTCCAAGATCTGACTCTAAGAGTCTAGAGTCGAAAGATGTTCAACCGAAAGTCGAAAAATCCGTGTTCGGGCGAGAAAATCTCGCTTGGTTTGTTGCTGCCAGTGTGGCACGGGGTTGGCGCGCTTTTCCCCTAAAAACCGCGCGGCCAGCGCACCAGACACGTCTGGACTTCGGTCCGGGCGGGTCGTGCGATCCGTCGTGATTTTCCTCCTCTCTTTCGGGTTTCTATCTCTCTATGTTCTCGGATTCCAATTTCCGGACTCTCTTCGGGTTCCTATTTTGTATCGTCATTTCCTTCGGATCTAAATTTACGTTTGGCTCGAATTCTCGAGTTCATTTATATCGGGTACCCGTGTAATGACTTATTTAACTTTATTTAATTTCTTTTGTTTAATTAAATTCCTTTAATTAATTTCATTCCTCATTTCTTCTATTTTTATTTATTTAATGTATTTACTGATTTATTTATTTATTTATTTATTTATTGTATTTATTTATTTATTTATTGTATTTATTTATTTATTTATGTTGTAAAATTCTCGGGTATTACAACCACGTTCGCCTTCCCCTCGTGGTATGCTATCTCTAAATCGTAGTCTTTAATAAGTTCCAACCACCTTCGCTGTCTCAAATTCAACTCCTTCTGAGTGAATATATATTTCAAGCTCTTGTGGTCGGTGAACATTCGACACTTCCGCCCATAAAGATAATGTCTCCATATCTTTAGAGCGAAAACTACCGCTGCCAACTCCAGGTCATGTGTCGGATAATTCTCCTCGTGAGGTTTTAGTTGGCGTGATGCATACGCTACGACTCTCGAGTCTTGCATCAAAACACAACCTAAACCTTCCTTCGAACTGTAAACTTCGAAGTCACCATTCTCTGATGGTAGTGTTAATACGGGTGTGGTTGTGAGTCGTTTCTTTAGCTCTTGAAACGCGGTCTCACACGCTTCGGTCCACTCGTATTTTGCTCCTTTCTTCTGGAGCTGGGTCAAAGGACGTGCAATCCTTGAAAAGTCCTTCACAAATCGTCTATAATACCCAGCTAATCCAAGGAAGCTCCTTATTTCCGTTGGACTCTTCGGAGTTGCCCACTCCGTCACGGCAGAAACCTTTGCCGGATCCACTGATACTCCATCAGCGGATACTATGTGTCCGAGAAATGCCACTTCTTTCAACCAGAAATCGCATTTCGACAGCTTGCCGTATAGCTGATTTCTTCGCAAGATTTCTAACACTTGATGTAAGTGTTGGGCATGCTCTTCCTCGCTCTTTGAGTAGATCAGGATGTCGTCGATGAACACTACGACGCACTGATCTAACAATTCTCGGAACACGTTGTTCATGAGATTCATGAACATGGCCGGAGCATTTGTAACCCGAAGAATAACACTGTGAACTCGTAATGGCCATATCGCGTTCGAAACGCCGTCTTCGGAATGTCCTTCTCAGCGATCCTCAATTGATGATACCTAGATCGTAAATCGATCTTCGAGAATACTGAAGCTCCGTTCAGTTGATCAAACAGATCCTCTATTCTCGGCAGGGGGTATTTATTCTTGATGGTCACTTGATTCAATCCCCGGTAATCTATGCAAAGACGTAGTCCTCCGTCTTTCTTCTTGACAAATAAAATCGGTGCTCCCCAGGGGGACGTACTCGGTCTTATGTAACCTTTTCCTAACAGTTCCTTGAGTTGTTCCTTTAACTGCTTCATTTCCAGTGGTGCCATCCGGTACGGAGCTTTTGAGACAGGCTCTGTCCCCGGAATGAGATCTATAGTGAATTCAAGATCTCTCTCAGGTGGCATGCCCGGAACGTCCTCAGGGAACACGTCCGGGTATTCTCTTACCACTGGGATGCTGTCAACCTTGTTCTCTTCCGCCTCAAGGTTGTTCGCATAGCACGCATATAGCGCATACCCCTTACGCATCAAGTTACTTAGTTTCAGTGCACTAACGATTTTGTTACTCTTCTTAGGGGGCTGAGAGTAAAAGATAACTCTCTTTCCCCTACTTTTTGACAAGGTGATCTTTTGCTTTTGGCATTCGATCACCGCCTTATACTGAGATAGCCAATCCATCCCCAGTATAATGTCAAAGTCTCTTAAGTTAAATTCTACTAAGTTCGCGAAGAATTCTACGTTCTTTATCACTATAGGAATTCCGTTATATCGTTTAGAGCAAGATACTACTTCTCCTGAAGGCAGTTGAATTCCTAAGCTAATTCTCTCGCACTTAGGTAGATCTAACTCAGGCACTATCATTGATGCTATGATTGAGCAGCTAGCTCCAGAATCAAATAGAATTCTAAGGGGCGTATTCAAAACATAAAATGTACCTGCCATCACTTCTCCTTGAGCAGGCACGTCCGCTTGATTCACCACGTTAAGCCTCCCCATAGGGCGTCCCTCATTGCCCTGCTGATTCGCATTCGGCTGCTGATTTTGTTGTTGGTTTTGATTCTGAGGGGGCGGAGGTCGTTGGTTCTGATTCTGGTTCTGCGGCCTATTTTGAGGGGGTCTGTACCCTTGGTTATTCCCGTTCCGCCCGTTTTGATTTTGAGGCTGTTCTTGCCCCGCGACCAAATCATCCCTTCTCGTTATGTTCTCGACCCTGGTTCGGCAATCCCGTCGAACGTGACCCATTCGACCATATCGGTAGCAGGCGCCCTGTTGCGGGCATCCCCTTGCCAGATGGGGTCGTCCACATCTTGGGCAAGGTGGTACCGGATCTTCTTGGTTGAACCTCCTCCCATTGTTGTTTTGTTGGGGCCTATTCGGCCCTCTCCGCTGTTCGTTCCTTCCAGTGTTGTTCTCGCTTCTCGAGTCCCGGTTTCTCTTATCTTGGGGACCCCTGCTGGACTCCCCACTCACCCTTCTCTTCAGTTGTTGCACACGCGCTACAGCCACAGCGCGGTCATACACAGCTTGCAAATCGGGGTAGTGTACCCCCGCGATCACCTCGTGAACAGACAGGTTCAGCCCCATCTCGAACTTTTGTGCCTTTTCTGCATCAGTGGGCACTAGTCTTGGTGCGAACCTCACAAGCTCCTTAAAACGTGCGTAGTATTCTTGCACAGTTTGGCCTCCTTGCTTCAGCGACAGGAACTCTTCGTACATCGCTGACTTGGTACTCAGGGGATAGAATCGATCCCTGAGCATCTCCATCATTTCCGCCCATGAGTAGGGCTCGTCATCCTCCGTCAGTTTGGCTTGAGTCGCCTGCCACCAGTCGTCAGCTTCGCCTCCCAAATAGTATGAGGCGACGTGCACTCTTTCTCCTTCCGGACACTTGACTGCTCCCAGCTGCTTGTCGAAAGTCCGGATCCTCTCCAGTTTAGCTGGATCCTCCTCACCAGCATAGTGGGGCGGCTGGTAAGGATTCACCATCGCCAAGTAGTTAGGGCGAGCTTGGGGCGGAGGTACCGCCGCAGCTTGGCCCTGGTTGACTTGCGCGTTTCCTAGCGCAATCAACACCTCCTCTATCGTCCTAAGACGATCGCCCACATTGTTCGGTGCGGGGGCGTCCTGCGCACCTTGGGGTTGTTCCTCCTCAGGTTGAATCGGTTCCGTGACATTTGGTGGTGTCTCAGTAGGAGTTTGGGGAATAGGTTGGGCTCTCGGTCTTCCTCTGGGTGCCATTCTGTTACAAATGGTATAGATTAGGGCATAGTAGTGTTTGGTTAAACAAGAAGATCTCAAATTTATTTCCATCTTCTTCACATAATGCTCGATTGAGCTAATTTAAAATGTAAATTTTTTTTCAGGGTTAGGGTTTCCAGGGTTTAGGGTTCTGAATTTCGATTTTTTTTTTGAATTTAAATATTTATAAATAAATAAACCCTTGTATTTTATTTCCTTAAAAGAAATTTTTAGTACAAGTGATAAGATATACCAAAATAGTAATGCTTCCTTAGCAAAAATAGTAACTACTACAAATAGAAATTCCTATCGTCTCTAAGCGTCCTCCGGCACAGTGGTAGGATCCTCCTCCAGATTTTCCTCCTCCGAACTTGGCGGCATAAGGTCGTCAAAGATGCGGTTCAGGTCCTCGCCATGGGTATCGACGTGTTCTTTCAGTATTAGATTTTGTGTAGTAAGGATTTGGACTTGATGTTCGAGTTGGTTTATTTGATGGTGGTCCGCCTCTCTTAGGTTACCCATGTGGTGCAGATTTGCCTCCAATTGAGCTATACGATGTTTCATTTGGTCTAGGGTTTGATTGGAGTCGAAGTGCGCGCTCATCATTTTGATCATCAAGTTCACCATATCTTGACTAGCCATCTAGCGCAAGCAAGAGATCTAAGTTAATATTCGCAAAGATTATTAGTTCAATTTCGCCAAGATTCTAAGTTCAATTTGCCAAGATTCTAAGTTCAAATTCGCCAAGATTCTAAGTTCAAATTCGCCAAGATTCTAGGTTCATAGAAGAGATGCAACATGCAAATGCAAATGATGATCCCCCCCAAAATAATTTAATGCACTATATATTTTTTTCCATGGGTTTTAAAATAAAAATTTTCCATGGAAATAATACTTTAAAATTTAAATTAATACTCAAAATACTAATAGTACTAAAAAAATAATAATAATGATTTTAAAAATAGTAGTTTAAAAATAGCCGGGCTCTGATACCAACTTGTAACACCCCGGTTTTTGATAACCCAGGTCGGGGTGTCACCGCCACACCTCCCTAGTAAGACACGGTTTCTCCGGCTTACTAAAGAGATGCAAGGCTAGGTATTGCAGTATTTAAAACATTTAAAGCATTCAAAACAGCCCATACAATATAGTTCAAAAATAATAATATCATAGCGCAGCGGAAATAATATTTAAGTATAGTATTGCAGCGGAAAATGTAAATAGAGCCGACATGGCCAAAACACGGGTTAAACAGGCCCATTCATAATATAGTCTAATGTACGAACTAAAATAAAATAATGTTCCCAAAATCCCATGCATGAATCGTGCTCATACATGCTCATTCCACTTACTCTGTAAGAAAAAGGAATAAAAATGGTTTGGTCAGCACAACTTGCTGAGTAAGTTAACACAGACATGATCGTAGGGTTTAAAAGCCATTAATTTAATATTTAAATAAAAACATGATAATAAACATAATAACTCAATTTAATCTAAACAACTATCCAATTGCATAATTTAATTCAGGGCTTTATTGAGCAACACCTTTCACATGATTAAGAATAAAAGTCATAATTTAAATAAAGCATTTAAATAATTTAATTGGACAACAACCCTAATTTAATTTAATTTAATTTAATTTCCCCATTACATCCCAGATTTAATATTTCAGGTATTTCACGATTGCATCGCAATCTCAACAAGTCTAGCCGGTAGCCCGGCGGCCGCAACCGTATCAGCCATACCCAGTACCACTCCGGAGCCTCGGGAAACCCATGTGGATATTCTCGAGAGTGTAGACTCTATATCTCATGCCGTTTTGGCAATATCATATCTCAAATTTAGCGCGCGGGGTCACCATCGTCCATTAAGGCACGAAGTGAATCGTTAGGGGGCACCCTGCAGAGCACTCACCCCTAATTTTAATTTATCAAGTTTGTAAGGGGATTTAACTTCAAAAATCTGATTTCAGTTTTATTTATTTAAAAATAACATTTCAATTTATTTCAACCCTAAGGGTTAATTCCATGTTTCAACAAGATTTCAAGATTTGATTTCCGGTAAACCACAATTTACTCTAAAATTTGTCTAAAATCAGATTTAATTCCAAAAATTTCGAAATTTCACGAATGACTCAGAAACGTCGAGATCTACAACTTTCGTGTTTTAACTTTTTCAATCCAAGATACCAAAATAGGTCAAAAACACCAATTTTCACAGAACCACAAATCTGTCCGAATTTTACAGACCACAGTTTAGAGATATTGAAATCTACCATAGCAAATCAACTCCAAATTTAATGCAATTTTACAGAGACCATTTTAAGACATTTATCTACAACTTTCATGTTCGGCCAAAGATCTAAATCGGTCTAGAACCTATGTCAAAAACGTGATCAAGATCGGACCTAAGTTCTGTCAAGAATTTCAAGATCTAATTTCAAGCAGTTCGGTTTCGGTTGGTTTTCACATATCAAATCGTCTCTAAAAATTCTGAAAATTTTACAGTAGATAGACCTAAGCCTTAAGAACGTTTTTCATGTTTTAAGTTTTTCTATTTGACGTCGTTTTAAGGTTCGGAAAAATTAGGCAAAACTGTTGCGTCGTGAAAACCATACGTTGACAGATTTACGATCCCTTGTTAAATCTTTTAGTTCCGAACGTTTTAATTCCTCCCAAAACCATGTAAGGCTAACTTACAGATTAATCGTCGTCCGGGGTCGTCTATTTCGAAGGCGTGGCTTCCAGTCCACCGTTTCTCCTCTCCGTTCGTCGGGTTCTACGTTCTAGATCCAATTCGAGGTGTAGAAAGGAAAGAGACGGGGTTAGAATCCGTTTTCGAATTGAAACTAAGAAGAATCTGATGGACTAGAACTTACCACATATCGGAGATCCTTTGATTTTCGTCCAAAAGCTGCTGCCTTGGTTTTTGATGCCTTCGTAGACTCCGGGATTACGACTTTGTGTTTAGAGAGTATTGTAAGGTTTTGAAAAGGGTTTAGGGTCAGTCAAGAGAGTTATTTATAGAGGTTAGGACTTAGGAGGACGTCCAAGTCCGCCTCTAAGGGTCTTGAGCTGATAGATGTTCAACCGAATGTCGAAAAATCCGCGTTCGGGCGAGAGATTCACGCAACGGGCGAATCTGTCGAGTGGCGCGGTCGTGGCGCGTCCAATGCCTATTGACCGCGCGGCCACCGCGCCGACTTCGCCTGGACTTCGGTCCGGGCGGGTCGTGCGATCCGTCGTGCTTTTCCTCCTCTCTTTCGGATTTCTATCCCTCTATGCTCCCGAATTCTGAGTTCCGGGGTATCTCCGGGTTTCTACTTTCTCTCTAAATTTCTACTCGGGTCTAATTGGATGTTTGGACTCGAATCCTCGAGTTCATACCTTTAATAATTCCTTTTATTTAATTAAATTCCTTTAATTCATTTTTAAGTAAAAATCTCATTTCTCATTCCCTTATCTTTATTTATTTATGGTATTTATTGTATTTATTGTTTATTTATTTAATTATTATTTTATTTTATGTTGGAAAATTCTCGGGTATTACAGAAATGCCCAAAGGGATAGCACGGCCCGGCTCAGGACAAAGCCCATTACGGGTCCGCATGGTCTCCGCGCGGTATTTGGCAAATACCACACCAAGAGCGCGCCAACCCTGCAGAAACGGCCCTTGCGCGATTTTCTCACCCGATTTCGGATTTTTCGACTTCGGTTCCGTTTCTTGAGGCCCAAGCTCTGAGTATCCGACCTCCAGATATCTCGGGTCTGTTGAGGGCAATAAATAACCCCCTTTGTCAGCCCCGTACGCTTTTCAAACACTTCACAATTTCCACCTCTATTCGAACACACGAAGAACACCGAACCCGGAGCTTACTAGCAAGATCTGACAAAGGAGAAAGCCGTGAACGAGTTGGAAACGTCTCCGAGTGTAGATCGGTTGGTAAGGCGTAATAAAATTTCATTCTAAATAATTAAGTCATAATCTAATCCGTAGATTTCTCTTGCATGCACAAATCGGGACCAAAGAAGGAGAAAGAAGGAGAGACGACGAACTAGGACGAGATTCGAGGATCCCGGAAGCCACGTCACCAAATTCCAGAGCCGTAGACCACATTTCCAAGTAAGTTAATACTTACTTGCGGTTTTGGGAGGCTAAAATACTGTCGAACATAAGAAATTAACTCAAGAACCTAAAAATCTGTCAATAGAAGAATTATATGCACGCAGCGTTTTTAATTTAATTTTTCGGACCATTTCTAGCATTCAAAAGAGGAAACTCAAAACTGAAAATATGTTCATAAGACATGGATCTACTCTGTGGTAAAATTTTGTATGTTTCCGTCAACATTTGATACCCCGAACTCGATCCGGACGAACCTGCACTTCGGACTTTGTATGAAAAACTGCCAGAACCTTAAGACGAACTTGAACGGAATCTTAAGGTGGATCTGATCCGATTCGAACTTAGTAATGTAAACAAAAACTGTAGATTGTAGTGTCTAGGACTCGCTGGTAAAATTTCATAAGTTTTCATCGAGATTTGAACCTCCGAATCTAAACTGGACTAACCTGTGTCCTTACCGAATTCTTAAAAGTGACAGATTTGATTTCGATCTTGTTCCTCATTTTGACATTAGATCTAGGACAAATTGGGAGTTATGATAAACATGAAAGTGGTAGATAAATGAGTCGTGAACATGTCTGCAAAATTTCATAAAAATTGAAGTTCGTTTGATGAGATAAAAATCGAATCTTTTTGAACTGCTACGCCCTGAATCGTGACAGCGTGGTGTCTTTGTAGAAATTTAAACTTTTGACTTGGTTCCTCGCCTTGATTTGAAAAACTTAAAACACGAAGCTTGTTCGTTAGTGTGTTGGCGAGCTACTGCTCAAATTTCAGAATTTTTGGCCTTGAGATGGATTTTTAAATAATATTAGCGTGAACAGCGACATGTAAAAATGTATTTTGAGAAACTTGCTAAATTTGTGAAATTGGTCTTTCTAAACAAAGAGAAGATTAAAACATTATGGTTTATGACTAAGCTGGATACTATCAATGTTGTCTACGGCTTGTGGACATAAGCGCCCAAGTGTATGTCTAGTGGACGTAAGAACCCTAGCGAAATATTGATTGTATGGCTAGCGGACGTAATAAACCTATTAAAATATTGACCATGATACTTGTGGACGTATGAGCCCAAGCGTACGGCTGGCGGACATAAGAACCCTAACGAATGGTGATCTATAAAAGAATGAAACGAGAAATTTATAAGACTTAAATTAAATTCTTGTTAAATTGTGCATTTAAATTTATGTCAATTATTTACTTATCTTGCTATGTCATAATCATGTTTCCTCTAGAATCCATGCTTTATAATATGCATTTATATGTTATTAGTTAGCCGAATTAACTTAGATGTCGTCTATATGTTACTTAAGCTCACTCAATTCTTTTGTAAATTAATCAAAGGCTTTGAAACCCCTTGATCTCATGCTAGGCATTAACTTACTCAGCGCGTTTACGCTGACCCAAACCATTTTTCCCTTTTCCTTTTCAGAGTATGAGGCTCACTCATGAGCATAGCATGCATTGGGTTTTTTGGGGATAGTTATTTCTTGTTCAAATTATGACTTGCATAAACGGGCCTATTTAACCCGTCTTTTGGCCATGTTGGCCCTATTTAAATTCCGCTGCATTATATATATGTAAATATTATATTCCGCTGCCACTATGATGATATTATTTTATTATATTATGATGGGCTGTTTGAAATGTTTTAAATTCTGATAAACCATAGCCTTGCATCTCTCTACCAAGCTCGAAGAAGTCGTGTCTTGCTAGGGAGGTGTGGCGATGACATCCCGGCCTGAGTTATCAAAACCGGGGTATTACAATTTGTGCTAGCCTTAGCGTATTCCGGACAGCCCGGAATACGTGGCGATAGCACCTGTCCATTTATCCTGCACTTTGCTTCCACTGATCCTTTAGGGAAAATGAGGGTGTTACAGATTTCTTGTGCTACATAACTATTCACGTGACTTGTGGATATGTATTGTAGTTGTATTTTGTTAAGTTGAATTGGTTCATTGTACCATTACACTCTTTTTATTTTACAATTTATTTAATTATTTTTTTAATAAAAGTAATCTTTTGCAAATAATAAGATTGGAACTCATGACCTACCGAATCGAGTCTCACCGTAATACCCATGGCTATTAATAATTTTGTTTTTAATTTTAATTTTTTATTTTGCTAAACAACGTATACAAGTTAGGAATGGTGGTGGGAGCTCATGCCACACAAATTAAAAAGTGATAAAAGGGATGAATAGGAACCGAGTAGGGAATCAAACCCTCGATTAAGAGTCGGGGGATTTGACCACTAAAGTAAATCCCTATCTCCTATTAATATTTTGTGTTAAATCATAATAGTAATTATGCTTAACATAAAAGTCGATAGAAAAATAATAACTATACTATTGTATATTCATTTCTATTTGATAAAATATTTTTCCTTGAAAAATTTCTTAATTTCATTTATTTCCCTTGAAAAATAATCGTCCTAATAATTGCCAATTTGCCTTGTAAACATGTATCAATATTATTTTCCATTGAAAAACATATTTCTCAACTAAACTATTTTCCTTTGGAAAATAATTATGCATCGTTTAATATTTTTCCTTGTAAAATATATTTCTCAAAATTAACTAAATTATTTTCTCATGGAAAATAACTATGCATTACTTGATATTTTCCCTTGGAAAAATATTTTCTTTAGTGACCAAATTATTTTTCCTTGGCAAATAATTCATTTTCTTTCAAATAATATCTACCCAGAAAAATGTTAAATTATTTTTCAACTCAATTTTATTTTTTCAAAAAATAATACCAAATTATCTCTTTAGAAAAATATTATCAACATAGTTAACTTTCAGGTTATTTCCTTAGAAAACTATTATCGATCACCATGCTAACTTTTAGTGGGCGTTGGGTTCGTGGTTGATCACGATGGGGCGATGTTTGCCAAATCCTCCCATTCCCGTCGTTGAGATTATTAAGTTCATACATTGCACCTATAATTAAACAATACGAGAATTAGCCGCGATCTTAGAAATAAATATACATATTAGAATGATACACTCTAAATAAAATGTGGAATTATTTATGCAATGTATTCATTTTTTGTTTCAAAACCTTTTTTTTCCTTTAGTATAGTAATTTAATATACTTGTATAATCTAGTAATTTTGTAATCTACTCAACCTTTTCTCAGTAGATTAAACTCTATTTTCGTAATTGGTTAAGTTAATTATTGAATATCTGAGTGTATGTATGTAACACTTGTTTGTGTCTTCAATCTTACTTTTTGTTATGATTTTTATTTTATTTTATAATGATTAGCTTTATAATGTATTTTTATAATGTATTTTTTAATCTTACGTTGATTAGCTTTATAGTGTAATTTTAATGGAAAGGCTGACAGGCTACAGTTGGGTTTTAGCACTAGACTCGAATGCAAATTTTAATGGAAGTGGGCTTTACTCGGACACAAAGGTGCCGAGTGAAGCTCCCGAGTAAAGCATTTCTGCCCGAGTCAAGAACACTGAATCATGTTATCCATATCCACTTCACTCGGCCACTTTATGCTTGACTCGGCCGAGTATAGCTACAAAATGGCCGAGTCAAGCTACACTAATTATCTCAATTACGTTAACACATTGCTCGGCATCTGTAGCTTAGTTTTGTCCAAGTAAAGCGTCTGAGCCAAGGGTTTTTCGTCTTTTCAGGTAGAAAAATTATACTACAAAACGGGCACAAAAGTAGACGACAAAGGCTGACAGGATACAGTTGCCACGCTCCCTTCGGAAAATTGGACGATATTGATTTTCTAAAATTATTTACTAGGCCAAAAGTCCGGTTATCAAAACGGGCTTGGCACGTTAGGCCAGCCTGCCCCACATCTCTAAAGGGGTGGGTTGGACTGAAGAAATAGAGGTCCATTTGGAATCGGGCCTAAACAGGTCGACCTGCCTAAACCCGCATGCGTCTAGGTTGGCCTAGCCGCATGCCAGACCATTTTTTTTTTATAGTTTGTTATGAACTTAAATAGTAGAATATATTAACAATGTTCGTTTGTTTGGTTGGATGTTGGGTGAAATCGTATATTGTTAATTTTATAATTTTATAATTTTTGTAAAATACTATTAATAAATTTATAAATTGATTTAATAAATTATAATAAATTTAAATAATTTTAATCTTTATTGCATATGACATGAGGGAAAAAAGGAAAAAAATGGTCCAGTTTTTTACAAAAAAAAATCCAAATCGCTCTTTTTAAATTTTTTTGTTCAATTGATCCGCTACATTGCCTAATTTGTTCGAATCGGTCCATCGATCGCTAATTATGCACTAATTCTGATTTTTTGCTAAAACAGTTTCTTTCAAAAAAAAAATCTAAATTGGTCTGTTAGTAAATTTTTGCCTCATTTCATGCAGTCCAATGCACATTATAAACCATTAATAACTCAAGGTCGGTATAAGTAAAAATTCTAAAATTTCAATATATAAAAACTAAACGATGAGACGAATCTAACAAGATCCAACTTGGCTCATTTTAACTTGTATAACTATGTTTAAACTTTAAGTCAAAGCATGTGTGTGAATAGTAGCAAATTAACCAATATAGTTATTAAAAAAACTGAAGGAGTATATCGCAATTAGTCTTTATTTTCTGGAGAAGCACCAAAAACTACGAACTATAAAAGAAGATCCACCATGGTAGCTGCTGACTAAAACTCCGATGACATCTAGCGAAGATACTATCCAATTAGATGCGAGAACGGACTTCACACAGAGGAGGGAGTCGCTTGACCTACGTTTTCCAAGTACACCAACCCGAAGAGAGTCCGGAAATTGGAATCCGAGAACATAGAGAGATAGAAACCCGAAAGAGAGGAGGAAAATCACGACGGATCGCACGACCCGCCCGGACCGAAGTCCAGACATGTCTGGCGCGCTGGCCGCACGGCTTTTAGGGGAAAAGCGCGCCAACCCCGCGCCACACTGGCAGCAACAAACCAAGCGAGATTTTCTCGCCCGAACGCGGATTTTTCGACTTTCGGTTGAACATCTTTTGACTCTAGACTCTTAGAGTCATATCTTGGACGCCCTAGGGCTTGTCCATCTATAAATAACCCATTAGTTTGATCCCAAACACTTTTGAAAACCCTACGAAAAATCTCTACACATCAAACCCTAATCCCGGAGTCGTCGGAGGCACGAAGGCATTCAAAGACTGAATCTTGGACGAATTTCGGAGACCCTCGTCGTTGTGGTAAGCCCTTGATCATTCTTTTTCATTCTTGATTCGAAAACGAATCCTGACTCGATCCTGTTTTCTATTCTAAAACCCGATTCGGATCGAGAACGAAGAACCCGACGGATCTAGGGAGATAAACGGTGGACTGGAAGCCACGCCTTCGAAATCGACGACCCCGGACGACGATAAATCTGTAAGTCAACGCTTACACGGTTTTGGGAGTAGTTAAAATATTTAAACCTAGAAACCTAATCAAAACTTTCGTAAATCTGTCAATATGTGATTTTTACCGGCGCAGCGATTTTGTCTAATTTTTCCGAACCTTAAAACGTCTTCAAACGAAAAAACTTAAAACACGAAAAACGTTCATAAGGCTTAGATCTATCTACTGTAAAATTTTCAGAATTTTTAGAGACGTTTTGATATCTGAAATCCACCCAAAACCGAACTGCTTGGAATTGGATCTTGAAATTCTTGACAGAACTTAGGGCCGATCTTGTTCGCGCTTTTGACATTAGTTCTAGGCCGAATTAGGACTTGTGTAAAGCATGACACTTGTAGATCTATATGTCTGGAACACCTCTGTAAAATATTAGAATTTTTGGTCGAGATTTAAACTTCCGAAGCCAGACCGGAGTAACCTGCGTTCTTACCGAAGCCAGAAAAACTGACAGAAGTTAGTTTCCAACTTGATCCGGATATTAACCCCGGATCCGACGGGAATTAGGCTTGGAGTTCTAAACAAAAGTTGTAGATAATTGTCTTAGGGAGTTCCCTGTAAAATTTCACTAAATTTGGAGTTGATTTGCCATGGTAGATCTCGAAACTTTTAAACTGGTGTGGGTTAAATTCGGACAGATTAACGATACGATGAAAATTGACGTTTTTGACCTGTTTCGGTAATCCGGATCGAAAAAGTTAAAACACGAAAGTTGTTCATCTTGACGTTTCTGAGTCAGAGGTGAAATTTCGGAATTTTTGGAATTAAATCTGATTTTGGACGAATTTTAAAGTAAACGGTAGTTGACCGAGTCAAATCTTGAACATATTGTCGAAATGGATTTTTAAATGATATCGGAGCGTACAGCGTCCTGAAATAGGATATTTTTGAGAAACTTACTAAATTTGGGAAATTGACCCTTAAGGTTTAAACGAGTTGAAACTCCTTCGAAACTAAATACATAAACAAACGTTTTCGAAAATCCCGTTATGACTAAATTAAGCTTTCTACGTAGAGGGTGAGTGTCCCATCGGGTGCCCCTCTAGCTTTTTGCTTCGTGCCTAAACGGACGAGAGTGACCCATGTAGAGGGTGAGTGCTCCATCAGTGCCCCTCTAGCTTTTTGCTTCGTGCCTGAACGGACGAGAGTAATCTATGTAGGGGGTGAGTGCTCTGCAGGGTACCCTCCTAGCTTTGCACATCGTGCCTGATTGGACGATGGTGTTTAATATGAGAAACTACGCCAAACGGCGGGATATTTAGGGCCTACACTCTCGGGAGTATCCGTATGGGTTTCCCGAGGCTCCGGAGTGGTACTGGGTATGGCGTATTTGGCTATGGCCAACGATTACTGGAAATATGGAGAGATTGCAATGCAATCGAGAGAAACTTGAATACAAATGATATCTTGATACTCGACTATAGATTAACGGGAAACTTAAAAGACTTGAATACTTTCTTCGCATATTTAAATTATGCTTTTAAGTTATGTTATGCAATTATTTACCTTGCAAGCAATACTGTGATGTTATGAAATCCCTGTCTATGAAATTATGCAATTAAATTGTTGCTAGACAAATAAATTAAATTATGGGGTATTATGTACATGTTTTTCTTAAATTTAATTAAAGGCTTGGAAACCCCATAATCATGTCTGTGTTAACTTACTCAGCAAGTTTTTGCTTACCAAAACCATTTCTTTTTTTCCTTTCTTTCAGAGTTGAGAATTATGCATTGTCATATGCATACACGGGAAGTTTGGGATGATATATTATTTGAATTTTTGTATTAGATTAGATCTTGCATGAACGGGCCTGTTTAACCCGTGATTAGGCCATGTTGGCCCTATATTTAAATTCCGCTGCGATACATATATGTAAATATTATTTTCCGCTGCAACTTGATGTATTATTTTTAAATTATATATGAATGGGTTGTTTGAATGTTTTAAATTCTGAAAAACCATAGCCTTGCATCTCTTTAGTGAGCTCGGAGAAACCGTGTTTTGCTAGGGAGGTGTGGCGGTGACACCCCGACCTGGGTGACCAAAAACGGGGGTGTTACAGATGTTATTTGATAAAGCATGTGGTGAGATGTACGGGGGTTGCATACAGAATAGGGTTGCATTATCATATGTTAGTTAGATTCAGTTTTTATGCTATTGGTTTCTGATGAATATTGTGCACCTTGTGAATCTAAGTCATGATTTGTAAGATAATCATGGGTAGGTAACAAGGATATTTTAAGGGGATCTATGTTTTAATTCAACTAGCAACTTATTTCGAAGTTGCTGAATAATTATTTTATTAAAATTATTATTTGCTTGGGATTTCTGCTAACTTATTGTGTTGAGATAATGCATGAGATCTGTCTTTAAGGTAAATTACAGGTATTGAATATTTAGAAAACTTGATTAAGAAGGATCGTCAGGAGACACCCGAGTCGTTGAGCATTGAGTAATCATCAACAACAAGCTCTTCAGTGGGGCCCGTAACTAAATTGGAGCTGATTGGCACCTGCAAATCCGTGCTACACAGATGCATGATGATGATCCATTGTCAGCGGATGATCAGAACATCAGGAGAATAATATCTCAGACATAAAGATATATAGGGTAACTCATTCGACTGTATTGATCTGATGACATTCAATTTGAGACATCGAATTGAGTATACCGAAGAGATAAATTGGAGGCGTTTATGCAAGTGAATGTCCTAATGCGCGATACTCGCATGCTAATACATGTATTCCTATAATTGGTTATGTTTCATCTATAAATTCTTCTTTTCATTTTCTTGATTATGAGAAAATGAATATCTCTATTACTTTCATTGTTGCAAATTTGTACTACTACTACATTTCTATTCGGAGTAGAGTCGTTGCGTAACGAGTATTCCATTAGTGCCTTCTATTTTCTACTGATTTATTATTCCTATAATAAATTGGATTCTATTTCTGCTACTAATCCGCGTCATCTTGTAATTGGTTCACTTATTTAATTATATTGTTCCATTATAAAATGACGCCCATCTCAGTATCCTTATTTCCATGATATATTTTTAATTCATTTTAGAAAATCATTATAATTATTATATACATGGCACCCTTCCAGTAACTTTAATTTTTACCAATCCGGTTCTTTTACTCTAAAATCGGACTTTTATCAACTTCCCGGATTCCTTTTAAACTGAAATAGAATCGTTCCACCCTTGTCTACTTCGCATTTGTCCATTAGAACGATGTCATGTAGACTGTTAACTTCTAGTAAGGGAATTGATAAGGCTTCTGCAAGCCACACTGTTTCCTACTATATTCCATTCAAGTACAATACTTGAGGGTAATCGGTTGTGTTTTAATGCACCCTGATAATTCGTTCTAATTACATTTGCCTTCAACTTTTTAGTTGAAGTACTCTTTGCTGATATAAGGCATCTTGTTGTAAAACAAGGCATTCTATTTATCTGTATTCACTATGCGTTTCGCAAACAACGATTTTAGATGTTTTGCATTCCTTTCCATCGGTATCAGGAAAATTTGGCTCTCGATATAATTCTAAAATTACTATACTCTTTGGAATTCCATCTAACTTCCTACCTCGTGTTGGAGACTGTTTGTTTCTTTTTGTGATACAAGTCTATTCCTAGGCGAGAATTTCTATGGAACCGTTGAGGTGAAACTGCACTTTGTGCAATTGCCATCAAAGATACGAGGCAAAACCTCCCACAGTGTCAAGCTGGGAATTACTGATTCAGGATGTGAATGGATTAGTCGGAACAGAAATAAAGCACGACACAATTCAAACAAAGTCTCAGGGAATAATTAATTGTTTTAGCAGTTAAGAATTGTGTAAGATATTCGTGGAACGAGGTGGAATCTAAGAATGTCATCAAGACAAATGCTATGAACCGTAGAATGAGATGGCTTCCGGGATATTATTCGCTAAAGTTTGGATCAGTAAACATGGAGATTGCGTGGGATGTATTAAATTCCCAACGTACCAATGAGAAAATACAAGACTGACGAGAGAACTGTTGGACGGAATGCAACGAAACACGGAGCTTAAGGCCAACGTAATGATTGCATCTCAGAAATTGTGATGCATGATGTAAAAAGAGTGAGAAGAATTGAGTCAAAACTCTCCATAAGACAACTAGAGTAATCAGAAATTATGAGAGTATGAGAGGCAGACTGAAGATGTTACTCCAGATAATAGAAAGTGATGTATGTACCGTATCTCGAAATGAGAGGAGAAAGAAAAGCATGCAAGCTGTTGAGGTGAAGCTTGACAGTGGTCGAGAATATGAATCGTTACTAAAGATGAGTAATCAATAAATGATGAAATACTTAGTTTAAAATGCTCTACGTGGTGAAAGAACTATAGTCCCAACATGTGGCAAAGACGCGATGTCAGGGACCGATAGAAGCGTGTGGAAAGATGTTAGAGACGGATCTCAGTCCAACTCAGCAATGATAACCTTCTGATTCATACCCTTATTTCATTCGATGACGAATGATCCTAAGGGGGGGGGGGGGGAATGTAACATCCCGGATAATTATTTCGTAGTTAATTTAATTAATTATGATTAATGAACCAATTGGGCTCCATGAGATTAAATTATTTGGTGAATAATTCAAGAGCTCAATTAAAATAGAAAGTGTCCAATCCATAATTAAAAGAGTAATGAGACTAGGCCCAAGATCCAAGCCCTTAAACCTTAATCAATGGGCCTGGCCCGGCCCACTCTTACTCACACTCAAATAGAACGGGAGTTAGTGGATGTGGGCATTTCTTCTTTCATTCTTCCCGTCGACCCTTTTGGAGAGGAAATTGGGGGATTTCTCTTGGAATCAAATTGAAGAAGCTTGAGAGCAGCCATGGAAGGAAAAGGAAGCTTGAAAGGGGATGAACAAATCTTGAAAGGTAATTGCATTTCCTTTTCCTCTTCTCCTCCTTCCCTGTTTTTCCCTCTTCCTATTTCTTGCTCTGTAATACCCCGTAAGATAGACATTTATTTTTGACAATATGTATTCGGAATAAATAAATAAACATATTCAAATTGTTTTGAACTACGTTATGGCTTGATCCCTTCACAGGGTACGTAGGCAGCTTAGAAGTTTTAATTCTAAGTTCAGTCACAAAATAATAAAACAAACAAAAGACCTTAGCACGAGAAAAGCCGAAACACAACTTCGAGGACGAAGTTGATTCTTAAGGAGGGTAGACTGTAATACCCGAGAATTTTCCAACATAAAATAAATACAATAAATAAAATAAATTCAGCAAATTAATAAATAAATTTAATCGAATGAGAAATGGAATTTAAATTAAAAAGGAATCAAGATTTCGAGAACCCGGGAAGCTGAAGACAATTTAATCAAATAAATGGTCACACGTGAACCCAACATCGATGGACTCAATAACTCGAGTCCACATGTAAATTTAGACCCGAATAAAATGACGATAGGAAATAGGAGTCCGAAGATATCCCGGAAATCCGAATCCGAGAACATAGAGGGATAGAAGTCCGAAAGAGGTCCTTTCCATCTATAAATAGCCATCCTAATCAGCCCCAACATTTTACGAAACCCTACGAAATCTCTCTACACACAAAACCCTAATTCCGGAGTCGTCGGAGGCACAAAACCGAATCAAGGGACTGACTTGGACGAAAATTAGGAGTCTTCGATCGTCAGGGTAAGATCCGAACCATTCTTGTCCATTCTTTTCCATTCTTGATTTGAAAACGAATCCTAACCTCATCCTTTTTCCATCCTACACCCCGATCCGGATCGAGAACGAAGAACCCGACGAACCAAGGAGATAAACGGAGGACTGGAAGCCACGCCTCCGAATCGTTGAGCCGGGACAACCGTGAATCTGTAAGTTAGTACTTACATGGTTTTGGGAGTAATTAAAACATTCAAACCTAAAAGTTTAAACAAATCTTTCGTAAATCTGCCAATGCACGTTTTTACCGGCGCAACAGTTTTGTCAAATTTTTCCGAACCTTAAAACGACTTCAAACGGAAAAACATAAAACACAAAAAACGTTCCTAAGGCTTAAATCTATCTACTATAAATTTTCAGAATTTTTCATGATGATTTGATATAAGAAATCCACTCGAAACCGAACTGCATTAAATCTGGATCGTGGAATTCGTGACAGAACTCTAGTTCGAATTTGTTGGTGATTTTTACCTTAGTTCTAGACCGATCTAGGATTGGCGTTGAACATAAGAATTGTAGATCTATGAGTTTAGAATATCTCTATAAAATTTTACAATTTTTCGTTAAGATTTGAACCTCCGAACCTGAGCCGATCCGATCTGCGTTCGTACCGAAATCAAGAAACTTGAACAAAATTAGTTTCGAACTTGATGACATTTTTGACATTAGATCTAAACCGATTTGGAACTTTAGCCGAACATGAAAGTTGTATGTATATGTCTTAGGTATCTCTCTGTAAAATTTCATCAAATTTGGAGTTAGTTTTCTATGGTAGATCTTGAAACCTTGAAACTGATGTCAGAATTTTCGGACAGATTAATATCCTGTTAAAGGTTGACATTTTTCACCTACTTTCGTATCTGGGATTGAAAAACTTAAAACATGAAACTTGTTCATCTCTGTGTTTCGGAGTTACCGGTAAATTTTCAGAATGATCCGGCTTAAAATGAATTTTTAAATATTTTTGGAGCAAAACAGCGACTAGTGAAATTATATGTGGAAACGTGTGAAATTTGTGAAACTTGTTTTGACCTTGCGGGTTCGATTCCCCAAGGGCGTCCATGTCCCTGCGGGTTCGATTCCCCAGGATGTCTGTGTCAAGGCTTGCGGGTTCGATTCCCCAGGGTATATGTTTTCCTGCGGGTTCGATTCCCCAGGATGTCCGTGTCAAACATTGCGGGTTCGATTCCCCAGGGTGTGTCTTTCTGCGGGTTCGATTCCCCAGTATATGTGTTGATTCTTACGGGTTCGATTCCCTAGGATGTATGTGAGTTCTTGCGGGTTCGATTCCCCAAGGGCGATTGTCTGTTTTCTTGCGGGTTCGATTCCCCAAGAACAAATTATACTAGATTATATCGAATAAAAGAGGAAGAGTGAAATCCTGAAATGCTTGAATATTTTCCTTATTTAAATTGTGCCTTTAAATTATTTCTTGCGATTATTTTACCATGGAATTTGAATTATGCTCATGTGGAAATCCGTGTTTAGAATGATGCCATTTAATTATTAGTGGATGAATGAATTAAATTGTATATTACCTATAAGCATGTTTTTACTAAATTTAATTAAAGGCTTTGAAACCTCATAATCATGTCTGTGTTAACTTACTCAGTAAATCTTTGCTGACCAAACCATATTTTTACATGTTTCTTTCAGAGCTGAAGAATATGCATCATCATATGCATTCATAGGAATGTTGGGAACACTTTATTCTTTAATTTTGTTTTAGAACAAATTTGTTTTACTATGGAATTTGAATTATGCTCATGTGGAAATCCGTGTTTAGAATTTGTTTTAGAACAAATTTGTTTTACTATGGAATTTGTTTTACTATGGGAACACCTTATTTAAATTGTGCCTTTAAATTATGTCTTGCGATTATTTTACCATGGAATTTGAATTATGCTCATGTGGAAATCCGTGTTTAGAATGATGCCATTTAATTATTAGTGGATGAATGAATTAAATTGTATATTACCTATAAGCATGTTTTTACTAAATTTAATTAAAGGTTTTGAAACCTCATAATCATGTCTGTGTTAACTTACTCAGTAAATCTTTGCTGACCAAACCATATTTTTCCCTGTTTCTTTCAGAGCTGAAGAACATGCATCATCATATGCATTCATGGGAATGTTGGGAACACTTTATTCTTAAATTTTGTTTTAGACTAGACCTTGCATGAACGAGCCTGTTTAACCCGTGATTAGGCCATGTTGGCCCTATTTTTATATTCCGCTGCATTATATATGTAATTATTATTTTCCGCTGCAACTTTGATGTATTATTAACTTATATATGAATGGGCTGTTTGAATATTTTAAATTCTGAAAAACCATAGCCTTGCATCTCTATAGTAAGCTCGGAGAAACCGTGTCTTGCTAGGGAGGTGTGGCGGTGACATCCCGACCTGGGTGACCAAAAACCGGGGTGTTACAAAGTGGAATTTTTACCGGCGCAACAGTTTTGTCGAATTTTTCCGAACCTTAAAACGACTTCAAACAGAAAAAACTTAAAACACAAAAATCGTTCCTAAGGCTTGGATCTATCTACTGTAAAATTTTCAGAATCTTTCATGATGATTTGATATATGAAATCCACTCGAAACCGAACTGCATTAAATCTGGATCGTGGAATTCGTGACAGAACTCTAGTTCGAACTTGTTGGTGATTTTTACCTTAGTTCTAGACCGATCTAGGATTGGCGTTGAACATAAGAATTGTAGATCTATTAGTTTAGAACATCTCTGTAAAATTTAGAATTTTTCGTTAAGATTTGAACCTTCGAACCTGAGCCGATCCGATCTGCGTTCGTACCGAAATCAAGAAACTTGAACAAAATTAGTTTCGAATTTGATGACGTTTTTGACATTAGATCTAAACCGATTTGGAACTTTAGCCGAACATGAAAGTTACAGGTATATGTCTTAGGTATCTCTCTGTAAAATTTCATCAAATTTGGAGTTAGTTTGCTATGGTAGATCTTGAAACCTTGAAACTGATGTCAGAATTTTTGGACAGATTAATATCCTGTTAAAGGTTGACATTTTTCACCTACGTCCGTATCTCGGATTGAAAAACTTAAAACATGAAACTTGTTCATCTCTGTGTTACGGAGTTACCGGTAAATTTTCAGAATGATCCGGCTTAAAATGAGTTTTTTTAATACTTTTGGAGCAAAACAGCGACTAGTGAAATTATATGTGGAAACGTGTGAAATTTGTGAAACTTGTTTTGACCTTGCGGGTTCGATTCCCCAAGGGCGTCCGTGTCCCTGCGGGTTCGATTCCCCAGGATGTATGTGTCAAGCCTTGCGGGTTCGATTCCCCAGGGTGTATGTTTTCCTGCGGGTTCGATTCCCCAGGATGTCCGTGTCAAACCTTGGGGGTTCGATTCCCCAGGGTGTGTCTTTCTGCGGGTTCGATTCCTCAGGATATGTGTTGATTCTTACGGGTTCGATTCCCTAGGATGTATGTGAGTTCTTGCGGGTTCGATTCCCCAAGGGCGATTGTCTGTTTTCTTGCGGGTTCGATTCCCCAAGAACAAATTATACTAGATTATATCGAATAAAAGAGGAAGAGTGAAATCTTGAAATGCTTGAATATTTTTCTTATTTAAATTGTGCCTTTAAATTATGTCTTGCGATTATTTTACCATGGAATTTGAATTATGCTCATGTCGAAATCCGTGTTTAGAATCATGCCATTTAATTATTAGTGGATGAATGAATTAAATTGTATATTACCTATAAGCATGTTTTTACTAAATTTAATTAAAGGCTTTGAAACCTCATAATCATGTCTGTGTTAACTTACTCAGCAAATCTTTGCTGACCAAACCATATTTTTCCCTGTTTCTTTCAGAGCTGAAGAATATGCATCATCATATGCATTCATGGGAATGTTGGGGAACACTTTATTCTTAAATTTTGTTTTAGACTAGACCTTGCATGAACGGGCCTGTTTAACCCGTGATTAGGCCATGTTGGCCTATTTTTATATTCCGCTACATTATATATGTAATTATTATTTTCCGCTGCAACTTTGATGTATTATTAAATTATATATGAATGGGCTGTTTGAATATTTTAATTTCTGAAAAACCATAGCCTTGCATCTCTTTAGTAAGCTCGGAGAAACCGTGTCTTGCTAGGGAGGTGTGGCGGTGACATCCCGACCTGGGTGACCAAAAACGGGGTGTTACATGCTCCTTTTCTCTGCCTGAGTTCGACCAGTGGCGGGAGGTGGTGTCGTCGCTGCGGTGGCGACAAGGAAGGCCAGGGCCGACGCCCTCTGGCCATGGCGAGGCCGGAGGCAGCAGCGCCTCCGGCGGTGGCAACGCTACAGCGCGGTGGCGATGTGGCTGTGAGCAGCGGCTGCTGCCGCTGCTTCTGCGGAGGTCGCGTCGGCGTCTCGCCGGCGGCATGGTGGTGGTGATGGCCGTGCATTGTGGTGACGATGGCTGGTGGTGGTAGTCCAGTGGTGGTGATTGGTGGCAGGGGATTGCTCTTTCTTTTGATTTTATGTTTTGTGTTAATTGATTTTGTTGAGCTTTAGTTCCATTGATGAATTTGGTTTGTTAGCTCACTAAGATGTGTTGGATGGATTTCTAGTGTGGAAAGGATTGGGTGTTTGGAGTTTATTAAATTGACTGCTAAATTGTTTATGGATTTTATGCCTAAATGTGGTAATTGGCTTACTAGTTTTGAGAATTGGTTGAGTTTAAATTCTATGGATTGTTGATTTGCTAAATTGAAGAGTTGGAGGTGATACTTGAATTAGTAGGGTGATTCCTAAACATTTATAATGTTGAATTGATTAGATGACTATTGAATGTTCGATTATTTGGAGATTCTTGAATAATGTGAACATGGATTCTTGGATAATTGAATAACGTAAATGGATTTCTTGAGTTCAATTTGAAGGAATGGCATTGAGAATTTTTGAGTAAATAAACTTGATTGTTATATGTTAGATGATTTGGGTGATCTGTGAGTATGCTAGAGTAGGGTTCATCAATGTTTGTTTGTTAGAGTATTCATGGACTGAAAGTATTTAAAAGAAGTAAATCAAGAGTTGAAATGAGATTTGAATTCTTGGTTATTGTTATTCAGTAAATTAGATTGGAAGCATGAGACTTTTAAAGTAAAGGAACAATGGTAAATTGAATTGGCTAATTGTTAATTGGTGAATTATTGATCATTGTTAATTGTTAGTTCATGATGGGGACTTTGATGAGTGAGTATTGCTTGGATACTGATGGTGGATTAAATATTTTGGAGTTAGTATTGTATTTTGATATGATTATTGGTGGATTGAAATAGGTAATTTATTGGAGTTGTTATATATTGTACATCATGAACTTGTTGGTAGCTTGATTTTTTGAATATCTGGTTCTGGGAAAGAAGTAAAAAGGGGGTTGAAGGATGGAATGTTGGGGTTGGAGGAGGAAACGATTGCTTTGGTACTATAGCAATTATATTATTATATTGCTTATGATTGTTTTATTGTATAGGGACAACTACAAGTTCGAGTTGCAGCCTTGGGAGATTTGAGATGTTCAAAAGGAAGCTTTGAAGATAATTATAAAGGCAAGGTTTAGTTAGTAATCTGTAGATTAAGGAGTTAGGCCGAGATGACTAACTAGTGTTGATTTATAAATCGTATAACTCTTGGCATGTTAACCTAGACGTTTAGGATGTGATCCTAATTAGGTTGTGCTTTAGATGTAGGGACGTCTATAACTAAACTGTTTCCCTAGGGAATGATTAACCGTTAAGGTGGATTGTGACGTAGACATATGATGAACTTAGAGGCTTCTTGAGAATTTATGAAATGTCTTAGAGTCCCAATGTGCGATTTTTGTGTAGTTATCTTATCTGTTGAAATTGATTTGGAACTGAGTTCCATTTCTGAAATTGATTTGGGACTAGTTTCCCTTATCTGTTGACTTTGGGACGAATTCCCTGACTTGAGATTTATTCTCTGACTTTGGTATTTATGATCTGACTTTGGGACGAGTTCCCTACTGTGTAAATTTTATCACGTTCGCCTTTGAAATGAATTTTTAAACCCATAAGGCGCGAACTGTGACGATATACATGCTATATTTAGTGAAATTGAAATTCTCTAAACGAATGGTCGAAATTTCCTTTGAAAAATAAAAACAAGATTTCAAAAATCCCGTTACGACTTGGTTAAGCACTATTTAGGGGGTGAGTGCTCTGCAGGGTGCCCTCTTAACCATTCACTTTGTGCCTATAAGGACGATGGTGACCCCTCATACAAAAATTATGCCAAAACGGCAAGAGGAAGGGCCACACTCTCGGGAGTATCCGTATGGATTTTCCGAGGCTCTGGAGTGTTACTAGGTATGGCAGATATGGCTGCGGCCGCCGGATTACCGGCTATACGAGATATTGTTGAGATTGCTTTGCAATCGTGAAATACTTGAGATACACGTGAGACACTTGATCTTGAAGTAGCGGGAACTTAAAAGACTTAAATACTTGATTATTTAAATTGTCTACTGCTTTAAAAGTCTTGTTCACCTTTATCTATACTTATAAATCAAATCCTTGTTATTTATTCAGTCGATTTAAACTGTTAGATTTGTGCATGACGTAAGGTAATTTTTAAATAATTAAATGCTTTCAAACCCCATTATTGCTATGTTAGGAGTTAGCTTACTTGGTATTTATATGCTGACAACCGTTGCATTTCTTTGTTTCAGAGTATGGAGATTATGCCTGATCACGAGACACCGGGTGTTGGGGGGAAATAAATCATTACTACCATGTCGTTCTTTTTATTTAAATTATTGAGACACTGCGTTTTGGCCATGTTGGCCCAACTTTACATTTCCGCTGCTAATTACTTAAGTATTGCATATGACCAACTATGATATTTTAAATTATTATATATGGGCTTGTTTGAAATTAATTTTTCTGAAATACCTTAGCCTTGCATCTCTCAAGTGAGCTCGAATGAGTCATGTCTTGCTTGAGAGGTGTGGCGGTAGCATCCCATCCTGGGTTACCAAAACCGGGATGTTACAAATCCATTCGATTCACAACCAACATTGAGCTGAAATAATTATAGCTGTTATGTAAAATTAATTATATGTATGAATTGTACATGGAAGAAAACAATAAAAGGGAGAAACTTGAAATGAAAAATAGGGAATGCAAAAGAAGAGAGAAGTAGTGAAACAGAGTGAGATAGAGAAGAGTTTGAATAATGAATGAGTGAATTATTGATCACTATTCCGCGTCACCTTGAATATACTACATGAGCCTCATTTATATAGGCCTTCTGCCGACACTACATTCATATTTCATAACAAGTTTCATTTATTGCATCCATCTGTCGACATTTACATTTATTATATATATAATACTCCCTCTTGTCTGTCTTCGTTATAAAGAATATGCCTCATTAAAACCTTACTAGATTAAAACCCCCTGGGAGAAAAAATCTAGTGAAGGAAAAAGATTACACGATTCTTGTATATTTATTTCTCCCCCCGATCAAAGCATCAGTTGAGATTCCTTAGTTGGCGCATCCCGATACTTCTCGAATATTGTTGTTGTTAGTGCCTTGGTAAACAAATCTGCAAGATTATCAGCTGAACGAATTTGTTGCACATTTATTTCACCATTTTTCTGTAGATCATGAGTGTAGAAAAAATTTGGTGAAATGTGTTTCGTTCTATCTCATTTAGTATACCCTCCCTTCAATTGTGCTATACAGGCTGCATTATCTTCATATAAAATTGTTAGGGGTATTTATTCTTTTATAGATACAAGTTTTCAATATATGGTGCATCAAAGATCGCAACCATACACACTCTCGACTGGCTTCATATATTGCTAAAATTTCAGCATGATTTGAGGTACTAGTACTCAAAGTCTGCTTCATTGATCACCATGAAATTGCAGTACCCCACATGTAAAAACATAGCCACTTTGAGATTTGGCTTTATGTGGATCTGACAAATATCCAGCATCAGCAAAGCCGATTATTTCATGTCGAAAATCATTTGGATAAAATAACACAAGATCAATAGTTCCTTGGAGATAGAGAAATATATGTTTAATTCCATTCCAATGTCGTCTTGTAGGAGATGAACTAAATCTCGCTAATAAATTTACTGCAAATGATATATCTGGTCTAGTGCAGTTTGCGAGATACATTAAAGCACCTATGGCACTTAAATATGGGACCTCTGGTCCAAGAATTTGTCCACCTTCCTCTTGTAGTCTAAAAGGATCATTTTTATATCAAGTGACCTTACGACCATTTGAGTACTCAATGGATGTACTTTATCCATATAAAATCGCTTTAATACTCATAAGCTGTTTGATGGACATAAGTTCCATTCTTTAAATATTCAATTTGTAGACCAATGCATGATTTAGTTTTACCAAAATCTTTGATTCCAAATTTCTTTTTCAGGTATTCAACAGCCTTTTGAAGTGCCTCTGGAGTTCCAATCAAGTTAAGATCATCAGCATAAACTGCAATAGTTACAAACTCTGGCCCATTAAATACATGGACAAACTGTGTCATTTGTATAACCTTCTTTAACCAAAGACCCACTGAGTCGGTTATACCACATTCGCTTGGACTGTTTCAGTCTAGACCAATTAGTCCTTTATCTTGCTTCTTTCGACAAAATTCATCCTTTTAGATATTTTGGACTCTTTTGGTCCTTTATGTTTCATAAATTTATCCCAAATAGTCCGATTTTATGTTTAAGTGGGTTAATTACAAGATTAACAGATTAATGGTGTACATTTGTCAATTTGCGCTTACTTGGCATTACACCTAGATTAAAAAAATCCTACCCGAATGATGGCCCGGGTCTGTGAAAAATACCCAAATTACTACCCGAATTGAAACACCCCAAAATTGAAATATTATACAACAATTCTGAGTTGAAACACTCCAATCTCTCTCGCGACTCCTCTGTTCATCTTTCCTCTGGCGACAATTCCTGGATGTGTGTTACCCTGAAACACCCTTTTGTGTTTGTGGTGTGTTGGCGGAAATACGAGTTGTGGGATCTTTCAAGAAAGGTAATGACAGTAAGTTGTATTATTTTTGTTGTAAAAATGGCTGTCGATTTTTTGGTAATGACAGTAAGTTGTATTATTTTTGTGGTAAAAATGGCTGTCTATTTTTTATAGATTGGGCAGGGCTTGCTAGGGCAAAATGGCAACCAAGTGGCAATAATTTGTATCATCCAAGTGAGGAACGGTTTGGGCATTCTGTTGGTCTTGAAGATGAAGGGTTCATTGGCGATTTTGATGAGGGTATAACTATGTCAACAATGGAGAGCACGGGGGATACGGGTTTGAATGAAGTTCAAAGCTGAAAGTCCACAAATTGTTGGTAGAGGCATTAATTGGAAGTTGTGTTCGATTGTGTTTGCAATTGTTGTATTTGTTGTTGCCCTGTTCAAGTGATTGGTTTGAATGTCTTTTATTATATTAGATATAAAGGTAATAGGCTTTATTTATGTATTAAGCTATTACATATTTGTTGTAGTAGGTAATCTCCATGTGAACAATGGTTTGTCTTGCATCCGCAATGGTTTAAATGGATATTTGTTTCGGTGTATAGTGTGTCAGGAATTGATGTTTTGCTCAGGGAGATGAATGCAAGTATATTGTGAGTGTATTAGGATCGTAGGTTACCATGTTATTTGAATATGATTTATTGTGAGTGTTTTGCTTGAGGAGATGAATGCAGGAGATGTCTAGCTCCAATAGATGGATGAATGCAGGAGTAGGATTTATTTGTATTGGAATATCTTCATAATTTATATATTGAAATCGTTATTAAAATTTTGTTTGGATATGATTTAATTGTTTTGATTCTGGTATAGAAGATGTAGACCGATCCTTAGCTGGAGGCGCAAAAGAATACTCTATTTGGTATCCATGGGATGTGGTCAGTTATATGGTTGCAATGGGGTGATTGACTTGGCTGGCAAAAGATTTCGAATCCAAAATCTTGTTTCCCTTTTCATTACAGAACCCAAACAGTCATTTTAAGAAAACCAACATATGATTAAAAAGAAGAGACCAATATCAAGATTAAAAAGAATCTGCAATTGGAGTTCACTACAAAAGAAGAGACCCATATCAATGTTTAATATCATCATAGGCCAATACCAAACTAGTTCACCATTGCTGGTATGGAATAAAATACCATAGGCAATTTACAAAAGAAGAGACCCATATCAATGTTTACTATCATCATAGGCCAATACAAAAATTGTTTCCATTTTCCATCGACTAACTATCATTTTTCCTTTGCTTCTCCTTTTCCATAATATTCTTCAAGGTCATAAATTTCTTCCCACCCTTCATAAACGTTTTTGCAACCATGTTTGATTCCGAATCTTCCACAGTACTTGACCTTCCTGACGCTTCAACTTGCTGGAGAATAGGCGTGGATTCCAGTATCATTTCCATAAGGGTTTGGTTTTCTTGATCTTGTGTCTGCAGAACAACATCACAGTAAACTTGCATTGAAACCATTAATTAAATTGCTGATTTAAGGCCACTTAGCCGACAAGATTAAATGGGAATCCATACTCAATAAATTGATAATTAATTGTTTTTCATAATACACGGTTCATCTATTATATTTAAACTAATGCTCTTATATTTAACTTACATCTGAAGTATTTACCTCTGGAGAATTGAGGCGTTGCTCCCAAGATCTGGATACTTTCTTTGCACTTTCTGACACAGCTTCATTCAGTGTGGATACCTAAGGCAAAAACTAATTTTGAATTTAAAATTATATAATAAAACATGATAAGCGAAGGATGAAGAAAATTACTCTATTTAACAGCAAATCTTGTGCACTTTGTTGTTGTGACTCCCCAATATGATCTTCAATTGATTCTTGCACGTTGGATTCCTCACTCCACTCATTTCAATGCCAAATGAAGCATAGTGTCCTCCTGTGAGGTCCACAATTTCCTCATCCACATTTCCTGGTGAATTCACTTCAGGCTCCATACGTTGGTCAATCCTGCATGTTCTAATATTATGCCCTGGTTGATTGCATTTTTTGCAATTTATACCATTCTGTTGCCTTCTTAATTTTGGGCCCCCTTCAGCAGCCACTATCAATGGCTTTGCCTTTCTTTTTTTTTTTTCCAGGAAATATACGTTCACCTCTTTCTAATTTTCTTCTCACAACAGGTCTTCTTGACATTTTCTTTTCATACACATGTGGGATAATTGGAAGCCGATTTGTCCTTGGCCAATCATCCTTACCATTGATTGGCTATATAGGGGCGTTGTAAATCCTTTTATACATGGAAACCTCATAGCATTTGTGTACGAAAGGCTCAAGATCATGTCGAAGGAAATTGAATGCAATCAATGCATGGATGCAGGGCATTCCACTGATTTGCCATTTCCTGCAACCACAAGTGCCGGCCTTAAGATCAACATGGTATTGGCAACCATGAATCCCTTTTATTTGGAAGTTGTTGTTGTCAGACTTCTGAGGGATGAAATCTGGAAACCTGCAAGTACTATTGTCAAGCAACTTCTGGATTCTAGGACAGAAAACATCCTTCCATCGCTGTTAATCTGTATCCAATATCATTGTTAGTGATAAATAATATAGAAAGTTTACCATTCAAAATCAAAAAGTTTACTTGCCAGCTAGAATGTTACAGAACAAATAATATTGCAATTTAAATACCATTATCAGTGTATACCTGTACTCTGCTCCAGCAAACTCATCATGCTCAGCTTGTATCAAACCTGCAATATAGTTTCATTTTAAATTCAGACATCAATGCATTAATATGTATAAAAATTTTAAAAAAATGGAAGGATAAAACCTTTTAGTTTGTCAGACATCAAAGTGTAAGCACTAGGGTCCTCAATCTTAAGGTCCTTCTTTAGCAGCCGCATAAACCAACTCCATGTCTCAGTGGTTTCTTTGTTCACCACAGCCCAAGCAATTGGTAGGTAGCTATTATTCGCATCAATCCCACAAGCTGATAAAAGACACCCCCCTGTAATCCCCTTTAACCAACATCCGTCAAAGCAAAGGACAGGTCTACAACCTTCCATAAACCCAACTTTTGAAGCATTTAAACATACATAAATCCTGTCAAATCGTCTTCTACTATCACAACCATCAACCTCAACCTCAATTGTAGATCCAGGATTACTTCTCTTGATCTCCTCCACATAGCTCCAAACATACTCATACTCACTGTCAGGCTCACCATCAATAAGTTTCAATGCTTTTTTTTTTCTCAAAACCTGTTGTTCAGACACATGCACTCTGAGAGAATCCATTGTTTCAGTTCTAAATGCGGTCAAAACCCTTTTTCGATCATTCATAAACTTATCCTTGAATTTATGAGCTAGCCAAGTTGAGCTCAAATTCTTAACATTGAAGGTAGGTTTACAAGTATGCCTTTCGTGATACGTTGAAACCTGGAAACTTGTATCATTTTTCATCTTAAGACCCCTAAGCATCCAAGGGCACTCTTTAACATCACAAACTGCCCATAGTCTAATCTTATCATTCTTTGGGAATTTTATATTCCTTTTGTCCACTATGGCTTTGGATTGAATAGCCATCTTAAGCTCTTTCTTGGTTTTGAATATCATGCCCACCGTGAAGTTTGGATCAAATATAGTATCTGAATTGAAAACCTTGAAGTTCAACCTGTTAGTTTCCTCTTCGTCCGAGTCTCTTGCTGTATTCAAATCTCCATCACTGTATTCACACCAACATCATCTTCACTCCACTATCTAATTCTGGAACGCCATGTGTAATATCCAACAGCTCCCCCATTTTCTCTTTGCCTTTGCGCCTCATTTCTGTTTTGGACAACACAATCTCCATCTCTGTACTCTGAAACTTATTTTGCATTTCATCATTCTCTGAATCTCCAGAAGTTTCAGATTCATTCATGTCATACTCGTATTCTTCATCCGAATCAGAAAAATCACTCAAACCATTTAAGGAATTTTTTTCATCACTGTTTGTTGCCACTTCATCTATGTTAGTAGAGATTGCAGTCTTCAAAACAATATATATAACAACTTCTCTAATATTCTGTAACGCATCACAGAAACTCCAATTTGATTGTCAAGTCTCAAAGGTTTCACCCCACCCTTCTCCTTCAAATATAATTATACTCCTCTCCATTGAACATTTTCTCACTAAATCCCCTAATTGCAACTACAGTTAAACACTTCACTGGCACATGATCATACTTAACTACATTAATTGAACAACCTTCTTCCAGGTAGACCCCATCGTGTATTTTTCCACCACTACGACATGTTACTGTTACCCGATCGTTGTTGGGCTCTGAAACTAGTATAACACCAAACAAGGAAGATATTACTTTAGCTATATGTTAGATTTCTAGAGTGAAAACAGAGTGACATTGGCTTTTATTATTAAGAATGAATTCTTAATAACTTCTTTCTGGACCAAAATAGAGTGAAAACAGAATGGTTTGACATTGGCTCTGAAAATGAATTATTGTCGGACCAAAACAATTAAAATCATTCTTGTGTGACCAAAACCATTAATACCATGAAAGGGACCAAAACCATTAAAATATTGCAAGCAGCTTTTAAATAAAGAACAACAATATATGGACCACAAATTGTTTAAGAAAAGAACAACAAAGTATGGACCCGTGTGCTCCTCAGAAACCCTGATTCTGGAGCCAATTGATCCCATGATTCTTTCACGTAGGTTGGCCGCTTGGATGATGCGGCGAAATAGGAGAACAAATTCTTTGAAGGATAAACCCTAATTAATCGCGAGAGAGATTGGAGTGTTTCAACTCAGAATTGCTGTATAATATTTGGGTTTAGGGTAGTAATTTGGGTATTTTTCACAGACGAGGGCCATCATTCGGGTAGGATATTTTTAATCTAGGTGTAATGCCAAGTAAGCCCGAATTGCCAAGTGTACACCATTAATCTGTTAATCTTGTAATTAACCCACCTAAACATAAAATCGGACTATTTGGGATAAATTTATGAAACATAAAGGACCAAAAGAGTTCAAAATATCTAAAAGGATGAATTTGGTCGAAAGAAGCAAGATAAAGGACTAATTGGTCTATTTTCCCGATGGAATACATATGTTTAGGATTTGATTTATATGTCTCCGAGATTTTTAATCCCTCTGAGACCTTCATATAGATATCTGTATCTAAATTTTCATATAGATACGCAGTAATAACATCCATCAATCTCGTTTCAAGATTTTTATGGACTGCTAAAATAATCAGATATCTAAATGTTATTCCATCCATTACAGGGGAATATGTTTCATCATAATCAAATTCGGGTCTCTGTGAGAACCCTTGGGCGACTAATCTCGCTTTGTATCAGACAATTTCATTTTTGTCATTTTCTTTTTTACAAAAATCCATCTGTATCCAACTGGCTTTATATTTTCTGGTGTTTTGACAATCGGTCCAATTCAAATTGAATTGGATCTTTCCATTTTGGCTAATCTTTTCTTTTCCGGCATTCATCAACCGATTTTGGTTCATGATCCTTGTCATCATTTATAATGTCAAGTGCTATGTGGTATGAGAATACATTATCTATGATAACTGCATCTCGGTTCCAACTCTGCTTGTGACAAAAATTGATTGATATTTCATTATTTTCAAGTTCCTGCTCCTTTGGAACTGCAAGTTTATGCTCCTCTGGAGTTGTTTGCTCTTCAAGAGCTTCTTTTTCATCTGGATTACTTTATGTAATTTTGTCACTTTCAATGATTTGTGATCCTCTTTTCTTTCGTGGATATTTATCTTTGGAACCTGGTGGTATATCACGCTTCAAGTGTGCAGTAGATTCATCTTTGGCTCTTGTAATTGGTCCCTCTGGGATATTAATTTTGATTGGAACATTTGCTGCCGATACAAGAAATTTTGTTACTCTTTTAGAGTTGCATAATGCGTCCGGTAATTGATTTTTTCAATATTATGCAAATGTACAATTATTTGTACTTCTAGTTCACAATCATTTGTACGAGGATCAAAGACATCTAACGGTGTTTTCTAGTTAATTTTTTCTTTCTTTCTTTGGTTGAATTTTATCTACCTCTAATTTCAGAAAATTAGATTCGTCAAAATGACAATCTTTGAATTTCGCAGTAAATAAATCACACTTAATAGTTCAAGATATCGAATAATCGACAGTGATTCATACCCGATATTCCCAATCTACGTTGGGAATCCATCTTTGTGCGCTGAGGTGGTGCAATCGGGATATATGCTGCGCAACCAAATATTTTAAGATGAGATATATTGGGTTCATGCCCAAATGTTAATTGTATAGGGGAGTATTCATGATATTGTGTCGGTCTTAACCGCACCAATTTTGTTGCATGTAATATTACATGCCCCCAAGCTGTCAATGGCAATTCAGATCTCATTAATAATGGTCTAGCAATTAATTGTAAACGCTTTATAAGCGATTCAGCAAGTCCATTCTGTGTATGGACATGAGCAACAGGATGCTCAACTGTTATGCCAAATGACATCCAGTATTCATGAAACTTTTGGTATGAATATTCACCAGCATTATCCAATCGGATATTTTTTATTGTATAATCAGGGAACTGTGGCTCGTAATTTAATAATTTGAGCAAGTAATTTTGCAAACGCATGGTTGTAAGATAATGATAATGATACATTGGACCATCGTGTTGATGCATCCATTAGCACCATAAAATATTTAAATAGTCCACATGGTGGATCTTTAGGTCCACATATATCGCCCTAAATTCTTTCAAGAAAACTAGGGCTTTCAGTTCCCACTTTTGTTGGTGAATGTTTGGAAATCAATTTTCCTTGGGAGCAAGCAACACATAAATAATCATTATGTTGCAGCAATTTTTGTCCTTTTAATGAATGGACATGACTATTTATAATTCGTCTCATCATTGTAGGGCCAGGATGGCCTAGGTGATCATGCCATATCATATATTTATCATTAAGTCTATGGCTTCTAGTAGACCTATGGCCTATTTTGGAATGACATTCATTAATGGGCCTCTGGCGTTCAATAGACCTTTGGTCAATAGCAATTGGCCTTTGGCCTTCAATAGACCTCCTGTCTATTTTTGGAATATTAGACATGTGGTCTAAGTGATAATTTTCAATTGTATTTATCTTTGTAAAGTATAATCCAGTTGTCAGTGTTGGTATTTTTCTAATACATATTTCTTACCATGAGTGATATTTGTAATTAATAAATATTAGACATTCTCTGAAGTCGAAGTCTCGAGATGATAACCATTTTCTCTGATATCTTTAAAACTTAATAAATTTCTTTGAGACTTGGAAGATGGAAGTGTTTTTCAAAATTAATTTTATTCCCTCTGGGAAAATAAAGTTGGCATTGCCAATTCTTTGTATAATATTTGCATTACCATATATTGTGTTTATGTTTGTGTCTCCCATTCTTAAATTGAAAAAATATCTTATGTCTTTTATTATCGTGTGCGTTGAAGTACTATTAATAAGACATATATTATCACTTTGAAAATTACCCATTTTGCTGGCATCGAAACAAAATATCACTAATATTAAAATAAGATTTAACATAAGTGAAATATTACAATACATAGACAATAATATTGCACACATGCATAAGTAAAAGAAAGATACAGAAGTTCAAAGCGTAATAAAAACAATAGTACAACAGAACAATTAAACTAAATCATCAAACAAATCATCAACTTCAAATTCTGGGATATTGGGCATATTATTCTCAGAATTCATTCTGTCAAAATGGTTTGTTTCAACCACCCTTTTCCTTTCTCCCTCCGGGAGTCTTGGTAGAGTTTCACCCAATGATCTCCGGTACGAAAATTTTTGTGCCAGTGCCCTTTTAGGCCGCATCTATCGCATTTTGCTTCTTCATAATTCTGTTTTTCGACATCACCTCACCTCTGGTGTTGCCCTGATTCTGATTACGTGTGTCAGTCATGGGCCTAATATAAACATTGTTGTAGAAATGACTTTTCCCACAGCCTCGGTTATATCCACGACCACGACGTCTTTGACCTCGACCACGACCACGGCTAGAAGATTCAGTCACATGTGCCTCTGGAAATAGACTACTGCTAGTTGGTTTCATTTCATGATTTTTAATAATAAATCATTATTCTTTTCAGCAATAATAAAAACGTAATCAGATCAGAATATTCAGTGAAACCTTTTTCTCGGTATTGTTGATGTAACACCAAATTTTGAGGGGTTGAATGTAGAGAATGTCTTCTCTAGTATTTTTCTATAAGTAATTTTTTCACTACATAGTCTTAATTGTGATACAATATTAAATATAGCAGAATTGTAATCATTTACCGATTTAAAATCCTGGATTCGTATAACCAGTCATACTAGGCTCGAAGGAGATTAATTGATCTTAAATGATCAATATCTTTTTTAAGTTTTCCCAAAGTTCAGTTGGGTCTTTGACCATTAAATATTGTGTTTTCCATCCTTCATCAAGATGATGGCAGATGAAAATTATAGCTTTCGCACGGTCTTGGCTTGAAGCCTGATTATCTTTTTCAATTGTTTTTTCAATACCCATTGATTCCATATGGATTTCGACATCCATTTTCCAAGATAAATAATTATCTCCAGATACCATAAGTGGTATGAAATCCTGCTTTGCCAAGTTAGCAATAACATAATTATTGAAATTCGATAAGTAAATATTACCTCAAAGAAATTCCGGCAGAGCTCTCTTTGTGGATCGTGTTGATAACGTGTATGTAAAATTAACTATATGTATGAATTGTACACGGAAGAAAACAATAAAAAGGAGAAACTGGAAATGAAAAATAGGGATTGCAAAAGAAGAGAGAAGCAGTGAAATAGAGTGAGATAGAGAAGAGTTTGAATAATGAATGAGTGAATTATTGATCACTATTCCCTGTCGTCTTGAATATACTACTTGAGCCTCATTTATATAGACCTTCTGTCGACACTACATCCATATTTTATAACAAGTTTCATTTATTGCCTCCATTTGCCGATATTCACATTTATTTTATATATATATATATATATACTAGAACTTGTATAATGCGCGCGACACCGTGCGGGACTATGTGTGGATTTTAATTGCGTTGTAAGTTTAGGGTTTAGGTAATAGACACATACATGTCGGCAAAGTTGTGTGGGAGCCAATCAGACATCTAAATAACAATGTATTAATCGAACAAACAATATTGTATATCTATTAAATTGAGGTTTTCTTTAGCTAAGTACTATAATGAAAACAGATAATTCAAAGGGAAACAAAAGCTTAAAATTTTCAAAAACAAGGCAACTTAGAGATTGCAACAGTGCCATAGCTGCACAACACTGATTGGCAGCAGGCTGTAGAAAATACAGCCACAGGCCATCCATCAGGTGGTCCTGTTGGTAGAAGTCCCTATGCAACATGTAACCACGCTAAATGAAAATGATAAACATAAATATCATACACAAAGATGACATATCTGATAAAAGTAATGAAAAACCAAGGCATTATACTCCCACCATCGCCACTCATTTTTCCTTGCCAGATAATCAAACAGGAAACGAAAGCATAGATTAAGAGAGGGATAACACAACTAATGCAACATATCATTTTGCTAAAACGATATGCAACAATGCCTTAATGCAAGTTTCAGTGGGGGCATTGATCATGTTCCCTCTTGTGCTTCTGTAAATTTGATTTCTTATGAACAACTGAGGCCTTCTCTGTTTGTATCTCTGATTCGATTAGACAAACTTTCTGCTTGACAATTTGAAAACAAACTTTACAATGAAAAAAGAAGTCGAAGTAAAACAAACAACTTAAGTACTACTATCAAAATCAAATTGGAGGAGTTGGTGTAGGAAACACGAACCTATATTTTGTAATAGAATGACTCTGCTTACAGCACACACCAGTCACTTCCTAATAATCCATTGTGCATTGGCAATCAAGAACAACCTTAAATATCGGAGACATCAATCCAATGTTCATTACGTAATAAATCTTATGAATTTGTTCATAGTCCAAGCGCATAACAAGATGAAAAAATTCCCAGAACTTCAATCAAAGTACAGTTTTAAGCAATTACATGAAGCAAACAAAGCAGTCGAGGCTCTAACCACCTAGGAAACTAAATGTAGACAATTTTATAGCAAATTGGGGAATTCCATCCTAATAAAATAGCTTTAAAGTTTAAAGCAACACGGAAATCCTGCATATATAGACAATCACATAAAGCCTTCAACTTCCAAGCATTCTCACTCCCTAATGCAACATATCTCATTCCAACAATCAAATTCCATCAACAGAAATGAACGTAACAAGAAAATTCTACAATGCAAAAAGAAAAAAAAAAGGATCCCGAAATGAGATGAAACATAAACATAACTCAAAAAAATACGAATTATGGCCAGAAGGTGTCCACATAGATAAACAAAGTCGTAAATGATTTTTCTTCATTTTTCGTAACTGGTAGTTATTTTCAATTATATACACTTATGAGAGATGGAATCGGAAAAAAAAAAGGTAGAACACTCATTCCTGAAGTTCGACCAAATCCAAACCATCGGCTATAAATACCCAAAACCATGAACTCATGAATAGCCAACAGGAGTCAACGTAATTCCAATTAAAAAACACATAAACTGTTTAACCAAGTACCTGATTAAGGCTCTGCTCTGTAGCTTTTCTCTGATTAGTATTTGGGCTCAGGACACCCTTTAAGATCAAGGCCAGGCTTTGGACATCCATGCTTCAACCCTCAAATTCGTCCTCAATAGAAACCCCCCGCAGAAAAAAGGGTAAAACACCTTAGAAGAAACCAAATGGAAATCATAGAATTGACCATAAAAGATATAGAAACAAAATGGAGAGCACATAATTAACCATAGAAGATAGGCTCTTGGAATTTATAGAGTAAAGGTTTATTTTTCTAAATGGTTGAAGTACAACAAAATACACAAGGAATGATTTTAAGATGAGGTGTTCCAAATATAGTAATATTATTTTCAAACACCCCATGAGGGGGAGAGAGCATAGCAAATTATCACCAAGAATGTGAAACGTAATGGGAGAAGTAAAGACAGAAAAATTACAATTCATTTTTTGCAAGAGAACTCATGTTGACTATTCACATATTGCAGAACAAAACTTATAAAAGTCTAATGTATAAATCATGAACACGAATAGATCCAAGTCCTAAGACAAAAATAGTCCAACAGAATTTGGTAAGATAGAGCCAAGAAATGAAACACACAAAAAGTCATTCCATACCACTAACAACAAACGTTGAATCTTTGATGGTCTGTATCCACAACGTCCCATTGGCGTCTGCACTGATCATAACTCCAAAAATTAACATCCCCAGGGAAATAAATTCATTCAATTCATTTAGGGTTGCCAAAATATAAAAAGAAAAAACAAATCATGTTGGTTAGTAAAATGGGGAAAATGGTAGTAACCACACATCTCTCCAGAGTGGAAAGGGAAAGTAGAGGAGATAAACGAAAACGGAGGGAGTATATTAAGTCTCAATTATAACCCAATAACACTTACAAAGTCTTACGTTAGTAAAAATGTAAACACTCAATTAGAGAATAGTTTTGATAATTACCTGAAGTAAACATGACCAAACTAAACCTACAAAATGCATTCTATAGATGTTAAATCAGAAATATAGAAATGGATAAATTCAAGAATCGAAGACATTGTATAGTTCTTTAAATTGTCGCCTAGGCTGCCCCGGCAAAACCATAATTGAAGACCCTGCATAACACAATGCCACCAAGGCCATTAATAGCACTTGCAGCTGCCAAAGCTTTGCATTAAGAAACGAGCAGAAAAACAGATTAAGAAGTGAACAAAATAATCACTCGGAAAATACTTCTGCTACACATCAAAGTGAAATTGCTGCAGTTGAGGATGTCTGGAATTCATGATATTGAGAAAAGAGCTCCACTTTGGGTTCCACATACAATTTTCTGTCATTCTAACAATAAAAAATTAAAAAGTAATTAGGTCCAGGTCAAAGTAATATTGTCTTCTCTTCCCAAATTTGCATCTCAAAAGAGTAGAAGCAACAAGAAATTAAAGCATTGGTAACAACCCAAATTCCACTTAAGAATGAAATAAAAGAACAAAAACACAATATGCCATCAAGGTACAACCTTTCTCTTTACAAAAGCAGTTAACAAAAAAAATGCATTTCAAACAGAAGTTATATAACCTTCATAATGACTGCAGAAAGTAGTTCATCCTCGGAGAATTCTGATCGAGTTTGCACCTGAAATGCAATGCAGTAAAGAACGACATTCATTGGCTAAACTGCCTGACAGCCATACAAGCGAATAGGCTAAATGCCAATGAAGCTTTGAGGTAAAACCCCGCTGCAATGCCTCCCGACAGCCTTTACACTATAATCCTATAGGGCTGTTAAAAAGCTTGCCTAGTTTTTCCTACCGAAAGCGCACGGTATCAAGCTGCAATATTTATTTTTATTGTCGGGATCGTTCAATAGAGAGTTACACGATAGAAGTGTTTTTATAGAATTATTAGCTCTAGAATCTGTCTCTACTCTTGGTTTAAGGATGGTGTAATGATGATTACTGAAGATTTAATGCTGAAATGTAAATGCTTAAAGCTGTAAACAGTAGTAAAGAAAGCAATTAAAATGATGTTGAATATTGTGATTATATTCATGTGTTTAAGATATCACGGACCAAATCAAATGAACGAAATAAGAATATGATGAGAGTATCATACTTCAATGGTTAAAACATAATGAAAATCCATTGAGATAGACAAATCCTTTATACAACTTAAATCAAATCTTCATGTCTTAAATCCCTTCCCAAGACAGGTACTTGTGATTCAGTGTCATGACATTCTAAGCTCTGAAATCATGGAATACTATCATCACAGAATGATCGGTCAGACTCGTTCTGTGATAAAAGCTTTTCAGAACTGTCACTTAATCTATTTCTTTCAGACTCAGATTAAGCCTTTGACAACTCGAGGTCACTTCTAAATCATCCTATATTCATCTGAACTTGAAGTTATTCTTTTCATTACTCTGGTCAAACTGATCTTATGACCCTGTGTTGGATGTCCTCTACAAAAAGTGAAAAAGCAAGTATTTAAATCTATCATCCAATGTTTTCATAAGACTAGTTTCCTCAGAGTAATTCCTGCAAGTATTTGTGAGAAATAATAGTCCTGTAAATATATCAAGATGAAATTGCTATTCAAATTCCTTGACTTATCCAGACTACTCAGACTTGTATAAATGATTTAGCTCGAGAAATCTCTGTAAACAGTTCCAAATATCCATGATTTAACTCAGGATTAGTAGACTGTAAGAGAAATATTTAATCTCCTACTCATAGCATATAGTGATTACTATAAAGCCATGAACCCTGGAAATTAATCTTCCTAATACTCTACTAATTATTAGGACAAAAGATGGTTTTTGAAACATCTTTCCCTTTTAAACGACGGGTACTAAATGCCCAACTAAAGAACAAGTTTGTTCTTCATTAATCCTGAGTAAATAATGATTGAGAAAACTTATATCATCATCTTCTCTCATTGTACTAGTGAAAATAGTAATACGAATTGCAGATATGAATTATGAGTCTGTAATTATGAAGTAAGATTACTCATCATAGACTGGGAAATATCCCAAAATATTATATGTATATGTAGTATTATATGTATAAAGAAACGTTGAGGGTTCTGAGTCCTCTTAATGAAAATGCTGGGGTGTTTCCAAAATATACATCGGAAACTAGACAGAATTAGGAAATAACTTTCCCAAGAAAAAGGATTTGAGAAATAATTCTGCAAAATAAATGTCCAAAGTAACTCGCAGTAACTACTTTGGGTTTCAAACTATGAACATTCCAATTTTCCGCACGCTATGTCTGTACAGCATGGAGGGAGTTAATATTCAAATAATGTTCCTCAGATTTTGTTTATACAAAGAACTGAATGCCTCGCAGTAATTTCTGTAAGAATGCGGCGAGATATTCAATTCCTACTTATAAGATAGGGGTTATATATGTATAAGAAGTAAAAGTGAATAGTTGATACCCTGAGAAATGGGTATCAAATCTGTTGCTATTATAGATTGGTCCTCTCGCTTTGTCAGATTGACATCGCGAGATTATTAGAATAGTCTTTGTCACAGTAAAGTTATCTAGATATTTCCTCGCATCATCTTTTAGGATGAAGCGTGGGTTTATCCTTATGTGAAGTAAACGATCAGGGTTTATAACTGTCATAACTACCTTCTGGGATTTTCGTTTAGAAAATCATGAATACAGAACCTTTCACATCCAATTTCATGAACTTAGAATTACTAATTCTTAAAGATTATCATGCGATGATTAACACTGCATGGGTCTCTAGGAACCTTTTAAAGTTCTGAACATTAAACACTATGATTCTCTTTCTATTTTGTGATCACGACGTAATGTCAACAGAAAATCAAATGAATTCATAATTCTGCTAGTTCATACCTAACTCGATTACAATATCCAAACTTCTTGCGTAATTAGAACGAACAATTTACGAATTAAAGATATGGAAGTATTATGATCTTCGAGAATCGAATTAGAGATATGATGCAAATTCCAAAATAGAATATCGAAGTTGAGGTTTATACTCTTCTGAAACAGAATTAAGAAATAGAAATGGAAACCAGAAAGATAAGAAATTCACAATTTGATAACTGATCATTTTTCATGTATCTTCGAATAACAAAGAATTAAAAACGAATACACCTGGAAATCTGATTGCAATCAGAGTAATGCAAAGGTGAGCGAAGAAGTCAGAAGTTTAGATGATGATCGTCGTGATGGATGAACAAGCATTCCAAAAGCAACTCTCCTTCCAGGGTATCCTCAAGCTAATTTAACAACTATTTTAAAGAAATCTACTGCGAAATTGAATTACAAATCTGAAGAACTAAAAGTAAATTGCAGTGAAAATTAAATCCTAACCTACCTACTAAACTCTAAAAATGGACTGGAGAGTAAAATCGAGCTATTCTCTTCAATCTCCCGCCTGCTGAGCTGATTCCCCCAAGGGCCTTATTTATAGATGGGCGTTGTAACTGCTTAAGCCTTGGATGATAACCGCTCACATCAGAATAACTCTCCTCTCGCTTTGTCCAGTTCCTTCAAAGCGAGAGTTCAGAAATATAATCATCTTTCTCAACAAGGCGAGGTCTTACAATTTCTCCAAAGAGTTTGCTTCTCGCCATGATATCTAAAACTTTCTGTCTTGCACAGATCTTCTTTTCCTCGCGATGTCAAACAGTCATCGCGTGGACTTCAGCATCTGAACATTTTCCTTAAATCTTTTCCTGATTTCGAGAACAAGCCCTCGCACCATTCCTTTTCTTTCCTCGCTATGTCTTTTCCACTTCCTGCTGCTTTCCAGCTTAACTTCCTGATAAATGACAAAGCGTGGATCAGTTCAATAAAAACACAGCGTGCGAGACTTACAAAGAAAACTTAGAATTTCAAGCCATTTTCAGGGTAATTTCAACTTCTTCGCAATCTTAATTCTTCTTTCATCTTTTCTGATCCTCTATGATTATTCATCAAAAATCAATGGAATTAAGAACAAAAGATCATCATTAAGACACTAAATTGGATGCAAATGTCAGTCATAAAAGACTGTCATCACCATCCTCACATTTAGAAACACTTGTCCTCAAGTGGTAAGAAACTTGTAAAGTTTCAAAGAATAAGTCCAATTAGTGGCTTCCGGGATTTAGATGTTTATGTAAGATTCTACTGGATCACTACATTCTCTTTTCCAACTATCTCAAGCTCAACTCTTTCAACTGATTGATGCTTCATACCTGACTTTAAATTCACCAGTGTTTCATAAAAACATTAACAAAAGTGATTTGCATTTATGTGAATTATTGTTCTGCTCCTTAGTTAGTCAGACTTCTCTTCTCACGCTCAATCCTGTCCAACTCATGTGCATATCTTGTGCTTGAATGAAATACACTCTCTCTCTTTTTTTTATCAAGGGGTGGCCTTCCGTGGCTTTCAATAGCTCGGTTTCACATTATTAGGAGGAGTCGCATGGCCTGACATTGCAGATGAAACTTCAACTCCCCTTTTTTTTAAAGTTCTTCAACTTATAAATCAGAGGGACAGCTGTGACAGCTACTTATATCCACATTATTTTACCACGTCTGTTTCTGAAATTTCCCTTGCTCTCTTTTTCTTTTTTTTTTTTTAATATGCACACTCATCTTCCAAGAGAGACTAGATTAGATCAATCCTCTTAACCTTGTGCAGTTGTTGTTTACAGTATACAAATCACTAGGGTTAATATAATCATAAAACCTTCAAACTATTTATCCAGTAATGACATCAATCAATCTCAGAGCTTACAGCTAAAGACAGTTTTCAAGAGCGGCTCATGCTTGCAGTGAAAATCTATAAAGTAGATGTCTCCACAGGAACCACTTTAAACTCATCTTCTATTCCTTCATCAGTTTATTAGCCTCCCTGAGTTTTTTTTTTTAATATGATCCTAGCTTGAAATTCAATCCTATGATACAACTTCATATTAATTCTATCCTAAGTTATATTAGAATAAATGGAAACAGGAAAGAACTAAAGAAAAAGAGACTGCAATTAAAAAGAAAAAGAAGGTTTCAGAAAACTTCCCTGTGATCTCAGGATGGTCCTGCATCATTGTCTGGATCTTTGGGTGGTATGGATGGAGATTTCTTTAGATCCGAGACTAGGTTGGCAAGGATGTCTACCAATCTCGTACTATTATGCTGCTCCTGTCACCTCAGCTCCATATCCCTTTCTCGCTCATGTCTTCTCTCTTCAAGTTCTTCTCTTCTCAGCCTTTCAAATCTTTCCATTTCTTCCCTTCTCATTCTTTCCTGTCTATCCCATTCTTCCTTCCTTATCTTTTCTTGCCTCTCCATCTCCTCTTTCCTGAGTTTTTCTTCAGTTTGAATCCTGACATGCTCAAGTTCAATCCTCTTTTGCTCCCTCTCTCTTTGAACATGCTTGTCTTCTGACATAGTTTTCACTAGCATCTCCATGGACTGTGCAAAACTTTGGATTGAGGTACTCATATTATGAGATTCATCCACAGATATTGTGTTCCTCATTGGTTGTCTCAAAGGTTGAGATGGTGCAGAAGTGTTCTCAAACTCCTCATCTTCTGGAATAGGATTCAATGCAGGAGATGGAGCTACAGTCTTTGTCCTTTTCACTGCGGCTCTTGACTGAGATGATCTTGATTTTGAAGGAAGCTTGACCCTTTTTGTCTTAGGAGATGGCACCTTTGATCCTGATCCCTCGGAAGTTTGTTCCTCTAAATCCGGCATTTGGTAAACCAATTCTCCCCTCAAAGTGTCTTCTGGTAATGAAATAGGAGGATCTATCTTTATGATCTCTGGTAAAAATGGCGTGATTGAAACTCCTTGTTTCTCACAGAGTCTTCTGATTAAATTTGGATAAGCCAATGCTGCATCTTCTCCAACTCTTGACTTAATGACATTGAGGACATGGTGTGCAGCACTGCATTTCCTTCCTGACCATAACAATGCAAATCCCTCAAAAGTTCCGGCTGAAGGTCCTTGAAAATTTGTGGTGGGTCTGAGCTTTGAATAATAGAAATCAAGTGTTGGCAGATATTCAGGCTTCAAGTTCTTCAATGGAATCTTATTCTGTTCAGTTCCTCTGTGTGTTGAACAGAATCCTAGTGCCATTTTTCTAGCATTAGCAAGCTTATTCCCTTGAGTTTTCTTCCTCAAAAGAACCTCAGACTTAACTTCTGGCTGTTCTAACAAAGGTGCCTGTATTAACTCATTTAGAGTCTCCACAGTGACTTGCACTGTTTTCCCTCTAATCCATGTTGTTTCTGCCTCAACATCAAAGTTAGCGTAGAACTCTCTGGTCAGTTCCACATAACCACATTTGTTGTTGTGTCTCATGAAAACGTCCCATTCATTGATTCTCCTCCAGTAACTGATACACTTATTGTAATACCCCAGATTTTTATCAACGTCCAAAGGAATAATATTTATTCCGATCAATGTCGAAATATCTCCGAGAAGAAGAAAATAATTTATCACAATAAATTATTGCTCGGAAATGAAACGCCGATAGATTCAAAATTCAAAATGAAATAAAAGAGGGAAAGGAAGCCCGAAGACATTCCATGAATTGAGTCAAAATAATTGGAATTAAATTCAAGAAGGAAAATAATTCTAATTCCAAGAACCCGTGAAGTCGGAAGAAATTTAATTACACAAGTTATTGCACGGGAGTCAAAAGACGACGAATTGGAAGCCGACGAACCCGAGACCGACGGACTTAAGATTTCAAACATGAAATTCATTTGAGTCGAGATAAATTTAAGATAAGAATTTATGATCCGAGAATGACCCGAAAAATCGAGCCCGAAAACGTAGGAGGACAGAAGTCCGAAAGAAAGGAGAAAAGGCCCGACGGGATCGCACGGCCCAGTCCGGACGCACGGCCCAGACCAGGCCGCGCGCCCTCCTGGCGGGGTTTGGCTATAAACCGCGCCAACCCCGTGCCAGTGCAGCAGTGGCTGCCAAAGGACGCGTTTTGGCGATTTTCTTACCATATTTTCGTGTCCCGACTTTGGAAACCCAATCCCAGTCGGGGGGAAAGGCTATAGGACGATCAATGACTGATTTTCACTCCCATAATCAGTCTCTCAAGTCTATCCATCACCCTCAAACTCTCCCAAAACCGAAACACAAGTTTTTCACTTTCCGACGACTCTCCGATTACTTTCCGGCGACGAAAATCGACGAAGGAGGCGTGGAGAACAACATCTTTAGTGTCCCAGATTGTGGTAAGTCCTCCATGTTTTTTCGTTTAAGTTTTCGAGTCCGAAAACTCGATCTAACCCTAGATTTTTACTTTCGGTTTCGTTTCGGGGCCAATGGAGAAGAGACGGAGTAATTGGGACGTGTCCGTAGCAAGCGTGGATGCCCCGATCGATCCAGAGATGTCCTAGACATCATCCCCACTGTAAGTTAATGCTTACTTGATTTTGGGTGACTTAAAATGCAACCAAACATAGGGATTTAATAACTCTAAAATCTGTCAACACAAAAAAAACCCGGCGCAGCGATTTTGTGCGAATTTTTCGAACCCTTAAAACTGCTCAAACAGAAAAACTCAAAACATGAAAACTGTTCTAAGACATAGATCTAGTTCGTGTAAAATTTTCATAATTTTTCATGGCGTTTTGATATCCGAAAACGGCCTCCAACGAACCTGCCATAGAAGTCGAACTTGAAACTGTGACAGATTTGAAATCAGACCAAAACCCCTATTTCGAGAGTTCAAACCGAAAAACTTACAACTAGACTTTTAATCCTAACACATTAATCTAGGTTGTGAAAAAATTTCAGACATTTTCGTCGAGGTTTGCTATTTCAAATCGCATCGAACACAAACTGCCTTGACAAGACATTTTTGAAATCTGCCTGTGAACATGTCCGAACTTGATGCGCCTGTTTCTATATTTTCTAGCCCGATTTGATCTTTGCAATCTAAATGAAAGTTGTAGGTAAACATGTCTAATATGTGTGTTTAAAATTTCAGAATTTTTGGATCCATTTGATATGTCAAAAAGTCGATTTTCTAAACTGTGTCAAATCTGCCACTAGGCAGTGAACTATTTTTGCATTAAACTCGATTTTTGACATGACTCCTCAACTTATTTCGAAATTGTTAAAACACAAAAGTTGTTCGTTAGGGTGTTTTGGATAAACTGTGAAAATTTCAGATTTTTCGGAATTGAAATGAATTTTCAAATTAAAAAGGCGTAAACTGTGACACCAAGTTACTTTTAAATCGAAGGATTTTGAAATTTCGAAACAAACGGTCAAAGACTTGAAATACGATACATCTATACTTTTGAAAAATCCCGATACATTAAATCTAAACGATATATGAGATACTTAGCTATGTAGGGGGCGAGTGCTCGATAGAGTGCCCCTCTAGCTTTTCGCATCGTGCCTAGATGGACGAGTGTGACCTATGTAGGGGGTGAGTGCTCGATGGAGTGCCCCTCTAGCTTTTCGCTTCGTGCCGAAACGGTCGAGAGTGACCGACGTAGGGGGAAATGCTCAATAGAGTGCCCCCTAGCTTTTCGCTTCGTGCCAAAACGGCCAAGGGTGAATGTTATGAGAAATTGTGCCAAAACGGCCAATGAAAACTAGCCTACACTCTCGTGTGTACCCGTATGGGTTACACGAGGCTCCGGAGTGTTACTGGGTATGGCGGATACGGCTGCGGCCGCCGGAATACCAGCTAAACGAAACTTACTAAATTGGCTGCGGCCGCCGGATCACCGGCTATACAAGATACTTACGACACGGCTGCGGCCGCCGGATCATCAGCTATACAAAATATTGAGAAATGGTTACGTAACGGGGAAATAAAAGATTTAATATTTTTAAGTGTTTATTTATTTATGCATGTCTTTAAATTTTGCATTTAAATTATGTCTTTAAATTTCATATCATGACTAGATTGTTATTATGGATTAAATGCATGCTCAAGTACACAATTAAATTATTAATTTTAAATTGATAGATGAATTGTTGTATGCATGCCTCAGATGTAAAAATTTAACTATTTAATTAAACCTCTTTATACGTGTGTTAAATTATGCTCTTGTGGAAATCCTTGTCTTTTCAAATATGTAATTAAATTATTAGATGAATAAAATTTAAATCATGTCTTGTATGCATATACTTTTCTTAAATTTAATTAAAGGCTTTGAAACCCCTTGATCATATTAAGTGTTAACTTACTCAGCACGTTTTTGCTGACCAAACCATATTTTCCCTTTTTCTTTCAGAGTTGAGGATTATGCATCATCATATGCATACATGGGAATTTTGGGAAGATACATTATTTTAGAACTTGCATGGACGGGCCTGTTTAACGCGTGTTTTGGCCATGTTGGCCCAGTATTTAAATTTCCGCTGCATTACAATTATATATATGTAAATATTACATTCCGCTGCAACTTTGATATTATGATTTTTAAATTATATTACAATGGGCTGTTTGAATGTTTTAAATTCTGAAAAACCATAGCCTTGCACCTCTTTAGCAAGCTCGGAGAAATCGTGTATTGCTAGGGAGGTGTGACGGTGACATCCCGGCCTGGGTTATCAAATCCGGGGTGTTACACTTATGATCCAGCCACTTGGGATGAAATCCTTTGTCCGGAACAATCATTTTGGACATCCCCAGGTAGTTCTCCAATGTCTCCTTTCTTCCATTAAACTTAACCTTGATTTCTTCTTCTGTGAATTCAGTCCTCTTTTCAGTGCTATCAGGGATTGACAACCTCACCTTTGGACTATTCTTCCCCCAATAACTCGAAGGTAGCAATTCTGGAACTTCTTTTCCTGGGGACGATCCTTCAGATGTATCTGATTCATTTCCCTCGGATTCTTGTGCTTCTTCCTGCTCATCCCCAGCATTCTCATTTCCTTCTTCTTCTGTTTGGCCTCCTTCTTGAGCAGGTTCCACGTTTTCTTCATGAACTTGTTCTGGGTTTTGTTCATGGTCAGGCTCTGGATGTTCTTCTTGAACTCTATCAGTGTCATCATGTTGTGAATTGCCTATACCTGAATCATGTATCAATGACGTGCTGGTATCTACCTTCTCAGTAACTTCTAGGCTATGCTGATTTAAGATCTCTGTGGGATCTTCCTGTATAGGTTCGTTCAGTAGAAGAGGAATAGCAGTAGGTTCTGAATCTACAAATCCTTTGATTCCAAAATATTCTTCTGCGGCCCATTCAAGATCATTCATCCTTGCCATCGCTCTCTGAGTTACTTCATCCCTGACTTGAAGTGGTAGGAGCCATTGATTCATTTGATTTTCAGCATTCGTCTGTGTTCTAAGATATTGACTAACAGTGTCTTCCACAAAATATTTTCTCTGTTGATCTTCTTGAGTTTCATTTCTCTGCACTTCTTCTTCATAAGCTTGAATTGCTAATGGAGATGGTTCCACTACTTGGTCAGAATTTATTTGTTGTTGGATTTCCTCTAATTCTGACTCAAGTTTAGCTGCATATTCACTTGCTTGTTCTACTGAAGTGTGTGCATTCCCTCCTTCTCTAGCCAATTTTCTGAACTTTTTAATCAGTCCTTCCAGGGAATAAGTCATGTTCCCTACTGTAGTTCCATGCAAGTTCATATCTTCAAAAGTTTGTAAATCTTCAAGTGACTGTTCCTGAAATGTGTCCACCACTGATTTCTCAACGTGATTTACAAATTCTTGCTCATCTGCAGCTTGTTCTGGTGGTAAACCTTGTTCAGTTTCTTTTCCTGAAAATCCCTGTAAATCAATCTGACTTTGAATAAGATCCTTGTTAACCTGAGCTTGCTGACCTTCATCCTGCTCTTCTCTATCATCTTTTTCAGCAATCTGAACCTGTTGGAGATCAGTGCTCGGTTTAGTTGATCCTTGTTCATCAGGTTGATGTTCATCGATACATGCTCTCCAACCTTCCGGATCTATATCTCCCACTTCCAAATTAGTGTAAGGAGTGAGCTCCAACCTCTCTGTATAGGGAACTATCCCTAGAGTTGGTTCAACTTTTTCTTCCTCAGAGCTGGTATCATGTACCACATACTTAGGCTTCCTGGCTTTCATCTTTATTCTGAACTTGTTAACAGGTTTTTCAGGTTCTTTTTCTTGTTGCTTTTCTTTCTCAGGAGTGATTTCCAATTGTTCTACATTCTCCAGAAAAGACCCTTGTTGCTTAAATTCTTCAGGATCAGTCTCCTTCTGATTAGAGGGTAATTTTCCTCTCCTTTTGTAGGTAACAACTTCTTTCTTTTCTTGAGCTGATTGTAGAATCTCAACATCTTCGTCCATTAAATCCTTTTTCAAGTCCAAAATTTCTTTGGCTGCCAGCTCATCTTCATTCTTCCTCTTCTTTGGAATTCGGCTAGTCTTCTCAGATCTGCTTGTCTCCACCTTTCTCCCAGTCCTTTTCTTAGCTGTTGGTACTTCATCTGAAGTGCTTGAACTGAGATTGTGTGACTTTCTCTTTTTGGTGGATACTTTCTTTTTACCTCTCTTGTCTTGGGTTTTCATGAGTTCCTCCCATTCACGGTTTGCCTTTTGTCTGTTTGCATAATAATAATCCATACTTTCTTGCAGAATCGGATGGATTTCATCATTTTCTTCATTCCTTTCTCCTACAATAGTTGTGACTTCATCAACTACTCTCATCTTCTCAATTCTTTGCTCATCATCTGTGCTGTCTTCATCTGAATCGTGCTTCTTAACATAGAAATTCTTGCCCAATCCTTTCAGCATGACATTCATTCCTTTTCTGTTCAGATATTTCTCATTCCATGCATCCCAATCATCAATAATTACCTGCTGAATTCTTCCTTGTGTTTGATCAGTATAGGGTCTATGCTCCTTGTATGCATTTTCCCTGCACATAGCATCATACATGACATACTTCTCAATGAATTCTTTCTTCCTCTCCTGAACATATCCATGAACTTCCTGTTGGAGAGTTGGAGGTAATCTCTTCATGATCTTGTTGGGTCTATCTGTAATGAGAAGATCTGTATCTGCTGGTGTTATTGATGGGGCTGAAACCTTTCTGAAATTCGCTATAGGTTCCAGTCCTTCATTAACAACAGATTCTCTGAAAATATTCCTTACTATATTTTGTGGTGTCTGTTTTGCATCTGATCTCTGCTTTATGTTTTTCCCTGATCTCTCAGCTTCTCTCTCCTCTGCATCCTTAACCCATGCTTGCTGCTCTGGTATCAAATCAACAAACTCCTCTAAAGGAAATTCCTCATCAGGTTTCCTTGTCAACCCTGGTTTAAGAATCCTTTTCCTTAGATCTACCCCTTTAGACCAGTTATTCATATACCTGATCCAGCTATTTCTAACTTCCTGAATAGTTCTAAGGACATCTTTCCATACCATCTTACCTTGTTTAGCTTTCTTAAAATAAGGCTCTAGGTCATGTCTTAAGTTGATCCGAGCATCAATAATCCTATCCAGGGCCAGATTTGTCAAGAAATTCTGTTCAACGGGTCCCTTCTTGTTCAAGAATGTTGGAGGCATGTATGCAGGGAGTGCCTGCTGAGCATCATAGACTCTAGCATTCCGGATTTCATTAAGTTTGCATCAATGTTTGGTGAGTCGCTTCACATATTTTGGTAGTGGTTGAGGATCAAAGTAATCCAACTCCAGCCCGATTTGATCTTTTGGATTGATAATTCTGTAGCATTCCTGATTCCACTCAGCCATGCACTTCCTTTCTCTTTCCAAAAGTCTTTCGAGTCTGATTTCATTAGGCAAATGCCTGTCATTGATCAGAATTATCATTTGATCATCCCAAAATCTATTCATCTTATCTCAGAATGCTTCTTCAAAATCAATCCTCAATGATTCCTTTTCCATGTCTGGTATATGTTGGACCATGAATGGATTGACATAAAAGTCTGGGGGTGAAATTTGCATTCCTGTCCATCGACCACTTTTCCGAATAGATTCCACCATGTTAACTGTTTTCCTCTTTGTCAAGAATGATTTCTCTTTCTTATCCGATTCTATACCTCGAGCTTGAAGTTCTTCATAGGTCATCTTATGAATCCTTAAGAAAGAAATAAGAACAAACTGGTTAACTAATGTCACCATACTCACATTTAGAGTTTGACTCTAAATGTGCAGATGATAAAAAGAAACATAATACCAGATTCTTCTTTTATATTCATCATTCTTTCGATGATATCACCATACTCACATTTAGAGATTTGCTCTAAATGTGAAGATTTCAATGCTGACTAAATCTACTTTAATGCAGAAAATAACAGAGAACTTAAAAGCAAAACATCATTAATCAAAAACAAAACATAGAATTCATTAGATTCCTACTAATAATATGGAATTACAAAGCATGGTGTTTCTTATGACATTCAACCTTTCAATTACAAATGAGGAGGCGTCTCTGCCTCAATTCCAAATCTGAGGAACAGATTACAATGCTCAGAGACTAAACACCTCATGCAGTAAATTGAGGTGACTCCATAAGTATTCCTTGAAGGGCCGTGATTGTTATCATAATAGCTCCTAAGGTCGCAAAGTCTCTTCTTAGGTTGTCCTTGAAAGGGTGAGATAAATTCCTCATAACTTGATAGCCACCCTCTAACTTGAAGCCGAAGATCCTTGAGTCTTCGTCTATTCTTGCACAGAGAAGCGAAGAGCCAAATTCCCTTCTCTTGTTCTTCAACTTCATCCTTACTTAAGAGCATAAGAGCTTTTACATAAATGGATGGAGGGTGATTATCAGTGATTGCAGGTTTTGAGAGTTTAAATGCTGCTTGTTCATTCTTATCTTTAACGAACAAACGCAGTGCCTCATGTAGCTGGTACATCCAATTTCCTGCATTTTTGCAGCTTTCAAGGAAAACACTTTGTGTCTCTTCAAAAGTCCCCCATCCCCATGCAGAAAAATCTTCAAGAGAAGCCTTTTTCAAGACTAAAGGATGATGGGTAGCCTTTTCAAGCTCTTTGCAAACTAATTTACAGTTAAAGACAGTCTCAAGGTGGTCAAATGCCAATCTCGATAAAATGTTTCCAAGAATCTCATAAGGAAGATCCGTGATCTGAGTTTCCCCCGATCCAGATTTCTTTATTGAAGTCCTTGGTTGCTTTGATGAAGTTCCAATTTCATAGCTGAATAGGATTAAAAACAATAATAGGATTAAAAACTAGAGAATGCAATTCATTAATGCAAAAGGAATGTACAGTTTAAGTCATTCAGATAATTCTTTGCCCCAAAACAAAAAACACAAAAGATTATAAGCAAAGAAACTATGAACTGCTCAATTTCTACATTAGTCTAACTCTAGCAATTCTTCTTCATTCTGATCTTCTTCTCCATTGTTCCATTGTTCCCAATCAAATAATATGCACAGTTCTCCACTTGCTCTTCTATATTGTTTGACATAATCAAACAGTTCACATGGAACACACTCCATCCTTTCATTGAAAGGTAGTTGCTGTCGCTCTTGAATGGAGTGATTCTTGCAAAAACTCATTTCCTCTTGATCAAGGAATGGGTTTGGGAACTTATCACCATAAAGAAGCCAGTGCAGAACACTCATTTTTAGGAAGAGTAGATCAAAAGGATCCTGGGTTACAGATTTAATCAACTGAATTCCTTCCTCATCCAGCTGTGGGTCTTGTTTGGAAAGCAGTAAAAGAGATCTTATGAAAAAAGTTGGTTTGTGTTTATCATCTAATCCGGGCTTTAGAATTTCATAAGCTTTTTCTTCATTTTTATCCTCCACAAAGGCTATCAATGCAGGCTCAATATTAAACATATAATTGCCTGCATCCTGACATCCTTTAATGAATTTGACCTGATTACTTGGGTAAACATCTCCTCTCCAAATAGCACAGGTCTCCAAATTAGCTCTCTTTAGAGCTAACGATGATCTGCTTGCTGAGAAGAATTGCTTAGATGTTTCAGATGCTCTAAAAAGTGCCTTTATGCTCTCCATTCCTAATCTTGACAGAATGTCTCCCAATAACTCAGTTGGTAAATCAAGTATTTGAGTTTCCAAGAGTTGAGGGATTTCGACATTTCTGAAAAGAAAAGGAGGAAAAACACAGAATTAAGAGTTAAACTCAACATTTATGCAGTAATTAAGAAATGAGATTAGATTTTATTATCAAAACAGGCTGCATTACATGATACAAAAGACCTGATCTAGTGACAGTTTAAAAGTCTAAAATTAGAAGAATTGTCACAGCATCAATCTCTTCCTCCTTCATCCAAGAATTATTCATTAATGCTATAGTTGTCATAGTTCTCCCTTGCTGCCATCCTAAAATCAGTTATGGCTCTACTTGTGTCATAACAGAGATAGCTGATCGGATCTGGTGTATGATTAAAGTATAATGGTCTGTGAAGGCTTTCCTGATCATGATCATCTATAATACAGAATTCCCTCTTTTTCTGGCCTAAAAATGGATTCGGAATATATTCCCATTCTGAAAGTAGGGTAAGAAGATTATATCTGAACTCATAGTTGTTTAATCTATCACTTAGAATAGGGCTAATTAAGTGCAACCCTGCATCTATTTCTTTTCTAGAACTCTTACTTAAACAGCATAAAGCTTTAAAATATTGAGAAAACTTGAAATTATCTTCTATCCCTTCTTCCAGAATTTGAAATGCCTTGCATTCTTTCCCCTGTGTAAACAATTCCATAGCCTTTTGTAGGTTCAGAATGTGATTCTTAGCCTTTCTGCAGGCATGTAGAAACTTGATTTTACCAGAAGATTCATTAGAAATTCTTTTAAAGGTCGGATCCTCTACGTTAAATCTTCGGAAAACAGTAGGGTAGCTTGAGGCTATTGTAAATGTTGAACAGATTTGTTTGCACTGGAGCAAATCTTCGAAGCTGCTCTGCCCTACTCATGACAGAATCTCCCCAAGGACATCCAATGGAAGATAAGTCAGGTGTAAAGTAGAGGACTCAAAAGCTTGCTCCTCAATGCTATTTAATCGAGTTTTAAAGAAAGAAGATCAGTTGAAATTATACTCCAAGTTTGTTGAGTTAAGGGAAGAATGAGAATGGATGAAGAGGATTTATACGGAATGAAAAACTTAAACCCTAGTATAAGTAAAACATTACGATGCAAAATGTAAAAAGAGAATCTAGAATTTGAAACATCAGGAAGAAATGCGCTGAAGAATGAAAGGGAAGCTTACGGGTAATTGCTTGCCATTAGGATTGTTCCTGGAGCTGATGATGCTTCGAATGGTTCTGGGTAAGAGTTTCGCAACTAGAAGAAGAAGAAGCTTAAAATGGCGGTTTCCTCTTTAAGAGAAAATATGAATAGGTATGAGAATGATTTGAAAAGATGTGGGAATTATAGGGTATAAGAAGAATGGGCTGGCCTAGTTAAAAATTGCAGAGTAGGGTACTCAAGTATTTTTCTAAATTGTACTCATTAGTTATAGGCCTGCCACATCAGTGAGTCTAATTATTAATTTAAAAATTGAGTTGATAAACCCACACAAACATAAATTGGATAAAAATAGATTGGTTGAAAAACAAAGCGAGGGGTAAACATTTGAAAAGGATTAAGGCTTCTAAATTGTACATTGAGTCTGGTTAGATTTTTAAATTCAGACTCTTCACCCAATTCATCTTGATGCCCAACAAAATCTACCCTTAATTTCTTTATTTTAAGATTACCAATTCTTTCCTTTCATTCCCTGATTATATTTCCTCTTTTAGCCTGAAGAATGTTCAGTGAAGTGCTGTGATCTAAGTTTCCTCTAATCCAGACTCCTTCGATAAGCATAAAAGATAGAAAGTACAAGAATTGTAAAACATAATAATTAAACAGTTCCAAAATACATCAAAAGGTTCCTGGAAATACAAAAATATATAATACTATAGCATTTTCTAACTCTAGAAAGTACTGAACTGTTCAAGGATTAAGAATTTCCTCATCATCAGAATCAGTCCACATAAACTCATCAGGAAACACCTCGCCACAATACAATCTAAACTACCTTACCATGTCAAAGAATTGACAAGGGATACAGTCCATCCTGATGTGTGGTGGTAACAAGGCTCGCACCTGCAGAGTATGATCCTTGCAATAGCTCCTCTCTTGTTGCCCTTGAAAAGGGTTTGGAATTTTCGGAATATGAATCAGCCAATGAAAAAGGTAGAGTTTAATAAAAACCACTTCTAGGACATTTGAAGCTACTGTTTGGATCAACTCTAAACCTTCTTCATTCAACTTGTCATCTTGTTTTGTTAAGAGAAGCATTGTTCTGAGCAGAATAGTGGGTTGATGCCCATCATCTAGTCCTGGCTTAAGGAGTTCAAAGGCCTTCTTCTCATCTCGTTCATCCACAAATGCTTTCAATGCAGGTTCGATGTTGAACATAAAGTTCCCTGCATTTTGGCATTCTTGAATGAATCTTTTCTGGTTATCAGGGTAAACGTCTTCTCTCCATCTCATGCATGATTCCAAGTCTGCTCTCTTGAACACAAGATGAGTTTTGCTTGCTTGATAAAATAATGGAGAGACTTCTGCTACCCTGAAGAGCTCCCTAACATTGTCATTTCCAATTCTTGACAAAATATCCCCCAGCAACTCAGTGGGTAAATGAGATATCTGGGTTCCAACGCGCTGTGGATTCCTAGCATTCCTGTTTCCAGAAATTAATACAATAAGGAATACAGAGGGATACTTTTATCTAAAATGATGGAACCGAAAATTCGAAAATGGGGTTTCATTCCTATTGTGAAGCTCCAAAAGTCTCATATGGATAATGCGTCGGTTACAAACTAAAGGTTTCAGAAAAGACTCTCTAGATTAATCACTGTTTAAAATGAGTGTAGAGAAACGGCTTTTAGTTATGAGAAATCTTAAATGTTTAATCTTTCCGTTTTCTAAAGCCATTTCTCGAAAAATATGGAATCATGAACCCTAGGTCTAGAAATGTAATCCGGCAACAACTTTGCAGAATAGAACCAAAAATAAATGAAAGATAGGATGAACTAGATTGCTTACGGATTGTTCTCAGCCATTTTCTTCGTCGATTGGGTTTCTGAATGAACTTGCTTACGAGAATGATTGAGAATGATGAAAATGGTGTGTGGCGATTTCTTCTTGAATGAGAAAAGAAAATCTGATGAAAGAGTTTTGAAATGACAACTGAGAGGAATGACTGCAAGGATATAGCTGCCCTATTTTTATCTAAGGACTGCAGGGGTCAAGATAGTAAATCTTGTCTCTGCAGGGAGCAATGATTAAGCCTAGAATAAGCCTATTTAAAAAAAAATTATTTAAAATGACTCAGATAAAAATCTAGTGTAAAAGATAAGATCAAGTCGTTTCCTTTTTAGAAGAATGAAGCGAGGAGTACATATCATCATCAGAGGGCTTAGAATTTAGATACAAATTAAGAGATTACATAATCATTCAATTTGAATCTGGATCAGTTTCTAATTTTGACTCGGATTCAATTACATGTTCATTAAAATCTTCTCTTAATCTTCTAATCAAACTAGTAACCTCACAACACAAACAATCAATGTTTGTGGCACCATAATTAAAGTGTGGAGGTTCCCTAACTAAGTCCCTACTGTGTGGCGCTAAGTAATCACAGTAATCGCGATGCCCTTGTCCCCGAAAGGGATTAGGCTCTTCTTCACTTTCATTGAACAACTTGCTGATCTTCTCCTCGATCTTGTGAATATGTTCTTCCTCTTTAAGGATTGATCCAAGAAGATACAATCCTTCATCAATTTCTTCAACGCTCTACGAACTCAGAAGAATGAAGGCCTTGATGAAGATTGAAGGGTGATAGTTGTCTTCGATTCCAGGCTTGAGGATTTCAAAAGCAGCTTCCTTGAGCCCTGTGTTGCAGAAGATCAAGAGTGCAGGTTCAAGTTTGAGCATGAAGTTCCCTGCCTCTCTGCAACTTCGCAATATTTGAACGTAGTGAGCATCAAGCGTTCTCTCTACAGTCATTCGCCTTTCTACGTTTGCTCTCCTCCATACTACAGGCGCCTTACTTGCTCTGGCGAACTTTTTGCAAGTTAGGGCTGCCCTGGCTACATCCTATCATTTCTTCCCTTCCCATCCTTGAAAGAATATCTCCTAAGATTTCATCAGGAATGTCTAGAATAGATGTTCTAGCATTGGGAGCTGCTGCGGCCATTCTGATTTCTGATAAAGGTTTTAGGATAATTTCTTAGGGTGGAAATGTTTGAGATGAAAGAAGAGAAGGATTCGACTAGATTTTATAGCAGAAAAACTAAATTCTGCCATAATTACAAGCGGTTGAAACGACGTGTGATGGTTGGTATAAGAGAAGAAGAAGAGTCTGAAAAGGGTATTTTGGTCTTTGGGAAGTTTGAAAATCTATCCGTTCAGTATTCCCAGACTCTCGCTTTGTCGATTGCCATCGTGTGGTATAAAAACCGTTTCTCGCTTTGTTAATTACAACGCGAGAAAACATTCTTGTACAGTTTTTACATCAAACTCTTATTACTTAACAACTTATCAGATTCATGAGATAAGAATTTAAACTGATCACCTCGCGTCATAATTTTTACAAAGCGTGAACAAGAGTAATTCCTTTTAAATCACGCTTTGACAAAATTACAAGAGCGTGGCCTCAGAATCCATTCATACTTTATTTCCAAACACTTAATACTCCAAAACCTGGTTGAAGATTCTTATCTCATCCTTCTTCATTCCATCACAGCTTCATTTCTCGAATTCCTGAAAATAAAGAATAAAAGAATTAGAGATGGAAAATGTATCTAAAGAAAAAGGGAAATACTACTCAGTTAACCTGGGTAGTATCCACCCCCCTATTTTTTTTTTTTTAAGAAAACAGAAAACTAAGGGTTATCCAAATATTCAGTTTGAATATTTAAATCTTGTTGACCAATATACTCCTTTAGCCTGTGTCCATTTACAGTCTTTTCTCCTTCACTGAGCATAATTGTAACTGCTCCATTGTCATGAACAGCTACAACGGGAAATGGTCCTGTCCACCTTGATCTGAGCTTACCTGGAAATAATTTCAAACGAGAGTTATAAAGTAAAACCAATTGACCAACAGAAAATTCCTTATGTTTAATTTTTGAATCATGAATTTTCTTGGTTCGATCTTTATAAATTTTGCTGCTTTCATATGCTTCCAGTCTCATCTCTTCCAACTTAGACAGATCAAACTTCCTCTTGTCTTGTCCTGACTGAAAATCCATGTTGAGCATTTTAATGGCCCAATATGCTCTATGTTCTAGCTCAACTGGGAGATGGCATGCTTTTCCAAAAACTAATCTGTAGGGAGACATTCCTATAGGAGTCTTAAAAGCAGTTCTGTAAGCCCATAAAGCATCATCTAGCTTCTTTGACCAGTCTTTTCTTGTAATATTCACAGAAGCTTGTAAAATATGCTTGATTTCCTTATTAGATACCTCCACCTGTCCACTTGTCTGAGGGTGATATGGTGATCCAACTTTATGATGAACACCATACTGCTTCAGTAATTTCTCAAAGAGTTTATTCACAAAGTTAGATCCTCCATCAGATATAATGGCACGAGGGGCTCCAAACCTGGTAAAAATATTCTTCTGTAGAAACTTAGTAACTTGTTTAGCTTCATTATTGGGTAAGGCTACTGCTTCTACCCATTTTGAGACATAATCAACAGCTACTAGAATATAATGATTACCAAAAGATGGGGGAAAAGGTCCCATAAAATCAATTCCCCAAACATCAAATATCTCTACTTCTAAAATCCCTTTTTGAGGCATTTCTTCTCTCATTGAAATGTTTCCCAGTCTTTGACATCTGTCACACATTTTTATAAGTTTCTGGGAATCCAAAAAGATAGTTGGCCAGTAAAACCCACAGTCTAAAACTTTTATAGCAGTTCTAGCAGGACCATTATGGCCTCCTAAAGGGTTCTCATGACACTTTCTAACAATTTGAAAACCTTCTTTTTCATGAACACGGCGCCTAATAACCTGATCAGAACAAAACTTGAATAAAAAGGGATCATCCCAATAGTATTTCTGGATTTCTCTGAAAAACCTTGACTTCTGATGAGAATCTTTAAACTTTGGGACAATCTTGCAAGCTAGATAATTAGCAAAATCTGAAAACCAAGGACAATCAAATTGATGCAACTGCAAAGCTTACAATTGTTCATCTGGAAATTTATCATTTACAACTTCCTCCTTCTCTGTTTTCTCCTCCAATCTAGAAAGATGGTCTGCTACTCCATTATCTTTTCCTTTTCTATCTTTGATAATAATGTCAAATTCTTGTAAAAGTAAAACCCATCTTATCAGCCTCGGTTTGGCTTCTTGCTTCGAGAAGAGATATCGTAATGCAGTATGATCTGTGTAAACTATAGTTTGGGCTCCAATAAGATACTGTCTGAACTTGTCAAAGGCAAAAACTACAGCATACATTTCCTTTTCTGTAGTAGTGTAGTTTATCTGAGCATCATTAAGAGTATGGCTAGCATAATAGATAACATGATGTTTGCCTTCTTTATGTTGCCCCAAAACTGCTCATACTGCATTCTCACTTCCATCACACATAAGCTCAAAAGGTAGACTCCAATCAGGAGACTGAACTATAGGTGCAGTGATTAATTTCTCCTTCAAAGTCTTAAAAGCAATCAAGCAATCTTCATCAAAGCTAAATGTCACATCCTTATGAAGAAGATTGCATAAAGGTCTTGCTATCTTAGAAAAGTCCTTAATAAACCTTCTATAAAAACCAGCATGACCAAGAAAACTCCTTACTGCCTTAATTGTTTTGGGTGGCGGTAAATTTGCTATCACAGAAACCTTAGCTTTATCTACTTCTATTCCTGCTCTAGATACTTTGTGTCCTAAGACAATTCCTTCCTGAACCATGAAATGGCACTTTTCCCAGTTAAGAACTAGGTTAGTGTCCTCACATCTCTGCAAAATTTTTGACAAATTTTTTAAAGAATCTTCAAAGTCAGTTCCATGAACAGTAAAATCATCCATAAACACTTCAATGCATTTTTCAATAAAATCAGAGAAAATACTCATCATGCATCTTTGAAAAGTAGCAGGAGCATTACATAATCCAAAAGGCATTCTTCTATAAGCAAATGTTCCATATGGGCAAGTAAAAGTTGTTTTCTCATGATCTTCACTAGCAATAACTATTTGATTATAACCTGAGTAACCATCTAAAAAGCTGTAAAATGGTTTACCTGACAGTCTTTCTAACATTTGATCAATAAATGGAAAAGGAAAATGATCTTTTCTTGTGGCAGTGTTTAATTTTCTATAATCAATGCAAACTCTCCAACCAGTTACTGGTCTTGTTGCTACTTCATCACCATGTTCATTGGTCACAATACAAATCCCACCCTTTTTGGGTACAACTTGTGTTGGACTCACCCATTTACTATCAGAGATAGGATAGATTATACCTGCATCAAGTAGCTTGATTACCTCCTTCTTGACAACTTCCTGCATTGGTGGATTTAGCCTCCTTTGTGGTTGTCTGGATGGTTTGTATTCATCCTCCATCAGAATCCTATGCATACAAATGTGTGGACTGATACCTTTGATATCTGCTATAGTCCAAGCAATTGCCTGAATATGATTTTTAAGAGTACCTACTAGAGCTTGTTCTTGTTCTTCACTCAATTTGGATGAAATTATTACCGGAAGCTTCTTTTTGTCTGCCAAAAAGGCATACTTAAGATGTTCTGGTAATACTTTAAGTTCAAGCTCAGGTGGGTTTTCTATTGATGGAATTAATTTGCTTCGAGTTTGCACTTCCATCTTTAAATCAGATCCTTCTTTAGAAAGGTCTGTTTTATCAATGTCATCCTCAGATTGCTCTGAAGATGGCATATCCTCACTTTCTGATCCATCCTTGATTTCACCAGTATCAGGATCAGCAAATCTAACCGCGCACAAGTAAGCAAAAGTAGCATCTTTAGCATTTGTGAGTGGGGTGAGATTGTTCTCAATTACATCAGTGGTAAAGAGATTATAGTAATCAAAAAGATTTCCCCCCTCCATAGTACTAGAATCTAATTCATTTCCCGCTACATTGGTTTCAAAAGCATTAAAAGGATATGTTGACATCTTCATCATGTCAAAAGTGACTTCCTGGTTATCAACATGAAGCTTCACTATGCCATTCTTTGCATCAATCATGGCTCCCGCAGTTACCAGGAAAGGCCTTCCTAGTATGATAGGAATCCTGACATTTTCGTCGATATCAAGAATGACAAAGTCAGCTGGAAAGCAAAGGCCTCCTGTCTTTACTATAACATCTTCAATGATCCCTTCTGGTCTGGTGCTCGATTGGTCAGCAAAGAAGAGGGTCATATTAACTGGCCTCATCTTTCCCAAATCCAAACGTCTCGCCATAGCAAGTGGCATTACATTGATGCTGCTTCCTAAGTCACAGAGCCCTCGCCCAGCTTCTTTACAGTTGATAATCAGAGGTAAAGTAAAACTCCCTGGATCTTCAAGCTTTGGAGGAATCCTTTGTTGAAGAACCAAGCTACAATTTTGATTTAAGACCACCATTTGCTGCTCTCCTGCACTTCGTTTCCCTGAAATTAATTCTTTCAGAAACTTAGCGTAAGTGGGCATTTCAGCAATTAATTCAACCAAAGGGATTGATATTTCAATGGCCTTAATCTTTTCAAGAAATTTCTTAAATTTAATTTCTTGAAGATCATTTTTGAGTCTCCCAGGATATGGTATCCTGGGCATGTGTTCATCCAGTGAATCCTTTTTGTTACCTGTAGAGTTAGGATTATCATTACCTCCCTCTTTTTCCTTTGGAAAGGAATATCCTGAGACATTCTTTTCCAAACCCTTATCCTCAAGTATCTGTCTTTGTTCAAGCTGATCATCTTCTTCCATTGTTTGAACATCCTTGAACTTTTTCTGCTGTAGCAACCTATCTCGTTTCTTTTCAAATTCAGGATCAACAACCTCTTTTCCTCCCCTCAATGTAACTGCCTTACATTGTGGATTTGTTTCAGAAGAACTTGGTAATTTTCCTTTTTCTCTCTGCTGTAGTAATTTGGCCATCTCTGTTACCGAATTTTCAACATTCTTGATTGAAGCCTGAAGTTGATTATTCGTCTCTGTCTGCTTAATAATAAACTCCTTCAGAGCATTCTCCACCTTTAAAGAGTAAGTATTGTCTTGAGCAACAGGATAAGGTTGTTGTGGAAAGTTCACAGGGACTGGTGCAAACTGTCCATATGGCCTGTTCTGTTGGTTCATCTGTTGAAGAGGTCTCTGAGGGTACATCTGTTGTTGTGGATAAAATGGTTGTGGAGGACGAAACTGCTGCTGATTTTGTTGTTGTGGGTTCAGAAGATGTGCATTTTGGACGTTCTGAGTATTACCATAACTCAGATTCGGGTGTTTATTCTGGAATCCGGTGTAGTTACAGCTCTCATCTTGCTTTGGGGCTTCCTGAATTTGTGGACACTGATCATTGTGATGTGGCCCTGAGCAAATTCCGCACTGATACACCGGTTCCATTGGAGCAGGTTGAAGGATCATCACTGGTTGCTGTTGTTGTTGATGCTGAGCCTGTTGATTTGTTTGCTGAGCTAACTGTAGCTCAGCAATCTGCTTAGTGAGTGCTGCAAATTTCTCTTCATTTTTGTCTGTGTGGATGACAAGACTCTTTCTTGTAGGAGATGGTGGATCATCATCTTGGAGGACTGCTCTGCTAGCTGTCATGGTGTCTATTGTTGACCACGCTCTATCAAGTGGCATCTGAAGTAATTGTTCCCCTCCAGTGGCATTAATCATCATCTGGCAAGTGTGAGTGAGTCCAGTGAAAAAGATCTTTAACAGTCTTCTTTCTGTGATACCATGCTGTGGACATCTCTTAAGCATATCAAAGAATCTGTCCCGAGCATCCTTTAGAGATTCTCCTTTTCTCATCTTGAAGCTAGAAATCTTGTCTACCCATTCATCTACTTTGCTTTCAGGAAAATACTTGAGTAAGAAGTTCCTGACTAATTCTGGCCAAGTAGCCTTATGTTGAGCATTCAATTAATCATACCATTCTTTCGCTGAACCATCCAAAGAGAATGGAAACATGGCTAGTTGAATGGTTTCCCTTGAGGCTCTTCCCTTCTTCACTGTCTTACTCAGTTCAACAAACTTCTTGAGATGCAAATGTGGATCTTCAGCACTCATTCCATAAAAGGCTCTAGAAGATGCTAGATTTAATATACCAGGCGGTATATCAACCTCCTCATCTGTTCCAGCCAAATACTGATCAGCGTTTGGTTGCCAA
>JAOANR010000013.1:13833972-14115983 GCA_030278955.1 Hygrophila difformis | reverse complement strand
GGTTGATATTGTTCTTCTTGAGGGTTTGGAGCAGGATTAGCAAAATTTGGTGGAAAATAGTGTTGATGAACAAATTGTGGTGCAGCAGCTCTCTGTGGTGCTTGAAATTGTCCTCGAAGTGGTACATTTTGCTGATTATCTGGTTGTCCATTTGGTAAGTTTCCAGGTCCGTCATTTTGTCCATTGTTAGCCATCCTAGTTATTGTTGAAAGATTCCCTTCCACAAGATCTCTCTGTCTCCTTCTTGCACTTGCTCTGATCAGCCTTGCTGTTCTCTCAAGTTCACAATTAAAAGGAAGCAAAGGTGGTCTTGAAGATCGAGTTATTCTTTCGCTCATAAACTGTTGAGACTTCTCTGTGAACAAAATAAAAGAATTAATGAATTTGTTATGGTAAATAATTACAGTTAAACCAAAGAGTATCTACAGTTCTAAAATTCATAACGCTACACCCTCCCCGGCAACGGCGCCATGAAGCTTTGAGGTAAAACCCCGCTGCAATGCCTCCCGACAGCCTTTACACTATAATCCTATAGGGCTGTTAAAAAGCTTGCCTGGTTTTTCCTACCGAAAGCGCACGGTATCAAGCTGCAATATTTATTTTTATTGTCGGGATCGTTCAATAGAGAGTTACACGATAGAAGTGTTTTTATAGAATTATTAGCTCTAGAATCTGTCTCTACTCTTGGTTTAAGGATGGTGTAATGATGATTACTGAAGATTTAATGCTGAAATGTAAATGCTTAAAGCTGTAAACAGTAGTAAAGAAAGCAATTAAAATGATGTTGAATATTGTGATTATATTCATGTGTTTAAGATATCACGGACCAAATCAAATGAACGAAATAAGAATATGATGAGAGTATCATACTTCAATGGTTAAAACATAATGAAAATCCATTGAGATAGACAAATCCTTTATACAACTTAAATCAAATCTTCATGTCTTAAATCCCTTCCCAAGACAGGTACTTGTGATTCAGTGTCATGACATTCTAAGCTCTGAAATCATGGAATACTATCATCACAGAATGATCGATCAGACTCGTTCTGTGATAAAAGCTTTTCAGAACTGTCACTTAATCTATTTCTTTCAGACTCAGATTAAGCCTTTGACAACTCGAGGTCACTTCTAAATCATCCTATATTCATCTGAACTTGAAGTTATTCTTTTCATTACTCTGGTCAAACTGATCTTATGACCCTGTGTTGGATGTCCTCTACAAAAAGTGAAAAAGCAAGTATTTAAATCTATCATCCAATGTTTTCATAAGACTAGTTTCCTCAGAGTAATTCCTGCAAGTATTTGTGAGAAATAATAGTCCTGTAAGTATATCAAGATGAAATTGCTATTCATATTCCTTGACTTATCCAGACTACTCAGACTTGTATAAATGATTTAGCTCGAGAAATCTCTGTAAACAGTTCCAAATATCCATGATTTAACTCAGGATTAGTAGACTGTAAGAGAAATATTTAATCTCCTACTCATAGCATATAGTGATAACTATAAAGCCATGAACCCTGGAAATTAATCTTCCTAATACTCTACTAATTATTAGGACAAAAGATGGTTTTTGAAACATCTTTCCCTTTTAAACGACAGGTACTAAATGCCCAACTAAAGAACAAGTTTGTTCTTCATTAATCCTGAGTAAATAATGATTGAGAAAACTTATATCATCATCTTCTCTCATTGTACTAGTGAAAATAGTAATACAATTGCAGATATGAATTATGAGTCTGTAATTATGAAGTAAGATTACTCATCATAGACTGGGAAATATCCCAAAATATTATATGTATATGTAGTATTATATGTATAAAGAAACGTTGAGAGTTCTGAGTCCTCTTAATCAAAATGCTGGGGTGTTTCCAAAATATACATCGGAAACTAGACAGAATTAGGAAATAACTTTCCCAAGAAAAAGGATTTGAGAAATAATTCTGCAAAATAAATGTCCAAAGTAACTCGCAGTAACTACTTTGGGTTTCAAACTATGAACATTCCAATTTTCCGCACGCTATGTCTGTACAGCGTGGAGGGAGTTAATATTCAAAGAATGTTCCTCAGATTTTGTTTATACAAAGAACTGAATGCCTCGCAGTAATTTCTGTAAGAATGCGGCGAGATATTCAATTCCTACTTATAAGATAGGGGTTATATATGTATAAGAAGTAAAAGTGAATAGTTGATACCCTGAGAAATGGGTATCAAATTTGTTGCTATTATAGATTGGTCCTCTCGCTTTGTCAGATTGACATCGCGAGATTATTAGAATAGCCTTTGTCACAGTAAAGTTATCTGGATATTTCCTCGCATCATCTTTTAGGATGAAGCGTGGGTTTATCCTTATGTGAAGTAAACGATCAGGGTTTATAACTGTCATAACTACCTTCTGGGATTTTCGTTTAGAAAATCATGAATACAGAACCTTTCACATCCAATTTCATGAACTTAGAATTACTAATTCTTAAAGATTATCATGCGATGATTAACACTGCATGGGTCTCTAGGAACCTTTTAAAGTTCTGAACATTAAACACTATGATTCTCTTCCTATTTTGTGATCACGACGTAATGTCAACAGAAAATCAAATGAATTCATAATTCTGCTAGTTCATACCTAACTCGGTTACAATATCCAAATTTCTTGCGTAATTAGAACGAACAATTTACGAATTAAAGATATGGAAGTATTATGATCTTCGAGAATCGAATTAGAGATATGATGCAAATTCCATAATTGAATATCGTTGTTGAGGTTTATACTCTTCTGAAACAGAATTAAGAAATAGAAATGGAAACCAGAAAGATAAGAAATTCACAATTTGATAACTGATCATTCTTCATGTATCTTCGAATAACAAAGAATTAAAAACGAATACACCTGGAAATCTGATTGCAATCAAAGTAATGCAAAGGTGAGCGAAGAAGTCAGAAGTTTAGATGATGATCGTCGTGATGGATGAACAAGCATTCCAAAAGCAACTCTCCTTCTAGGGTATCCTCAAGCTAATCTAACAACTATTTTAAAGAAATCTACTGCGAAATTGAATTACAAATCTGAAGAACTAAAAGTAAATTGCAGTGAAAATTAAATCCTAACCTACCTACTAAACTCTAAAAATGGACTGGAGAGTAAAATCGAGCTATTCTCTTCAATCTCCCGCCTGCTGAGCTGATTCCCCCAAGGGCCTTATTTATAGATGGGCGTTGTAACTGCTTAAGCCTTGGATGATAACCGCTCGCATCAGAATAACTCTCCTCTCGCTTTGTCCAGTTCCTTCAAAGCGAGAGTTCAGAAATATAATCATCTTTCTCAACAAGGCGAGGTCTTACAATTTCTCCAAAGAGTTTGCTTCTCGCCATGATATCTAAAACTTTCTGTCTTGCACAGATCTTCTTTTCCTTGCAATGTCAAACAGTCATCGCGTGGACTTCAGCATCTGAACATTTTCCTTAAATCTTTTCCTGATTTCGAGCACAAGCCCTCGCACCATTCCTTTTCTTTCCTCGCTATGTCTTTTCCACTTCCTGCTGCTTTCCAGCTTAACTTCCTGATAAATGACAAAGCGTGGATCAGTTCAATAAAAACACAGCGTGCGAGACTTACAAAGAAAACTTAGAATTTCAAGCCATTTTCAGGGTAATTCCAACTTCTTCGCAATCTTAATTCTTCTTTCATCTTTTCTGATCCTCTATGATTATTCATCAAAAATCAATGGAATTAAGAACAAAATATCATCATTAAGACACTAAATTGGACGCAAATGTCAGTCATAAAAGACTGTCATCAGCCAACAAAGTTATTAATAGGGTACCTTGTTGCTTCTTAAATTGCAAACAGATAAAGTACCTTGTTGCTCCTTAAAGAAAATATTAACTCATTCCCACATTATGCATTCACAAAACCAATATTCACAGTCCTATTCTTGCACAAAACAAAATTTTTAAACATCAATTGCCACATGGTTCGTCCTGACTCCATATTTTTAAAAATAATAATAAAAACAAAAAATAAAAATAGACGTAGGCAGGTTAGCACAAGTTGTTATCTATTTCAAGAAATTCTAGCTTCAATGAAACACAGAAAACAATAAAAGGAAATCAAACAGGCATAAATGCTATTTTCAAACATCCACTTTCAGATTCTTTTTTATGCCAATCCAAATCAGTTTTTTAACAGAACATAGTCACCACACACCTCACCCAAGTGCAGCTTATAAACTCAACAAATTTGGCAAGATTCTACTTCGTATGTTCAACAAACTCAATTTAGTCAGCGAAGAAAAGACAGAGTGGTGGTTCAAGCAGTTGCAAGTAAAGTTCCCAAATCATGCCTATCAAACTATTGCTCCCCTGTCAAACAATTTACCCAGGGAATTCACCGACGGAGTCCCCAGAACCAGAGCAGTGCAGATTCAAACAATAGTCCAACATGCACCTCATATTTTCATTCAAAGGCAAATTGACTGTAATTAACTAAGCCAATTTCGACATGATCACCAGATACTTCAAGCAATCAGTTACTCTCAATTTCAGAAAGCATTACATTCGTCCTAGAAGTCCATAAACCCTAATTAGAACACCCATTCGAATTCGAATCTAACATTTTGCTGGGAAGAGTTCAAACAGCAAATAAAGAGGCGAAAATCATAGCAAAGCCGACTGAAATGGAATCCCATTACCTGGATGTGGAATGGGGCCACTCCAATCGCCGTTATGTGGTGGCGTGTTCACCTGCTGCGTTGACCGCCAATAGTTCAACGGAGGAGGGGTAAGGACGAGGACTGGACGGCTCGCGCTGTGGGCGGAGGGGACTCGAAGAGGGTGCAGGTGGCTCGCAGATGCCGCGGGTCGCTCGCGGATGGGGTATTGACGACTCCAGGTGGCTCGATGGTCGACGAGAGGGCGTGGGCCGCAACGACAAGCTATAATATATTTCAGCGACATGCAAAGTGTTTTCAGCGACGACATCTGTGTATTTCAACGACGTATGATAGTATGATAGTATATTTCAACGACATGCTATAGTAATTTTCAGCGACTTGATAATGTGCATTTCAGCGACTTCATAAAGTTGCAACTCTAATTCTTTCATTTAACATCTTTCAGCGACGACTTCTATGTAGTTCAGCGACGTATTATAATATATTTCAGCGACGTGCTATAATATTTTTCGACAACTGGATGATGTGCATTTCAGCAACTTCGTAAAAGTTGCAACTTCAATTCCGTGGTTTAACATATTTCAACGATGAGTTTTGTATATTTCAGCGATATACCATTTACAACCTTATATGTATTTCAGCCACGAGACCATTATATATTTTTTGGACAATTTTACCCTTCTCCATTTACAACCCTTGGATGTAAATGAACGGTTGTGATTGATACCTTGATGTACTGCGAATTCCATGATTGCACCATAACCGAATCCTATAAGGTAAAGGTTTAAAATGAGTGAAACAAGTTACTCATACCAATAATATATCTTTTTTTCTGTGTAACCATCCTATAAGAACTCCAAAGTTAAGTATGTTTGCCTTAGAGTAATTGTAGGATGGATGACCTCCTGGTCATCGAAAGTCTCCCAAGATGTGCGCGAGTGACGTCAAAGCACACATGAACGAGCTTGGTTTGTGGGATCAGCCTTCACTCAACATTTAAAATAATACGCTGTCTTTCTGCTACCCGAAAATTGGGGTGTTACAATTTTTTCTTTTGTTGATGTTCCGATATCAATTATTAAATAAGAAAAAGAACGTCAAACCAAGTGAAGGAACAATTTTGATAATTTATTGATATTTTCCGCTGACAATTATTAGAGGTGTTTATTCACATAATCACATTTAAGTACACCACGCCTAATTTCTCTTCTTTCAAACAACAGGACTGAGACTGACCGACTCCCCCACTATGGACTTCAATCGGAAGGGCCATCATTTTAAATGGGCTTCTTTAAAAAAGCCTATATTTGATAATAGTCTAATGAGGTTGGGCTCTTCTAGAAAGCCCAAACATTGCAAAACCATTAGTTCCTTTAAGCCCTTAACTAGTCCTGATCATCATAAACCAATTTCTAGTGGTAGTTCCAAATAAGACAACAAAAAATTAAGGTTTAAGTTAGGGTGCGATTGACACTTTTGTCTTGATGTACTGCGGTGTACTGGAACCGTTGATGTAATTTGTAAATTGATGGTTGAGATTAACTTGAGGGTTAAAATAGTAAATTTGTTATATTATTGGAAAATGAACGTTGTTGTTCTTCTTCTCCGCATTTCATCTTACATTACCCTCCAATTTGCTTAATTATATTGCTATACATAGATATACGTCGCTGAAATGTTTTTAAATAAAGTCGTTGAATTATTCATGAAAACGTACCCGAAATGCTGCTACTTGAGTCGCTGAATTGTTGACGAAAAGTCGCTGAATTGTTCTTGATAGCATCGCTGAATTGTTCTTGATAAGGTCGTTGAATTGTTCATGAAAACGTCGCTGAATTATTTTTGGTATCATCACTGCATTGTTTTCTGTAGCATCGCTGAATTCTTCTTGCAGAGTCGCTGAATTCTTCTTGGTAGAGTCGCTGAATTCTTCTAGGTATGATCGCTGAATTCATCTACATATAGTCGGTGAAATATATTTGACAGCATAAGTGGTTTGATTTTTGGTAGCATCGCTGAATTCTTCTTGGTTCCGTCGCTGAAATATGCTAGTCATGATCGCTGAAATCTGCTAGATAGTGTCGCTAAAATATTTTGATAGCATCACTGAATTATTTTTGGTAGCACCGCGGAATTGTATTTTTGGTAGCATCGCTGAATTATGCAGTGCAATGTCGTTGAATTATGCTATATATTGTCACTGAATTCTTCCTGAACTATTTTTGATACCATCACTGAATTATTTTTTGTAGCATCGTTGAGTGATGGATTAATAGATTTGTTACCCAATTTATTAAATTTAATCGATCAGGAAAAAATATTATTTCGAATATTAGATATGGTTACCAAATATTTGATATGATTTACCAAATATTAGATTGATAACATACTAAATATAGGGTTATATCTTCCGTTACATATTTTGTTGGACAACTTTACCCTTTTTCATTTACAACCCTTGGATTTGAAATCAACGCTCCAGATTTTCGCCTTGATATGCTGTGGATTCTTTCGATCGCACCCTAACTGGACCCAAAAATTAAAATATAATAATAATAATAATAATAATAATAACAATAATAATACTGCTTTTTTGGGTGTTTGTATTTTGGAAAAAAAAAATTAGTAGTTCATTAAAAATTCTTTCTTATTACACCAAGTTAATGTTGTTAACCAGTCACTAGTCCATTGCCTTAATCTCCCCGGCAAATTGGTGCACTAAATTATTTCCTACTAAAAACCAAAACATTGTTCCTCTACTACCTCCTATAAAAATACCTTACTCATAGCTCTAAATTTCAACCAGCCAACCTCAATTCCCAAGTTCCCCATACACCAAGAAGAAAATGGCTTTCTCAATGGTGCTAAAGTTTTCAACATTGATCACACTCCTGTTCTTGGCAATGTGGGCATCTCAAACCATGTCCCGCGTGATCCCATCGCAGGTATCCACGGTGGAGAGACACGAGGCGTGGATGGTGCGATATGGGCGTGTCTACAAGGACAACAAGGAGAAGGAACATCGGTACAAGATCTTTAAAGCCAACGTGGAGTTCATCGAAGCATTTAATGAGGAAGGGAGTCGTGGTTACAAGCTTGGGATCAATGCATTTGCTGATCAGACCAACCAGGAGTTTATGGCAGCCAAGAATGGACTTAGAGTGAAGAGGGTGTGTGAGAGCACTCCGTTTAAGTATGAAAATGCGAGCGCTTTGCCAACTAGTGTCGACTGGAGGAAGAAAGGGGCTGTCACCGCTGTTAAAGATCAAGGGCAGTGTGGTAAGAAAGTAAAGACTTGAAGTTAAAAACATACATGTGTTTCCTTGATTAATTTTGGTGTCGATTGCAGGAAGCTGTTGGGCTTTCTCAGCGATAGCAGCAACGGAAGGGATAAACCAACTGTCAACAAAGAAACTAGTCTCATTATCCGAGCAGGAAATAGTGGACTGCGACAGGACAAACCAGGACCAGGGCTGTGAAGGGGGGTACATGGAGGATGCCTTTAGCTTCATCATTAAGAACAAAGGTGTTGCCACCGAAGCCACGTATCCTTACACAGCAACCGATGGGACCTGCAACACAAACAAAGAGTCATCGCATGCAGCCAAGATTGCAGCGTTCGAGAAAGTGCCACAAAACAGTGAGAGTTCACTCCTTAAGGCTGTGGCTCATCAGCCTGTTTCAGTTTCCATTGATGCAGGCGGAGCAGCCTTTCAGTTCTATTCAAGTGGGGTGTTTACTGGGGATTGTGGGACAGATCTTGATCATGGAGTGACAGCAGTCGGGTACGGAGAAACGGAGGATGGCACCAAGTACTGGTTGGTGAAGAATTCATGGGGTACTAGTTGGGGAGAGGAGGGATATATAAGGATGCAGAGGGATATTAAAGCTAAACAAGGCATCTGTGGAATTGCTATGGATTCTTCATACCCTACTGCTTAATCCTGCAAAGAAACTCATGTGAAATGTGTATGTAATATATGTACAAACACACTTAATCCCAATTGCACTGATCTGAATTATGTAATGAAAATGCAGTTTATGCACACAAATATTATTAGACAAATTGGATGGCAATGTGCACTGTACTTATATCTGTGGTCTTCCGATAAGCTTTTTCACCTTATCACAATGCAAAAATTTCTTATAGTGCAAAAAGAGGAACAACCTAACCAGCATCCACTTAGGGCATGTTTATTCACACAACAGATAGATAAACTGATCCCGCTTCATTACATGTGACTGTTTATCCATCATTTTAACATAATTAAAGGCCACAATCATTTAAAGTAAACATGTGATTAACCATCTATCGAGGTTAATCCGCTCAAGTAAACATGCCCTAAAGGACCTTGATTGACTATATTGTGTTTCACCCTTTGGTAGATGGGTATCGCACAAAAAATAGATATACATCCCCTGATTCCAAATTTTCAAGAATACTATGTATACCAAAAAGAAGTAACGAAAGGTTTCTAGAAATGTGTTGATCGTATTAAAGAGACAGCTATGTGGTAAAAAACCAACTGTGGTTCATTTGACAATTGACATTGTACACAAGAATATGTGACTAACCTACAATACACGGCCATCTATCAATGCAAATATTTGGCTGTCTGTACAGTGTGTGTTTGTGTATATATCACAAAAAAGCCATCTCACCTTTGATGGATTAAAACCAACATTAATTTGAGCAGAACAGCCCTTGTTCGATCACCACCCTCGCAGTGCAATAGGTGGAGTCAAGATCTCGGAAAAAATGTCCAGATATTATGCCCTGTCGTCCAGTCTAAGTTCATTTTGGGTCATCATAAAACAAAGGAGACAGATGTAAACGAGCATTTCTAACTCCCCCAGCACTCCTTTTGCCCAATCTTGAATCGAGCAAGTCAAGCTGCTGTCGGACCCAGGGCGGATCAGTGTCCTTGAGCCAAAGTTTCTCATCAGTATCTTTATGCTTAAAGTCAGGAGCAGTTGGATATAGTTTATTGTCTCTATTATCCCACCATTCATCTGGACAGGCGAAGAGTACATGCCACAAATGAAGTCGATCTCTGCGCCTCTGCTTCATCTCTTCAGGTGAAACTGCGAGTAGATTTGTGGAAATGAGATTCGATTAATACAAACAAAAAACCTAATAGGTTAATAATAGGAGTTCGGGTACTTTAGAAGTTTGTCAAATAGTAGATATTAAGTTCACGAAACTCATCAGCTCAGGATCAAATTTCCAAGACCAAACTGAAGACGCCATAGATAGGAATTAGGATTCCTACCCAAGGAAAACCAATGAAAAAGGAATTAATCCACGCAGATGCCACTAAATTGGGAAGATCATAAAGGAACCACAATGTTAGCCCCCAGTGTTCATTGTAATTCATTATCATTTATCTACAGAACTATATATCCATAAGTCAATGAGGACAAAACTGCTTAATTAACGATTAATACTTCCAAGAAATCCTACTTTTTCCCAAGTGCAGCGGATATAACCATTTACGACATAGATTGGAATCAAAGGATTATTATATAAGTAGACAGCCGAGGTGGTTTCCTCCATCCTCAACTTATAAGTACCAAAAATGTAAATCATAGAGAAACTGTACGTTTTGATTCCCACTTCATATGTGTCTGGCTAACGGAGTTCTTCCTTTGGTCGACAACAAAATCGACTTCTGCAACATTCACCTATATCCAAAAAAATCAATATATAAGCATAACACATAAATTGGACAAAAGGCAAACAAAAATAGCACCTGTAAGAGCACAAAGCCACAAATTATATACAAAAGTACACAGAAGCACCCATATAATTCCCCTAAGACACCTGAAACACATGATTATGGTGATCAAATCAAAATAAAATGGTCCTTTCTAATTTATCGAGTGTATCTTTTTTATTATCCAATTTAGTTCCTCTATCCAATATACCTTTCTTGTCATACTCCTACCCATAATAATATATTTGAATTATTCTCTTTTCGTTATTCTATTTTCATATACCCATATCTCAACTTTTATAATTACTTTAATTTTATTTTATTACTATGTAAAACTCAAAAATATTATACTATAAGTTGAGAATAAATTTAGATCTGAAATCATGAACAGAAGAACAGTGCAGAGTTGCAGCAAACAAATGCAACTGCAATGACCAAAGCCCTCGAGAATGAATACATGTTCCTTCAGTTGAGTGATATATACAATAGGAAGCAACTAGTGAGAACCAGAATAACAAACAATCCAAACAAAATTGAAATTAGGAAGCTCAATTAAATATTTCTACACAGTATGGCCTGTATCAGACAATCTGACTAGCTAAGAAGGAATCCCAGTAATACACTACATCAATATTCCAAGTCGTACTAAAATTTTAGACCAGCCTTTGCTACTTCTCTAATAGAAATGTTATTTGAAAGAATCTAGACTTCAAGAAGCAGAATAAGTATGGAGGGACGAGCACACTAACTAAAGGGGATGATAATACTTTCCCCTCTCTCCAAGAGAAGACTCTCATGCCTTCACAAACTCACAAAAACAAAGGATAACAAAATGACATTCCAACCTTACAATCAAGATTGCAAATAACTGAATAAGATTATCTCATGCATAACGAGCACAAACTCGCTTACGATTACTAAAAGCACCCTTTCAAACCTTATAGAAAATTTGCGGTTTCCCAACTTGATTATTCTTTGTGTAGGACTTCAATCGCCCAGAAACAAAAATTAAATCACCAGGCTTCAGATACTGAATTGACATTTTCCGCATTTCACCAAGGAATGTGAGCAATACCCTGTTCATTCAATCTATCAAATAAAGCTCTAAATGAGTAAATAATCACAGAACAAACAACAATCAAGGGATGCTCACCTAAAATGACTGTAGCCATTATTGGATGTTTTGACATTAAGAGTGCATATCATGTTTTCAAGGTTGGAAGTTTTGAGAGGGTTGTCTATTGTACCTATGAAGCTTACGTGGTTGAATTTGTACAGAATATTCTCAAATGAGACCGTAGTGGGTCTCTGAATTTTGAGAGCATGATTGTAGACACCAATTTCTTCCTTCAACTCCGAGGCACAAGCTTTGTCATCAGAGTGGGTCAAGGGCCTCTGTATCACCGTGGCAGAAGATGAGAAAAGGTGGTGGGAATTAGAGGTGGTGTTCCTAAAACAAAGCAATAAATGACGGACAGTTCCCAACATATTTCGTAAGCTCTGCATGTCGTCTTATATTTACCTCAATCAAATGACCTGTATACAAGTAATATTAGTTAATTTAACTAGTTTGGTCTTTAAACACTATAAACTTTGGTAGGGTTATACATATGTTCGCATTTATAAGACAACAAAAAGACTAAAATAATAAATTCAACATAACAAGATACAATTTAATTTGATCTTTACAAACTTTCAAATTTTTTTTCACCCCTATAACAAACTTATTATCCCTGTAATGAAATTGACATGTAACACTTATATCACCCCCTATAATTTTGGTTACGATGAGGAGAAAAATGACACTTATTATAATTGGGATTGGGATTAACAAATTCGAATCCTCAGTAGTCCAACATTCAAATTATATACAGACAAATATATATACTACATATATATACTATTGTTCTTCGCACGCGCAATGCCGCACGAAGAGTATATGGTTAAGTGAATTAGCCCTGAACTGACCAAAAAATTAAAAAGTCCTAGCAATGGCACGTTTTGAATGATTAAATGTATGTATAATGGCAGTGGGGAGTCCTAAAGATGAGAACCAAATGGAGTAATTGTAGTTTCAAGATGTAAAATATGTATTGTTAATATGGTATGGTACCGTAAGACTTGGTACTGTAACAATATGAATTTTTTGATTCCACAATATACTATTACCATACCAAACATCTCTGTATACCGCGATACTGGAATATATGATATATACCAATTTTTTTAATGCTTCGAAATATTTTAGTATAAGGTATACCGAAAAATCTTTACGGCATCAATTTAAAACATTTTCATATTGAATTTTTTGGCATACCAAAAGGTTGATACCGCATCGGAATGCATTTCTTCGTACCATAATATAAGGAATAACAAAAAAAATTGGTATACCATACCAACTCACCACTAATTCCAATTCATGTTCATTATCACAGCTTCAAAGTCCCATTTTTATCAATACCACTGCAGCATAAACAAATTCTTGCTCATAAACACTAAAACACAACCTCAAAACCGACTCACGATTTCCAAATTACATGTTTTTCACATTTTTCACAGAGCACAGTGACATTCGTAACCAATACAGATTCATATGCTCAAATCCAAAAAACACAACATCGTCAGACCCTCCTTTCACATATTGCATTCTAAAATTTTCCATCGCAGATAAACAGTTTCAGCATAGCACAATAATACTAATAATCTAGCACTGATTTCCCTTTCAAGTTTTCACCATACAGATTGAAAGCAGCTAGCAGTGTAAGGCAAAACTCTAACCGAAATATTTGAATCCAACCATTCCAAACATCCAATCAACAAGCATTCCCAGAATAAAATTGACGGAAATTGTACCCCTCAATGTAAGAAAAAATGGAAATGAGTTATATAAGAACATGAAAGAACGGAGGGCAGCAACATAACAGAGATGGGGAAAAAGGAAGAAGAGAAAGTTCCCGAGCCGTGCAAAGAGCACTAGACTAAAGAATTTATTCGGTGAAGACTACCGGAGTTCTTCAGGCTTCAACGAGCTATCTGCGTAGAAGGCAGAGGAATCAATGGCTGGCAGTGGGAAGACAATGAGAGCGAGATAAGTTCTATCTTTCTACCGTGAATAGAGTCTCAGATTTATAGCAAGAGGAGAGATCCGTTGCCCACCTCCCTTAAGTCGTTTAGATCCGGAAAAGGAAAAGGAATGGTTGCCCACTCCATTTGCTCAGATCTCTGAAGCTCTCAAGTCTCAACAGATCTCCACTTCTTCATCTTGTTGACTCGGTAAACTCTCGTGATTGCTTTTACAATACCTATTTATAGGTTATCAATCCCCCACATATTGTAAAAGCCTATCTAAATGTACCACATAATAGTCCAATGCCTCAAACTAGTGTGTAACCACTTATGAACTAGTCATTGATTGAGAAGACATGATCCACATAACGATTGGTGAAGCTTTAAGCGTTTATAAACCAAAGATTCCTTTTGTGAAACATTGGTCCCACCTGATGGACTTAACATGTCATTGTTCAATACCGATTTGCGCCCATAGGCCATGCGCTTGAATATAATTCATAAGTGCTTTAGAGAATCAACAATATTCTCATAGAAGCGACTCTACTTCACACTTATATAGGTGATTTCATTAATAGTATACTGCAATTAATATTATACCTTTAAAAGCTATGAAATCATTAAGAATTTAATTCATACCTCATTTAATACAGTAATGAGCACAACACACATCATAGGAATGAGAGATAAGTGGATTGTGCTCCATTTAACCACAACGATTTGTTATTACCCATATGAACTTACTTCATGTGATCTCCAATCACATAAGTTGGGTTCTTATCGTTGTTGATTATTCAAGATGGATTTTAATCCCATTCCCCTCGATGTTTCAAATATTTTTCCATTCGCTAAAGGTTTTGCCAGAGGATCGGCCAAATCCACTTCTGACTATTTTTCCATTCGCTAAAGGTTTTGCCAGAGGATCGGCCAAATCCACTTCTGACTTCGCATAATCGATGGAAATAATTCCTTCCTTTAGCAATTGCTCCACACATCGTGCCTAAGTCGTAAATGTCTATTTTACCATTATAGGTTTTGTTTTTAGCTATGGCTATTGCCGATTGGCAATCACAATGCATTGACACGGATGAAATAGGTTCTGTGCTCAAAGGGATTTCTGCTAAACCACTCAGCCTCATCGCCGGCTAGTTCCAAAACCGTTGAACTTAGATTCCTTCGTGGATCTGGCAATTATTGATTGTTTTGTGATTTCCAAGCAATTGCACCCCCACCTAATATGAATACAAAGCCATTAGTGGATTTCACCTCAGCTAAGTCAGAGATCCAATAATCATCACTGAATTCCTCTACGAGAAATCCACTGTAACACATATAATTCATAAATCATAATACATCTCAAGTATCGCATTAGTCTCGATAATGCAGCCCAATGTTCATTGCTTGGATTGAGTGTACTTGCTCAATCTACCCACATCGTAAGATGTCAGGTCTTGTGAAATTTATTAAGTGCAACAAACTACCAATAACCCGAGCATACTCCGACTGAGATACAGGATCTCTATTTTCCACTAGACGTGAGCTAGGACCATAAGGAGTACTCACTAAATTAACCTCAAAGTGACTGTTGAGAATTTTCTCCACATAGTGTTCTTGAGTCACTATGATTCCAGTATTATTCGTAATGATTTTTATTCCCAAAGTAACCTGCTTCCTTCAAATCCGTCATAGAGAATTTTGAAGACAAAAATTGTTTGGTTGAATTCACTATATCGAGTCAAGTTCCCAAAATTAGCACGTCATCCAATTAGAGACTTGTAATCACGCACTCTCTATTAGTTTGCTTCGTATATACACATTTATCCACACTGATTGAAGAAAATACATGTGCAAGTATAGTTTGATCAAATTTCTCATGCCAATGTTTAGGGGCTTGTTTCAAAGATTTTTGTAGCTTGCACACTTTCTTTTCTTGTCCTCTAACCACAGACCCCTCAAGTTGAACCATATAATTTTTTTCATCCGGATCACCATTTAAAAAGGCTGTTTCCATTTAATGGACAGGACTACTAGGTTATATGTGACAATCTAGAAAATAACTACCGGAATCCGGAAATGCAACGGTAATTTAAATTTGAAGGCAAAGTTATTTCAACAAGTTGAAATAATTAAATAAGGCGGAGTTATAATTTTACACTTGCTTTAGGAGGATATTTAAACAAATTGTTAGGTATAAGATTCCCCTACTTATGGTGGGTATTAGTAGCCATAATTATTAAATCAGGGAACTGTTTTAGGGCAGATTTTTAGCATGATTTAGGGTTGTTTGGGCTCCACTTTTGGAGCCAAATAGATGCTGAAAATCATCCCAAATCCCTCAATTTTTTGGAAGTTAGTGGCCGTCATGGAAGGTCAGCAAAAATTAAGGAACTAACCCATTGATTTCCCTTGATTCACCTTCCCCAAGACCATCCCTCATCCCACCTATAATACCCCCTTGATTCACCTTCCTCAAGACCATCCCTCATCCCACCTATAATACCCCTCTCCATTCATTCCACTCATACCAAAAATCATATTCTCTCTTACATCTTTAAGTTCTCTACTAGTTTCTTTATGGTGCTCTTGAGAGTTAGTATTCCAAAGGGTGGAAGTAAGCTGTAGGAGTTCCTTTCGTGGATTTTTTAAGAAATCAGTATGTGTTATTCTTGAGAGTAAGCTAGTCTTACCCAAAAATTATTTAACTCATGTATGTTCTTATAATTATTCAAGTTTGAAACATGATGTGCTTTTAATATTTTAATTGTGTTTATGGAGTTTACACTAAAATGCTTTGGGATTTTAATCCCACGTTGCGTCAAAATGTTTTTAAACTCTTTGATCATGCATTTTTGGGCTAGGCCCTTATGTCAAAACTTTGAAAAGCCCTTAGGCCATTATGAGGAAATTCAATTAATTTGTTTGAGGGCATGAGCACCAGGTGGTGCCTGAGTTGTCCCCTCTGGCTAAGTGATAGGATGGTTCATCTCTTAATCACACATGTTTTGAGTCTATGTTTCACTAGACGTAAGACGCGGCCGCTGTCTAGTTTACCCAGGTATTAAAATCATAGATGAATCATCATGTGCATGTTGAGCTGCGGATAGTGTACTGCAGCCAAATAAAAATAGTGATTATATGACTTGTATGTTATTTGGATACTTGTGTCCTCGTAACGAGGCTAATTTGCTCAACATTGTTGTTGATTATTTATTGTTTTCCGTTTTTCAGGGGAACTTTGTTACTAAAGAGTTCTGCGCGCACTTGGGCTTGGGAAGGTTATTTTCAGAAATAAGACCATTTTAAATTCTTGCATCGTATTGGCCATGAGCCCAATTATGTACTTCGTATTAAACATTGTTTTGTAATTAATAAAGTATTCTGTTTTTTAAAATTTTTATTACGCCTTAGTGTTAATTATGTTTAAACCATGGAATACAAATTAGACTTGTATACCATCGAGTTGCGAGTGGGGGGGCTTCTGTATAAGGAGGCTGGGTGATAACAAGGACCATCAGCCGGTGGCCCACCTCCCTTTCCTGGGAACCTCAACGCAACTTTATAGAACTCAAGTACTAAAGAGTAATCCTACATTAAGACACATAAGTTAGTCGAGACTCCTACAGTTAGCCTTAGCATTCCTTAATCAAGTTAGCCATAGCGAGCTTAACTAAGGGATGTGGCGGTAACACTTCTCGCGCAATTATATTTTAAAAATGGGGTGTTACATTATATATCAAAGGTAAAGCTAAGAAGACTCGAATCAAAGCGATTCCAATCACTTGAGGAAATGTATTGAAATAATCGATATTATCTTTTTAGGTAAAACCCTTCACCACAAGTCTAGCTTTATACTTCTCTATAAACCATTAGGATTTTTAACTTTCTTTTGAAAATCCACTTGCAACCAATTGGTTTTGCTCCCACTGGTAAATCAGCTAAAACCCAGGTTTGATTTTCTAAAAGAGAGTCAATCTCAATTTTGATAGCCTTTATCCAAACTAAGGGATGTGGCGGTAACACTTCTCGCGCAATTATATTTTAAAAATGGGGTGTTACATTATATATCAAATGTAAAGCTAAGAAGACTCGAATCAAAGCGATTCCAATCACTTGAGGAAATGTATTGAAATAATCGATATTATCTTTTTAGGTAAAACCCTTCACCACAAGTCTAGCTTTATACTTCTCTATAAACCATTAGGATTTTTAACTTTCTTTTGAAAATCCACTTGCAACCAATTGGTTTTGCTCCCACTGGTAAATCAGCTAAAACCCAGGTTTGATTTTCTAAAAGAGAGTCAATCTCAATTTTGATAGCCTTTATCCAAAACGGAACATCAGAAGATGATATTAGTTCAGAATATGCCAAAGGATCCTCATTAATGAGGTAGGTATAAAAGTCATCACTAAAGGACTTTCTTTCTTTTGTCTTTTATTCATCCTTTGAGTGTCTTCTAAAGCCTCAGTAATTGGTTTATATGTTGTTTGGTGTTCAAGGTTTGATAGACTAAATGGTACTCTCTCCGTCCCACTTCAGACGTCTTGTTTGACTTTTTGGCACTGTTCATTGTTTAACTTTGACTCAATAGTATTGTAAGTAAATATTTTTAAAAAAATAGTCGAGTTCGGTCTTGTTAGATTCGTCTAATCGTGTAGTTTTAGAATATATATTTCACATAATTTTTACTTATATATATTTTGAGATATGATCGATTTAAAAAGTGCATTGGATTGTGTGCAGAAATCAAACAAGACATCTTAAATGGGACGGAGGGAGTATATTTTTATCAACGTTATTTCCTAACAAAGGAAATACATTCTCAAAGAATTCGGCATTTTTGGTTTCTAGTATAGTATTAATCTCTAGTGAGTATGTTTTTAATACTAAAAATTGATATGCTGCATTGTTAGAAGCATAACCAATAAATGCACAGTCTCCTGTTTTGGATCCTATCTTCATTTTCTTGGATCAGGAAACATTACTTTAGCTAGGCACTCCCACACTTTTAAATATTTTAAGTTAGGTGGATACCCTTTCCATATTTCACAATAGGTGTTTTTGCAAATCCTCTTATATATTATTCTATTTTGTAGATGACATGCAGTTAAAATAGTTTCTCCCCAGAAATCTGGATCAGCTGAAGCATTTATAATCATTGAGTTCATCCTTTCTTTTAGTATTCGATTTTTGCATTCAGCAACCCCATTTGATTCAGGAGAGTATGGTGGAGTTACTTCATGAATTATTCCAGCCCTCACGCAGAATTCACTCATTTAAGTAAATTCTCCTCCTCTTTCCTCTATCTGATCATAATCTTTTGATCTTTTTATTTAATTGATTTTCCACTTCAGCTTTAAACACTATAAAATTCACATACCTAATTTTTATTTTTTAACAAATAAATTTAGAGTATCTCGAATGATTATCATAAATGGGACAAAATATTTTGTTGCCATCTCTAGTTGGCGATAGTTTAAGATCACATAAGTCTGAGTGAATTAAATCAAGCAAGCTAGATACTCTGTTACCAGTTGGACAAGATTTCTTAGTCAATTTTGCTTCAGAACATGTTTGGCATTTATTCCAATCTATATTACTGAAATTAGGCACTATCCTAAAACATACATCTTCTTAATATAAGAAATTTTTAAATGCCCTAATCTAGCATGCCACTGATTAAGAGAATCAATTAAATAAGCAGAATTAGAAGCAATTTCATTAGAAACCAAATCCAGTACAAAAAGTCCCTAGTTACAATAGCTTTTTCCAAAAAGAACATTATTTTTAGTCATAATAATCTTGTCAAGACTCAAAAGACACTTTCACTGGTGCTTTGCCCAACAATGCTATAGAAATCAAATTAGTCCTAATATTAGGAACATGAAGAACATCATTTAGAACTAAAGTTTTTCTCGAAGATAACTTCTAGTTAACTCTACCCTTTCCCAATACTTGTGTAGTCCTCGAGTCCCCAAGATAACCCACCTCATTATCTCCCACTGAAGTGTAGGAAATAAAAGCATCTTTGTTTGCACAAATATGCCTCGTGGCTCCTGAGTCGACTACCCAACTTGTGTTGATGTCTTTAACAACTAAATTAATTTCAAAAGTAACCGCGGCAATCACATCATATCCTCATTACTCTCATTAAAAAGGTTTGCTCGTGGTGTGTTTTTATCGTCTATATCATTGTTGTCATTTTTAACACGAAATTTGCATTGGGGCTACATAATGTCCATTTTTTCCACAAACATAGCAATGACCAGGTTATTTTTTCTTATTTAATTTTGTCTTCGACGCATTATTAAAATTCACCTGTTTGGGCTTTCCTTTTATTACACCAGATTCGCCTTGGGCATTGTGGATTGCGCAGCAGAGGCCCTGGCCTGCTTCCGATTTACATCCTCAATCATAATGTGAGGAGTCAGTTCCGCAAGGCTCATCTTTTTCTCCAGATGCTTCAACTGCATTTGTAGTTGTTCCATGGGGGTAATTTCTCAATTAGCAGCTCAAATACAAACTCATCTTGAGGATGATTTATTATGCTTTGAGATTCTTTAACAGTTGGTGATACTCATGTATCTGCCCAACTATTTCTTCACCCTCCGTCATCTCCCAACGATAATAATTGTTGCAGACGTATCTCTGCTTATCACAATCCTCCACAGTATATTCTACTGTCATACTCTCCTAGTAACCCTTGTTTCTTTTTGCCCAAAATAGACATCAAATAGGTTATATGAGAGAGTAGACAAAATGGTGTACCTACATACCTTATTCGCATAGTCCCAATTTTCTGGATTCTCTGTTGGTTTGGGTGTCGTTAGTGCCCACACAATTACGTGCACATCCAGTAGGGAGTACACGCGATCTTTCCCCCGCCTGAATTCGGGATATATCCGGAAAAAGTTTTGTATAGTGCTGAATCGGCTGTGAGGGGGCGGATAAATGTAAGGAAGTGGGCACTGCAACAGTAACTACCGGATCTGATTCTACCCTCACCAACCCTAAATTTGTTTAATTTTTCTGTCTCTGAATCTACGGGAGTTACTGGTGCAGTGCCCGCTGCCTTACATGTATCCGCCCCTCACAGTCGATTCATCAATATGCAAAACCTTTTCCGAATATATCCCAGATTGAGGTATTTGATGGACAAGATTTCAGACAGTGGAAGATCATGTATACTCCCTCCTCGATGTGCACGGAACTGTGTGGACATTAACAACGCCCAGCCCAACTGAAAATCCAGAAAATTAGGACTATGCGAACAAGGTATGCAGGCACACCGTTGTGTCTACTGTCTCACATAATCTATTTGATGTGTATTTTGGGCAAAAAGAAGCAAGGGTTATCTGGAAGAGTATGACGGCAATATACCGCAGAAGATTGTGTGAAGCGGAGATATGTCTGCAACAAATACTATCGTTGGGAGATGATGGATGGTAAAGAAATAGTTGGGCAGATACATGAGTATCACCAACTATTGGAAAATCTCAAAGCAGAACAAATCATTCTTCAGAATGAATTTGTATCGAAGCTGCTAATTGAGAAACTACCCCATCATGGAATAACTACAAGATGCAACTGAAGCATCTGGAGAAAAAGATGACCCTAGAGGAACTGACTCGCCACATCATGGTTAAGGATGAAAATCAGAAGCAGGCCCGCACACCACTATGCCCAAGGCGAATCTCGTGCAAGAAAAGGGGAAACCTAAATAGGTGACTTTAGATAATGCTTTGAAGCCCAAAATAAATAAATTAAAAAAAAATGGGTCATTGCTATGTTTGTGGAAAACATGGACACTACGCAGCTCAATGCGAATTTCGTGTTAAAAAGCACAACAATGATAAAGATGATAAAATTAAACCACGAGCAAACTTTATTAATGAGAGTAATGAGGATGATATAATTGTTGCGGTTATTTCTGAAATTAATTTGGCTGTTAAAGACATCAACATGAATTGGGTAGTTGACTCAGGAGCCAGGCATATTTGTGCAAACAAAGATGTCTTTATTTCCTACACTTCAATGGAACATAATGAGGTGGTTTATCTTGGGGTCTTGAGGACTACACAAGTGGTGGGAAAGGGCAGAGTGGACCTGAAGCTATTTTTTGGCAAAACTTTAGCTCTCAATGATGTTCTTCATGTTCCTAATATTGGGGCAAATTTAGTTTCTGTGGCATTGTTAGGCAAAGAATGAGTAAAAGTATCTTTTGAGTCTGACAAGATTATGACTAAAAATAATGTTCTTGTTGGAAAAGGTTATTGTAACCAGGCACTTTTTGTACTCAATTTGGCTTCTAATGAAATTGCTACTAATTCTGTTTATTTGATTGATTCTCTTGATATGTGGCATGCCCATTAGGGAAATCATGGTTCTATAGAGAAAAGCATAATGCTAGTCTTGTGGTTTTGCCCAAAAAGAGAATGATGGTTCTATAGAGAAGTATAAAGCTACTTGTGGCAACGATTTTACCAAAAAGAGAATATGATTATTTCCATACATTAGCTCCAGTGACTAGAATTACTTTGATTGAGATATATAACCTAGTGGTCTATCAAATTGATGTTAAAACAGTCTAGATTCATCCCCGCCACAGATTCGACAATCACAACTGACCAAAATAATTCACACAAGTAGGAATCGAAAAGATCAATTACCACTAACTCATTCACAACTTCGACACAACACGCAGATTCTTGAACAACCCATTCCCAGAAAAACAGAAAACAAAAATGATCCAACAGATTGAGACCAACTCGGTCAACGTAGAGTAATTCCAAGAACACAGAATAAACCAAAATTGTAAAAAGAAACTTACCCGTGCCTCGCCATTGAAATGATTTTAAAATTCCGAGCACAAAATTTATCGTGCGCAGGTGATAACGGCGTATAATGAAGACGGTGCACAGAATGATATCGAATGGGGATTTCGGTAAGAGTGTTGCCGTTTGTCAATCGGCACCAATGCAGCAGAACGAGGCAAGTGGTGGACGACGCAGGCGATCGTGATCAAATTGGATACGAGGGAAAACAGAGGCAGATCTCGATGTGGCCGCCGGTCGGGGAAGGTCACCGGCCGAGGAGTAGTTGGGAAGAAGAGTGCAGCCGGCGGGGAAGAAGAATTGGGGCGCAGCAGCGGCAGAGAGAATGCCGTAATTTCACTCACACCTAATATGGGCTCAATGGGCCACCCTGTAATGGGCCAATACATTAATACATGGGCTGGTTTCCAAAATATACCTGGGCTTGAAATCAATTAAGGCTATTATGTTTACTTTGATTAAATCTCTATCGCACTGTTATTTTTTTCTTAATAAAATACTTAACTCGTAAATGGTTTAATCTATTTTTAGAGGAAAAACTTTATTTAATAGTAAGATGTAGTAATCTATATCTATATAGTATTACTAAAACCATTAGTGGTCAACCAAGTCAATATCTAATGTGGTGTCTCCATTCTAAATTTCTAATTTTCATAGATTTTTGCATTTTTTATTTATTGAATTTAGATTTTTGTATTTTTTATTTATCTAATATTTTTTTATGTTAAATATATATTGATTTGGATATGGAAATCCTAATTTTCATCTTTTAAAAGATATGATATTCTCAATATATATGGAATTTCCACAATTTCCAATTTTTAAAACATTTGAAATTTGAAATTTTGAATTATTTATCTTAGATTTTGGTTTTTTTATTTATTTATTTTAGATTCTTGCATTTTCATTCCAACAATTTTTATTTTTACTCAATTTTCTGTTTTTAAAAGATATAAATTTTTAATTTATATAAAATTTCTATAATTTTTAGCTTTTAAAAGATTTTAAATTTCAAATTTGTATTTATTTATTTAATTTAGATTTTTGCATTGTTTTATTCTCACAATTTTCATTTTTACCGAATTTTTAGTTTTTAAAAGATATGAATTTTTAATTTATATGGAATTCAAACAATATCAGTTTTTAAAAATTTGAAATTTGAAACTTCAATTTATATATATTATTTATTTATTTTTTATTTTTGCATTTTTATTCCCATATTTTTATTTATTTGTTGAGCCTATAAATACTACTCCTCCCTGTGCTATAAGTCCATTCGAATGTTGGCGGCCATTGCACTACTCTTTCATATATTCTCTTTACAATATTTTGTTGAAAATTGAATGTTGCTTTTTGGTTCCATTCAAATTTTAATTTTTTTCATCTATTTTTTAGGAAAATACTCCATCCATTTTTCAATAAGTGTAACACTAGAAAATGTCATAGGATTTAAGGTAAGTTAATATTTAGTTGAATAATTACAATAATTAAATAAATAAAATTAGATGCGTCATATTTGACTTTATTCCTTTTGAGTTTTATTAATGAATATCAAAAACTTAATAATTTAAGTATAATTAGTAAAAAGTATTAACCTTCAAAACATTCCAAATATGATAATGTAACGCTTATTTCCAAACACACAAAAAAGAAAAATGTAACACTTAAAATACAAACGCTGGAAGTAATTTATATATGTATTTCAACAGATTTGCAATTGACGGAAGAACTAATATATATCTAGCTTTGTTAGAAATTGAAAGACTAATTGTTGCAAATTCTATAAATTTTAAAGTTTTTCCTGAAATGCCGGTATTGAATGAAGTTTTAAATCTGAAACAAGTAATTTATTGATACTAGAAGAGACATTTTATAATAATAAAGAATGAAGGCGGTTCATGATAAGCTATTACTTTTGTTGAACTAGATTTTTTCGCCCGCTAAGCACGGGTGTTGTACTAATATAATTATATAAAACTAGTAAATAACCCGTCGAGACTCGACGGGCATAACTTTATATTTTATATAATATATATATTTATATTAGATAAAGTAATAATATAAATTATATTTTGAGTAATACAAAATGTGTAATGATTTTTTATATATATTCGAAAGATGATGTATAGGATAATATAATTTCATTATTTTTAAAACTAACAAAGAAATTATATTATACCGTATTCTTTAGCTTCGGTGGCTTGTCCGGTACAAACATAACAGATCAATAAAAATAACTATTAAAATAATATTTTTATTGATTTGAAATTTAAATTAAGATAAAATAAAATTTAAAAATAAGTATGAAGCATAATATGAAAATTTTCTAACAATTTGCTAAAAATTTCATTGGTAACAATCTCATTGATAGGGGCTAGTATAACACGATCTTTTAAAATGTTTGAACTTGAAATGCTACAGTTTATATTTGTATATGTACTTTAAAAAATTACTGCTATAGGATCACCCGTAGAGTTCATAAAAATATCATTAAAAAATGTCACATCTAATTGTACATCTCCAAAATCAATATCCGCTTTACTGATGACAGCCTTTTATGACTGTCATTTGCGTCCAATTTAGTGTCTTAATGATGATCTTTTGTTCTTAATTCCATTGATTTTTGATGAATAATCATGGAGGATCAGAAAAGATGGAAGAAGAATTAGGATTGCGAAGAAGTTGGAATTACACTGAAAATGGCTTGAAATTCTAAGTTTTCTTTGTAAGTCTCGCACGCTGTGTTTTTATTGAACTGATCCACGCTTTGTCATTTATCAGGAAGTTAAGCTGGAAAGCAGCAGGAAGTGGAAAAAGACATAGCGAGGAAAGAAAAGGAATGGTGCGAGGGCTTGTGTTCGAAATCAGGAAAAGATTTAAAGAAAATGTTCAGATGCTGAAGTCCACACGGTGATTGTTTGACATCGCGAGGGAAGGAAATCGGTGCAAGACAGAAAGTTTTAGATATCATGGCGAGAAGCAAACTCTTTGGAGAAATTGTAAGACCTCGCCTTGTTGAGAAAGATGATTATATTTCTGAACTCTCGCTTTGAAGGAACTGGACAAAGCGAGAGGAGAGTTATTCTGATGCGAGCGGTTATCATCCAAGGCTAAAGCAGTTACAATGCCCATCTATAAATAAGGCCCTTGGGGGAATCAGCTCAGCAGGCGGGAGATTGAAGAGAATAGCTCGATTTTACTCTCCAGTCCATTTTTAGAATTTAGTAGGTAGGTTAGGATTTAATTTTCACTGCAATTTACTTTTAGTTCTTCAGATTTGTAATTCAATTTCGCAGTAGATTTCTTTAAAATAGTTGTTAGATTAGCTTGAGGATACCCTGGAAGGAGAGTTGCTTTTGGAATGCTTGTTCATCCATTACGACGATCATCATCTAAACTTCTGACTTCTTCGCTCACCTTTGCATTATTCTGATTGCAATCAGATTTCCAGGTGTATTCGTTTTTAATTCTTTGTTATTCGAGATACATGAAGAATGATCAGTTATCAGATTGTGAATTTCTTATCTTTCTGGTTTCCATTTCTATTTCTTAATTCTGTTTCAGAAGAGTATAAACCTCAACTTCGATATTCAATTTTGGATTTTGCATCATATCTCTAATTCGATTCTCGAAGATCATAATACTTCCATATCTTTAATTCGTAAATTGTTCGTTCTAATTACGCAAGAAGTTTGGATATTGTAACCGAGTTACGTATGAACTGGCAGAATTATGAATTCATTTGATTTTCTGTTGATATTACGTCGTGATCACAAAATATGAAGAGAATCATAGTGTTTAATGTTCAGAACTTTAAAAGGTTCCTAGAGACCCATGCAGTGTTAATCATCGCATGATAATCTTTAAGAATTAATAATTCTAAGTTCATGAAATTGGATGTGAAAGGTTCTGTATTCATGATTTTCAAAACGAAAATCCCAGAAGGTAGTTATGACAGTTATAAACCCTGATCATTTACTTCACATAAGGATAAACCCACGCTTCATCCTGAAAGATGATGCGAGGAAATATCCAGATAACTTTGCTGTGACAAAGGCTATTCTAATACTCTCGCAATGTCAATCTGACAAAGCGAGAGGACCAATCTATAATAGCAACAGATTTGATATCCATTTCTCAGGGTATCAACTATTCACTTTTACTTCTTATACATATATAACCCCTATCTTATAAGTAGGAATTGAATACCTCGCCGCATTCTTACAGAAATTACTGCGAGGCATTCAGTTCCTTGTATAAACAAAATCTGAGGAACATTCTTTGAATATTAACTCCCTCCACGCTGTACAGACATAGCGTGCGGAAAATTGGAATGTTCATAGTTTGAAACCCAAAGTAGTTACTGCGAGTTACTTTGGACATTTATTTTGCAGAATTATTTCTCAAATCCTTTTTCTTGGAAAAAGATATTTCCTAATTCTGTCTAGTTTCCGATGTATATTTTGGAAACACCCTAGCATTTTGATTAAGAGGACTCAGAACCCTCAACGTTTCTTTATACATATAATATTACATATACATATAATATTTTGGGATATTTCCCAGTCTATGATGAGTAATCGTACTTCATAATTACAGACTCATAATTCATATCTGCTATTCGTATTACTATTTTCACTAGTACAATGAGAAAAGATGATGATATAAGTTTTCTCAATCATTATTTACTCAGGATTAATGAAGAACAAACTTGTTCTTTAGTTGGGCATTTAGTACCTGTCGTTTAAAAGGGAAAGATGTTTCAAAAACCATCTTTTGTCCTAATAATTAGTAGAGTATTAGGAAGATTAATTTCCAGGGTTCATGGCTTTATAGTTATCACTATATGCTATGAGTAGGAGATTAAATATTTCTCTTACAGTCTACTAATCCTGAGTTAAATCATGGATATTTGGAACTGTTTACAGAGATTTCTCGAGCTAAATCATTTATACAAGTCTGAGTAGTCTGGATAAGTCAAGGAATTTGAATAGCAATTTCATCTTGACATACTTACAGGACTATTATTTCTTACAAATACTTGCAGGAATTACTCTGAAGAAACAAGTCTTATGAAAACATTGGATGATAGATTTAAACACTTGTTTTTTTTTCACTTTTTGTAGAGGACATCCAACACAGGGTCATAAGATCAGTTTGACCAGAGTAATGGAAAGAATAACTTCAAGTTCAGACGAATATAGGATGATTTAGAAGTGACCTTGAGTTGTCAAAGGCTTAATCTGAGTCTGAAAGAAATAGATTAAGTGACAGTTCTGAAAAGCTTTTATCACAGAATGAGTCTGACCGATCATTCTGTGATGATAGTATTCCATGATTTCAGAGCTTAGAATGTCATGACACTGAATCACAAGTACCTGTCTTGGGAAGTGATTTAAGACATGAAGATTTGATTAAGTTGTATAAAGGATTTTTCTATCTCAATGGACTTTCATTATGTTTTAACCATTGAAGTATGATACTCTCATCATATTCTTATTTCATTCATTCAATTTGGTCCGTGATATTTTAAACACATGAATATAATCACAATATTCAACATCATTTTAATTGTTTTCTTTACTAATGTTTACAGCTTTAAGCATTTACATTTTAGCATTAAATCTTTAGTAATCAACATTACAACATCCTTAAACCAAGAGTAGAGACAGATTCTAGAGCTAATAATTCTATTAAAACACTTCTATCGTGTAACTCTCTATTGAACGATCCCGACAATAAAAATAAATATTGCAGCTTGATACCGTGCGCTTTCGGTAGGAAAAACTAGGCAAGCTTTTTAACAGCCCTATAGGATTATAGTGTAAAGGCTGTCGGGGGGCATTGCAGCGGGGTTTTTACCTCAAAGCTTCATTTACCATCACCTACATCAACTATACATTTTGTAAATTTTCTGTCATATATAAATTTCACTATAAACAACAATTCTTGTGGTATCTTGAGTTAATCATTCTTAATTGCATATTAATACTCTTAGCCACATCTTGCTAGTGACACGAAATATTACAACATAACTGTTCATGACTAAAAACTGATTTTGGAAGATAAAATCCGACATTCTTTAAAGATTGACATTGACTTTTGCTTATAATCATAGCAAAACAAACTGTGAGTGAGAATTTTCTCATCTCAAATTAAATAAAAAATTTGGTTAAATCAAATAGCCTCATAATCATTCTACCAATCAAGAATTTTCTACTTTCATGGTTTCCCAAAATTTAGTTTAACCCCAACTATCTAATTCCGCATCTTGGTTACTATCAACCTACTTCAATTACATAATTTATTTGATGGATATATATTCCTAAGAAGCATGACTATGCAATGCTCATTCAATCATGATTCAGTAATCCAGAACAATTGATCGTGTTAGATATTCCAGTGAAAATATTTCATTGTCATTATCTATGCTTTCATCATTTTGACAAATATTGTTAATTGATTGTAGTAGAGAGACATTGATGTTTTGGTGGCTGTGAACTCACTTGTATTTTTGTGGGAATAAAACAGATTATTTCTAAAAAAAATTGTTAAAACTGATATATATATATACATTTTCATTTACATACATACATTCCATGATGTAATTATTAATTGTAACAACAATCTCATTGGTAGGGGTTAATATATAAAAAATTTTGGATTTGAAGTGGTGCAGTTTATATTTGTATATGCACTCTCAACAATTGCCGCTATAGAATCTCGCATAGAGTTTATAAAATTATCATCTGAAAATGTCACATCGAGTTGTACATCTTCAAGATTAATACCAGCTTTACCAATTACCATAACGTACATGAAGTATTCATTGTGCAAAATGCCATATATAATTTTCATTGTAAATAACATTTCTTATAGTATCTTAAGTTAATCCATCTTAATTACTATTAATACTTCGAGTCCCCCCTTTACAGTGATATGTGATATTGCAGCATATCATTGACATGGATAAAAACTGGTTTTTGAAGATAGAGTCTAACCTTCTTTAGAGGTTGACATCTACTTTTTTTTTTTAATAGTTATAGTGAAACAAACTGCGAGTGGAATTTTTTCCTCTGAAATCTAATGGAGAATTTGGTTAATTCAGACGGGCTCATAATCATTCTACTAATCAAGAATTTTCATCCCAAATATTGAGCTTTGTTTTAATGAGAAGAGAGATGAAATAATTTTCTGAGGTAAGTTTTTTGTAGGTAGAATTCTCGTCACAATCTAATGGAATACCAAATCTAGAATGTGCAGTCCTACCTCTTGGAATGAGTAAGGGTGTTATTCCATTGGATGCTACAGGCAGCACAATATTACATCTACCATGAAGGGCTGAACATAATATTTTATAGATAAATTATCGATAAATGTCTTGTCAGTTCCACCGCATAAAGAAAAATTAATCAACACCCATCGCTATCAACTACAGACATTATATTATTATAAACATTTTTCTTATCATTAATCAACAAAGGTAATAACTTAGCATGATCCGTTTTCATTTCTTCCTTATTATAATATGTCTCTTCTAGTATCAATAGATTATTTGTTTCAGACGTTAAAACTTCATTTAGTACCGGTATTCCAGAGAAAATTTTCAAACTTATAGAATTTTCAGCAATTAGCCTTTCAATATGAACTTACTTTGATAATTCACAATCACAATTTTTTGAGTATTCGTTTTTCGTCAATGACAAATCTGTTAAAATATAGATTAATGAATTACATCATCTGTTTTTTAAGTATTACACTTTCCCTTTTTGTGTATTTGGAAATAAATGTTACAATACCATATTTGAAATGTTTTGAAGGTTAATAATTTTTACTAATTATACTTAAATTATTAATTTTTTATATTCATTAAAATAAAACTCAAAAGGAATAAAGTCAAATGTGACTTATTTTATTTATGTAATTACTTCAAACTAAATAAATTTTATTAACTTACCTTAAATCTTGTGTCATTTCCTAGTGTTACACTTATTATAAAACTGAGGGAGTGTTTCTTAAAAATATATTCTCCGTCGCACTCAAAAGTGTCTCATTTCGACTTTTTAATATTGTTTATTGATCAACTTTGACCTAATGTAATCTAAATATATACGAAAAAATATAGTCAAATTTGGTCTCGTTAGATTTGTCTAATTATGTAGTTTTAGAATATACATATATTTTACATAATTTTTACATATGTACATTTTAAGATATTAAATGTTAAACAAATGTATTGGACGACGTGTCCAAAAATTTTGAGACATAAAAAATGGGACAGATGGAGTAGATTAAATTGCTTAAATTTAGGCCCAAAATTCTTCTAATGGTCCATTTGCCTAAATCAAAATATCGTGGCCCAAAAGTGGAGGGACATCCTTCTCTTGGCTTATTTTAGTTATTATCTCTTTACTTTATTTACTGATGGATCTATTCGCAACTATATAATTGTATATTACTTTTAAGAGAAGTGACATATTTTTGTGAAAACCTGGCATATATATATACATTAAATAATATATACAAATATTTTTATATATTCATTAATATATCTTTTAATAATATAAATTCCATATATATACTGCAAATTCCATTTAAATTTGAAATTTTTTTTTAAAATGAAAATTGTGGGAACTCCATATAAATTGGAAATTAAATATCTTTTAAAAACTAAAAATTGGGATTTCCATATACACATTAACATATCTTTAACATGAATAAATAAATCTGACGTGTAATGTATATTTTGATTACATCATTCACCATACAAAAAATACAACCAAAGTTGAGACCAAACCTACACAAAATTACTGGCACTACAATATATTCAACATATTGAAACATAAACGCAACATAATTCTTAGTTTCCAGTGCAAAAAGCTCATCATAATCCTATGGTCTATAAATAAATTCTAAATACAGCAATAAAATTTAAAATAAAAAAAATAAAAATACAAAAAATAAAATCTAAAATAGATAAAATAAAAAATAAAAATAAATAAAATCCAACATACATAAAATAAAAAATGCAAAATTTCAAATTTTATCTTTCATATCTTTTTAAAAGTGAATATATAGTGACAGGATAGGATGATAGAGTGAGAATTTATAAGTAAATGATAGATTTTATACACGATAGACTAAAATCTACTATAATGAATAAATAAATAAATACGAAAATCTAAAATTAGTAAATTAAAAAATGTAAAATAATATAGATAAAATAAGATATGCAAAATTGCAAATTTTAAATTTTTCAAATCTTTTTAAAAGTGAATATTATAGGAATTCCATATATTTAAAAAACTGAAAATCTATAATAAATAAATAAATAAATAAATGTGAAAATCTAAAATTGATAAATTTAAAAATGCAAAAATTTATAAAAATTATAAAATTGAAATGGAGACACCGCATTAAATGTAGGATGGGTTGTTCACTAATGCTTTAATATATATATAGATGAGAATATAGTGTTTTTAGGATTACATGAGATTAAAAGTCTTTTGTTTAAATAGTAGTAGTTGGAATGCATGCAACAAAAAATTAAAAAGGAAAATAAAGGAGATAATAAGATGAATGAATGAAATTCAAACCAAGGTGGACATATATAAAATAAATTATTTTACTGTTAAAAAATTAAATATATATAATTTTCTTACATATCTAAAATAATGAGAGTAAGTGAAAAATAAATACCCTTAACTATTCAAAATTAGAAAAAATTATTCCATTCATCATACTAATTCTGTCCCACTTTCCTTTTTGGCTCGTCCCACTACAATTGTCACATTTTCCTTTTTAGAAAAAACTTACTCCATAAACATCAATAAAGACATCGCATCAACTAATTACTCCACTTTATCACAATAACTCATTATAACTAAAATAACGTACCAAAAATTCTCATATATACAAGAACCTCTTGGCTTGAAACTAAAATCTATGACTGTAATACCCGAGATTTTTAGCGGCGTCCAAAGGAATAAAATTATTTCTTAATCCGATCAAGGTCGAAATATCTCCGAGAAGAAGAAAATAATTTATCACAATAAATTATCGCTCGGAAATGAAACGCCGATAGATTTTAAAAAAATTCAAAATGGAATAAAAAGAGGGAAAGGAAGCCGAAGACATTCCATAAATCGAGTCAAAAGAAATGGAATTAAATTCAAGAAAGAAAAGAATTTTAATTCCAAGAACCTGTGAAGTCGGAAATAATTTAACTAGATAAATTATTACACGGGAGTCAAAAGACGACGAATTAGAAGCCGACGAATCCAAAACCGACGGACTTAAGATTTCAAACACGAAATCAATTTAAGTGGAAAAAGATTTAAGATAGGAATCATAATCCGAGAACGACCCGAAAACGTAGAAGAATAGAAGTCCGAAAGAGAGGAGAAAAGGCCCGACGGATCGCATGACCCGGCCCAGGCCGCAGCCCAGCCTGCCATGACGTGTTTTGGCGACTTTCTTGCCATATTTTCGGGGCCCAAGGTGGGATTCTTGATTTAATTCGGGGGGAGCAGATTTTGGTTGATATTATATGAATATAACACCCCATCATCAGCCATCCACACCCTTGTTTCATCCCAAACTCTCCCAAAAACCAAAAAACACAAGTTCTTACCTTCCGACGACTTTCCGACGATTTTCCGGCAACCAAATCCGACCGAGGAAGTGTGTAGATCAAGGATTGCAGGCTTTGGATTGTTGGTAAAATGTAAATCAAGTTTCCTTATTGTTTTAAGATCATAACCATCATTCTAACTTGCGGATCTTTACTTGCAAACACGTTCGTGGCCAAAGGAGAAGAAGAACGTGTTGCGTAGATCCGTCCGTGGCGATTTTGGACGAATCCATCGACCCTAGGACGTTCAAGAACTCACTTACTGTAAGTCAATACCTTCCATATCAATATGGGTGGTTTAAGGGCATCCGAAACATTGGATCTAAAACGAAACATTGAAATCGAACCTAAAAACCCCAATCTACGTGTTTTCTGAAATCCGACCAAAACTCTTACTTCGAGTGTTCAAACCGAAAAACTCAAAACTAAGATTTTGATCCTAAGATCTTAAGCTGTACAGTGTAAAAATTTCAGAGATTTTCATCGAGTTTTGATACCCCAAATCGTGTCGGACATATTCTGCGTTTTTAAAGAATTTTCAAAAATTGACAGTTTATTTAACCGAACGTGATGAGCATATTTCTATCATTTCTAGTCCGAACTAATCTTTGTGATCTAAACAAAAGTTGTAGGTAATCATGTCTAGTATGTGCATATAAAATTTCAGAATTTTTGGAGTCCATTTGATATGTTAAAAGGTCGAATCTTTGAACAGTGTCGAATCTGAATCCTGACAGCTTATTGTTTGTGTAGAAAATTTGATTTTTGACATGCTTCCCATCTTTTTTCCGAAAAACTCGAAACATAAAAGTTGTTCGTTGGGATGTTTTTGAGATACTGTGAAAATTTCAGATCAATCGCCTAAGAAATGGATTTTTAAACTGAAAAGGTGTAAACTGTGGCATCGAACGGTTTTAAACTTGTGAGATCTTGAAATTTCTAAACAAACGATCGAAATCTTGTTATATGATAAAGCTATATTTTTTGAAAATCCCGTTACACTAAAGTTGAAACGATATCGGTTACATGGATCAAATAAAATTAGGGGGTGAGTGCTCTGCAGGGTGCCCTCCTAACTATTCACTTCGTGCCTTTATGGACGATGGTGACCCCGCGCGAAATATGAGAACTAATGCCAAAACGGCATCTCATTTTGGACCTATCCTCTTGGGTGTATCCGTATGGGTTACCCGAGGCTCGACGGAGTGGTACTGGATATGGCGGATTTGGCTTCGGCCAACGGGCCTACCCTCTCGGGTGTATCCGTGTGGGTTACCCGAGGCTCGACGGAGTGGTACTGGGTATGGCGGATAGGCTGCGGCCGCCGGGCTACCGGCTAAATGAAAAATGACACTTACGAAATTGGCTGAGGCCGCCGGATCACCGGCTAAATGATACTTACGAAATTGGCTGCGGCCGCCGGATTGCCGGCTAAATTAAATACTGTTGAGATGGTGGCGTAACGGGGGAAAATTTAAAAAGCTCATATTTTATTTATTTACTTATGGCACTATTCATGTTTTTAAATCATGTCTTAAATAATTTCCCATGCTTAAATTATTAATTATGAAATTAAATGTGTCTTTAAAGTATGCAACTAAATTATTATTTTTAAATTGGTAAATAAAATATTTTGTATGCATGACAAAGAGTTTAATCTTAATTATTAAAATCTAACCCCTTTATTGCTATGCTAGGATTGACTTACTCAGTATTTTATAATACTGATAAAAACCGTTGTTCATTTTTTTTTTCTATTACAGAGTACGGAGCATGATCATACATTGGGGGATCATTTTGGACATTTAAATTATTTATTATGACTTGCATGAACGGGCCTGTTTAACCCGTGTTTTGGCCATGTCGGCCCTATATTTTAAATTCCGCTGCATAAACTTTAATTCCGCTGCAACTTATTATTATTATCATGTGTGGATGATATTACACTATATTATTATTTTTAAGTAATTCCGGACTTATTTTTAAAACTCTTTTCAATACCCATAGCCTTGCATCTCTTTAGCAAGCTCGGAGAGTTCGTGTCTTGCTAGGGAGGTGTGGCGGTGGCATCCCGGCCTGGGTTACCAAATCCGGGGTGTTACAGGATGGTATCAGAGCCCGGAATATTTTGAAGCTATCATTTTAAAAAGAGCCCCGAATATTTTTAAAATCTATTATTATTATTTTTAAACCATTACTCTTTAAAACCACTATTATTTTAAACTATTATTTTGAGCCCAAGTTTTTGGCCCAATCATTCTACTTACTATTTATTTAAAATCTTAGTTTTTTTGAGCCCAAAAATTTTAGCCCAATATTTTTATTTACTAAGCCTAAATATTTTTCTTAGCACAATACCTATATTTTTATTTGAGCCCAAGAATTTATTACTTTTGGCCCAATATAGTGGCCCAAACATTTTTCTTTATTTCTAAATTATCCATGAGGATAAATTATTTTTAAAACCCATGGATAAATAAATGCATGTATAAATTAAAACTCATTGGGGGGATTGCATATGCATACTTGCATAAAGATTTAAATTTTTGCATCTCTTAACTTTACAGTTGGCATGTTCTAACTCTAACCTACCGTGTTGACATTAGATGGCCAAACCAAACGCGAACATGATCAACCTTATGATAAGACTGATTAACGAGTACCTCGAGTCCCAACAACATATATGTATTTAATAAAGAGATAACAATCAAACAAGGGTACCTTAAACCCTAAACCCTGAAACCCTAGACCCTGGGGTTTCGAAAAAAAAAATCCACTAATACCACTTATTAAAAGAAAATCATTATGTAAACCCTCTATTATATTTTCCTTAAAATCTAAATCTCTTGTCCTTGCAACAGAATGGCACCGAGAGGGAGACCGCGTGTCCAGCCCATTCCTCCCAATACCAACGAAATACCTAGGCAACCCGACATGCCGATACCAAACGTAGGTGTACACGTTCAGGAGGAGCCAGCAGGCCCTATACCAAACAACATGGGTAATCGCCTACGCACTCTAGAAGAGGTTCTCATTGCGCTAGGGAACGCGCAGGTGAACCAGGGCCAAGCGGCTGTGGCACCTCCACCACAGGCTCGCATTAATTACCTAGCCATGGTGAACCCATACCACCCGCCGCACTACGCCGGCGAGGAAGACCCTGCAAAACTAGAGGAGTGGATTAGGACCTTCGACAAGTTGTTAAGCGCGGTTAAGTGCCCGGAAGGGGAAAAGGTGCATGTAGCCTCATACTACTTGGGAGGTGAAGCAGACGACTGGTGGCAAGCCACCCAGGGAAAGATACGAGAGGACGAGGAGCCCTATTCATGGACTGAAATGATGGAACTACTCAGGGACCGATTTTACCCCCTGAGTACGAAGGCGGCCATGTACGAGGAGTTTTTGTCATTTAAACAAGGCGGGCAGACTGTACAAGAGTATTACACTCGATTCAAGGAGTTGGTGCGCTTCTCACCAAGACTAGTACCGACAGACGTAGAGAAGGCACAAAAATTCGAGATGGGGTTGAACTTGACCATACGGGAAGTGATCACTGGCGTCCATTACCCGGACCTGCAAGCAGTGTATGATCGTGCGGTGGCTGTCGCAAGGGTGCAACAACTGAAGAGGAGGATGAGTGGAGAGTCCAGCCGGGGACCTCAGGGACAAGATAAGAGGAACAGGGATAGCCGATCCGGTAACAATTCTGGAGGAAACAACTTTCGGGGAGGCCTGAACAGACCCCCTCAGAACAACAATAGGGGAAATGATGGGAGAACCTTTTTCCAAGGTAACCCTGTGCCACCATGCCCAAGATGTGGGAGACCTCACTTGACTAGGGGATGCCCCCAACAGGGCGCATGCTACCGGTGTGGTCGACTTGGTCATCGGGTGAATGAGTGCCGGACTCGAATTGAAAACATCACCAAGCGGGAGGACTTGGTTATGGGGCCAGCACAGCCTCGTAATCAAAATGTGCGGAACGGTAACAATCAAGGGTACAGACCCCCTCAAAATCAGAATTTCAACCAGAATCAACGCCCTCCACAGAATCCAAATCAACAACAGAATCAGAACCCGAACCGGGATCAGCAGGGCAATCAAGGACGGCCAATGGGGCGGTTGAATGTTATCAACCAAGCAGATGTGCCTATGCAGGGTGACGTGATGGCATGTACGTTCCATGTTTTAAGTACACCCCTTAAAGTTCTGTTTGACTCAGGAGCTAGTTGTTCGATTATATCGTCAAGAGTCTTACCTGAACTAGATCTTCCTAAGTGCGAACTGATTAACTTAGAAATTCAACTACCTTCAGGAGAAGTAGTATCATGCTCTAGACGTTATAACGGAATTCCGATAGTTATCAAGAACATAGAATTCTTCGCAAACTTGGTAGAATTTAATTTAAGGGACTTCGACGTCATACTAGGAATGGATTGGTTGACCCGATATAAAGCGGTGATAGAATGTCAGAAGCAAAAGATCACCCTGTCCAAAGGTAGGGGAAAGAGAGTCATCTTTTACTCTCAACCCCCTAAGAGGAGCAACAAGGTTGTTAACGCTCTCAAGCTTCGTAGCTTAATGCGTAAGGGATACGCGTTGTATGCATGCTATGTTCACAACCTTGAGGCAGAAGAGAGCAAGGTTGACAACATCCCAGTGGTAAGAGAATACCCGGACGTATTTCCTGAAGACATCCCTGGTATTCCACCTAAGAGAGATCTTGAATTCACCATAGATCTCATTCCGGGAACGGATCCTGTTTCAAAGGCTCCTTACCGCATGGCGCCACTGGAAATGAAAGAGTTAAAGGAGCAACTCGAAGAGTTGTTGGAGAAAGGATACATAAGACCAAGTACATCCCCGTGGGGAGCGCCGGTCTTATTTGTTAAAAAGAAGGACGGAGAACTACGCCTTTGCATCGACTACAGAGGACTCAATCAAGTGACCATCAAGAACAAGTATCCATTACCAAGGATTGAGGACTTATTTGATCAATTGAAGGGAGCGTCGGTGTTCTCAAAGATCGACTTGCGATCTGGTTATCACCAGCTGAGGATTGCCGAGAAGGATATCCCGAAGACGGTGTTCCGAACTCGTTATGGACACTACGAGTTCACAGTATTATCCTTTGGGTTAACAAATGCATCTGCAATGTTCATGAACCTCATGAACAATGTATTTAGAGAATTGTTAGATCAATGCGTCGTGGTGTTCATCGACGACATCCTGATCTACTCGAGAAGCGAGGGGGAGCATTCCCAACATTTGCACCAAGTGTTAAGGGTTTTGCGTAAGAACCAACTCTATGGAAAACTATCCAAATGCGACTTTTGGTTGAAGGAAGTAGCATTCCTTGGGCACATAGTATCCGCCACTGGAGTTTCAGTGGATCAGGCAAAAATTTCGGCGGTGACGGAATGGGTATCGCCGACGAGTCCAACTGAAATACGGAGCTTCCTTGGACTAGCTGGTTATTATAGGCGATTTGTGAAGGATTTCTCGAAAATCGCACGCCCGTTGACCCAGTTGTTGAAGAAAGGGGTGAAATACGACTGGACCGGAGAGTGTGAGTCCGCGTTTCAAGAACTGAAAAAGCGACTCACCACTACGCCCGTATTAGCACTACCATCAGAGAATGGTGACTTCGAGGTTTACAGTGACGCTTCGAAGGAAGGTCTAGGATGCGTTTTGATGCAAGACTCGAGAGTCATTGCATATGCATCGCGTCAATTGAAACCTCATGAAGCAAACTACCCGACACACGACTTGGAGTTGACGGCAGTCGTGTTCGCTCTGAAAATATGGAGACATTACCTCTATGGGAGAAAGTGTCGGATGTTCACATACCACAAAAGCCTCAAATACATATTCACTCAAAAGGAGTTAAATCTGAGACAACGGAGGTGGTTGGAACTAATCAAGGACTATGATCTCGAAATTTCTTACCACGAAGGGAAGGCCAACGTGGTAGCCGATGCCTTAAGCCGGAAGACCCAACATGTGGCGAATTCGTTGGTGATTCCGCCGGCATTGTATATGGACTTGGCAAGATTGAGCTTAGAGCTAGTGCATTCGGGCACTGTAAATGAAGTGGTCAACGCAATGGTAGTCGAATCGACCATATTTGACGAGATCAAACTCGCTCAACCGGGCGACACAAAGTTGGAAAGGATTAAGGAGAACATTGCCAACGGGAAGGCGATAGGATTTGCTATCCATGAGGATGGAAGCATTCGTTTTAAGGGAAGATGGTGTGTACCACAGAAATGCGTGGAGATAAAACAAAGATTGATGGAAGAAGGGCATAACACACCTTACTCGGTTCACCCTGGAGGCGACAAATTATATAAGGATTTGAGGAAGATTTACTGGTGGCCGAGGATGAAGAATGAAGTGGCAGAATTTGTAGCGAGATGCCTCACGTGCCAAAAGGTCAAAGCCGTGCGACAAAAACCCCTAGGATTGATGCAACCATTGGAAATCCCGAGTTGGAAGTGGGATAGTATCTCAATGGATTTCGTTTCGGGATTACCACGATCACCTAGAGGGATGAATAAGATATGGGTGATTGTCGATAGGCTAACAAAGACGGCCATTTTTATCCCAATGAAGGACACTTGGACCATGGACCAATTAGTAAGAGCGTATATTGACAATGTGGTACGACGACACGGGGTACCACATGACATTATCTCCGATAGAGACAGTAGATTTGTCTCTCACTTTTGGATCAAGTTACAAAAAGCTCTCGGTACGCAGATTAAGATGAGTACCGCATTCCACCCAATGACGGATGGACAAACTGAGAGAACAATCCAAACATTGGAGGACATGCTGAGAGCATGTGTCCTAGAGTTTAAGGGTAGCTGGGAAAATCATTTACCCTTAATTGAATTTTCCTACAACAATAGCTACCATGCTAGCATCGGTATGGCACCATTCGAGGCATTGTATGGTCGAAAGTGCCGAAGTCCGTTGAGTTGGGAAGGGAGTGATAAGACTGTGGTAGTGGGACCACAACTCATAGAAGATATGACCCAACAAATCAAAGTGATTCAAGGAAAGATGAAAGCGGCCCAAGACCGCCAGAAAAGTTATGCCGATGTGAGACGGCAAGACATAGAATTTCAAGTTGGAGATAAGGTCATGTTAAAGATATCACCGATGAAAGGGGTGATGCGTTTTGGCAAACGAGGAAAGCTAAGTCCTCGGTATATAGGACCTTATGAAATTCTAGAAAAAGTCGGGAATCTAGCATATCGTCTAGCCTTACCGCCACAATTGGCTCGAGTTCACAATGTGTTCCACGTATCACAATTGAAGAAGTATGTGCACGATCCGACCCATGTACTCCAACCGGAAGGAATTGAATTGGATGATGACTTGAGCTACGAGGAAGTTCCGGTACAAATACTCGATGTTAAGGAGAGAGTAACAAGGAACAAAACCGTGAGAATGGTCAAGGTTCTTTGGTCGAACCATGAAAGTGAAACGGCGACATGGGAGTTAGAAGCCGACATGAAGAAGCGTTACCCGACCCTATTTCAAGAAGGTGCAACCACAATTATGGGGACATAACTGTAATCTTAAGGGGGGAGGATGTAACGACCCGAATATTTTGTATCCCAAATAAACAAATTCAAATTGTTTTGAACTACGTAATGACTTGATCCCTTCACAGGGTACGTAGGCAATTTGGAAATTTCAATTCTGGGTTCAGTCAAATAATAACAATCAACAACCAATCAATCAATCAATCGAGCAATAAGTCGCGCAACTTCGAGGACGAAGTTGATTCTTAAGGGGGGTAGACTGTAATACCCGAGATTTTTAGCGGCGTCCAAAGGAATAAAATTATTTATTAATCCGATCAAGGTCGAAATATCTCCGAGAAGAAGAAAATAATTTATCACAATAAATTATCGCTCGGAAATGAAACGCCGATAGATTTTAAAAAAATTCAAAATGGAATAAAAAGAGGGAAAGGAAGCCGAAGACATTCCATAAATCGAGTCAAAAGAAATGGAATTAAATTCAAGAAAGAAAAGAATTTTAATTCCAAGAACCTGTGAAGTCGGAAATAATTTAACTAGATAAATTATTACACGAGAGTCAAAAGACGACGAATTAGAAGCCGGCGAATCCAAAACCGACGGCTTAAGATTTCAAACACGAAATCAATTTAAGTCGAAAAAGATTTAAGATAGGAATCATAATCCGAGAACGACCGGAAAAATCGAGCCCGAAAACGTAGAAGAATAGAAGTCCGAAAGAGATGAGAAAAGGCCCGACGGATCGCATGACCCGGCCCAGGCCGGAGCCGCGCGGTCTCCGCGCGGTCTAGAGCCAAACCGCGCCGACACCGCGAGGTGAGACAGGACAGCCTGCCATGACGCGTTTTGGCGACTTTCTTGCCATATTTTCGGGGCCCAAGGTGGGATTCTTGATTTAATTCGGGGGGAGCAGATTTTGGTTGATATTATATGAATATAACACCCCATCATCAGCCATCCACACCCTTGTTTCATCCCAAACTCTCCCAAAAACCAAAAAACACAAATTCTTACCTTCCGACGACTTTCCGACGATTTTCCGGCAACCAAATCCGACCGATGAAGTGTGTAGATCAAGGATTGCAGGCTTTGGATTGTTGGTAAGATGTAAATCAAGTTTCCTTATTGTTTTAAGATCATAACCATCATTCTAACTTGCGGATCTTTACTTGCAAACACGTTCGTGGCCAAAGGAGAAGAAGAACGTGTTGCGTAGATCCGTCCGTGGCGATTTTGGACGAATCCATCGACCCTAGGACGTTCAAGAACTCACTTACTGTAAGTCAATACCTTCCATATCAATATGGGTGGTTTAAGGGCATCCGAAACATTGGATCTAAAACGAAACATTGAAATCGAACCTAAAAACCCCAATCTACGTGTTTTCTGAAATCCGACCAAAACTCTTACTTCGAGTGTTCAAACCGAAAAACTCAAAACTAAGATTTTGATCCTAAGATCTTAAGCTGTACTGTGTATAAATTTCAGAGATTTTCATCGAGTTTTGATACCCCAAATCGTGTCGGACATATTCTGCGTTTTTAAAGAATTTTCAAAAATTGACAGTTTATTTAACCGAACTTGATGAGCATATTTCTATCATTTCTAGTCCGAACTAATCTTTGTGATCAAAACAAAAGTTGTAGGTAATCATGTCTAGTATGTGCATATAAAATTTCAGAATTTTTGGAGTCCATTTGATATGTTAGAAAAGTCGAATATTTGAACAGTGTCGAATCTGAATCCTGACAGCTTATTGTTTGTGTAGAAAATTTGATTTTTGACATGCTTCCCATCTTTTTCCGAAAAACTCGAAACATAAAAGTTGTTCGTTGGGATGTTTTTGAGATACTGTGAAAATTTCAGATCAATCGCCTAAGAAATGGATTTTTAAACTGAAAAGGCGTAAACTGTGGCATCGAACGGTTTTAAACTTGTGAGATCTTGAAATTTCTAAACAAACGATTGAAATCTTGTTATATGATAAAGCTATATTTTTTGAAAATCCCGTTACACTAAAGTTGAAACGATATCGGTTACATAGATCAAATAAAATTAGGGGGTGAGTGCTCTGCAGGGTACCCTCCTAACTATTCACTTCGTGCCTTTATGGACGATGGTGACCCCGCGCGAAATATGAGAACTAATGCCAAAACGGCATCTCATTTTGGGCCTATCCTCTTGGGTGTATCCGTATGGGTTACCCGAGGCTCGACGGAGTGGTACTGGATATGGCGGATTTGGCTTCGGCCAACGGGCCTACCCACTCGGGTGTATCCGTATGGGTTACCCGAGGCTCGACGGAGTGGTACTGGGTATGGCGGATAGGCTGCGGCTGCCGGGCTACCGGCTAAATGAAAAATGACACTTACGAAATTGGCTGAGGCCGCCGGATCACCGGCTAAATGATACTTACGAAATTGGCTGCGGCCGCCGGATTGCCGGCTAAATTAAATACTGTTGAGATGGTGGCGTAACGGGGGAAAATTTAAAAAGCTCAGATTTTATTTATTTACTTATGGCACTATTCATGTTTTTAAATCATGTCTTAAATAATTTCCCATGCTTAAATTATTAATTATGAAATTAAATGTGTCTTTAAAGTATGCAACTAAATTCTTATTTTTAAATTGGTAAATAAAATGTTTTGTATGCATGACAAAGAGTTTAATCTTAATTATTAAAATCTAACCCCTTTATTGCTATGCTAGGATTGACTTACTCAGTATTTTATAATACTGATAAAAACCGTTGTTCATTTTTTTTCTATTACATAGTACGGAGCATGATCATACATTGGGGGATCATTTTGGACATTTAAATTATTTATTATGACTTGCATGAACGGGCCTGTTTAACCCGTGTTTTGGCCATGTCGGCCCTATATTTTAAATTCCGCTGCATAAACTTTAATTCCGCTGCAACTTATTATTATTATCATGTGTGGATGATATTACACTATATTATTATTTTTAAGTAATTCCGGACTTATTTTTAAAACTCTTTTCAATACCCATAGCCTTGCATCTCTTTAGCAAGCTCGGAGAGTCCGTGTCTTGCTAGGGAGGTGTGGCGGTGGCATCCCGGCCTGGGTTACCAAATCCGGGGTGTTACAATGACTTATAACATCCAATTCAAAGGCCAACACAACCAAGAGTCCTCAATCATTGTACTCACATATGACCACAATCCAACAACTAAATTCACAATTATTCAAGTATTCAATCTCACATATTCAAAAACCAATTCTAACTTTTTCAAGGGAGACTAACAAACTTCAATGCTACATGAACACTGTTGTTATTAACGTGCTCTTGTGCAGATTTAGTAGTTCCATGGTTGTTGAAACTACGACAGAACGACCGAAGCAGTTACAGTCAGACATGTGCGACAGTTTCTGTTTCTGTGCGCGTGTCTAACCGACCCACACGAGTCTAATTTGTATCTTTGTGTATATATACCTGTGTTTAGACTCTGTATAGTGTGTTTAGAGTTTATTGAGTTGTAATTCTACACATTCTACACACTTTTACACACACTAGTCGGTTATTTCTCTCCAAGATTCACTAGTTCTATTCTTTGAGAGAGAGTTAGAAATTCCTTGTGTTCGTTCTACTTTTTAGAAGATCATTCTGTATATACAAGGTCTGAATTACTGTGATTCAACAAGTGTTCTTGTTGGAGAAATCTTCTCTACACCCGATTGAAGAGGCTTTTGGAAGAAGCGCTCAAAGATTGAAGGAGATGGATTCAGGAAGACTGCTATGCCAAGAAGCCATGGTTCTTGAAGCCTGAACAACCAGAGGATTCAAATTGGACAGGATCGTCCGGAGACGTAGTTGTGGGGGAGTCACGACTTCGGTCTGTCTGCAAACAGGGAAGTGTTGCTTTAGAGTTTGAATTGGTTGTTTGTGAGTCTTCTAGGTCTAGGATTTCTTGAGTATTTAGTATACGTCGCCTGGATTGGAATCCCCCAGACGTAGATCCGTTGGATCGAACTGGGTCAACAAATACTTGTGTTTTTGCATTCCGCTGAACACTCTGTGCACACACATATTACTTGTTATTCGGTAGTTTAGACTACGGCTCGACGACGATAGTTTTATTCAAGATTTTCACGTAATATCTGGGACCAACATTTGGTATCAGAGCGGCAGACTCTGATATAGTAGAGGCGATCTGAAAATTCTTGGAAAGATGAACAGAGAAGGAGCTTCGTTGTCAAGACCACCACTGTTTGATGGCACGAATTACAGATATTGGAGAACTCGGATGAAGATCCACCTTATGGCACTTGGAGATGATGTTTGGGACGCAGTCGAGACAGCCTGGCAACCACCCACTCGACCACGAGCTACAGCTGAAGGTTCTACAGATCCACCTGGTAGTCGACCAGCAACCAAGGCTGAATACACTCAAGCTGAAAAAGACGCCAAGAAAGGGAATTGTACGGCCCTAAATGCGATTTTTAGTGCCATGGACGAAACGCAGTTCCAGCTAGTCACAAACCACACACTGGCTCATGACGCATGGAGGACTCTAGAGGTTATGTATGAGGGTTCTGAGGATGTTCGAGCTACCAAGCTACAGCGAGTTGAGACCATGTTCGAGAATTTGAAGATGAACAAGGATGAGTCGATCTCAACCTATTACGGGAGGTTCAAAGATATTGTAAATCAAGCCTATTCCTTGGGATTGATTTATGATAACCAAAAGCTCGTTAGAAAGATGTTGAGGACTCTTACCAAGAAGTATGCTCCGAAGGTTGCTACATTGGAAGAATTGGATAAGTTGAACACCATTACCTTGGATGGCTTAGTGGGAATTCTTCAAACATACGAGATGAACCATCTTGAAGAAGAATCATCAAGGAGTATTGCTCTCAATGTGGAAGAAGAAGATTCTGGAAACTCCTCTGAAGACGATGTATCTTATATTTCCAGAAAAGTGGCAAAGATGTTGCAAGACAGACGTACAAAGAAATTCTACAAACAGCAAGGTCGCAGTTCCAACGATGTTCAGACGACGGACAGACCACCTCGCAGAGGCTTCAAAAGATAGGATAGCAGCAAAGTTGATCGTTTCAACAATAAGAAGAAGGACTATGACAAGCTGGACAAGTTTGCTGTAACACCCCGGATTTGATAACCCAGGCCGAGGTGTCACCGCCGCACCTCCCTAGCAAGACACGGTTTCTCCGAGCTTGCTAAAGAGATGCAAGGCTATGAGCGTTGGAAAATGTTTTAAAAGCAAGTCCGGAATTACTTAAAATTAATAATGTAATATCATCCATACATGATAAAAATAATAAGTTGCAGCGGAATTAAAATACAGGGCCGACATGGCCAAGACTCGGGTTAACAAGCCCGTATGCACGTCATGTAAAACAAATAATTAAATGCCCAAAGTAATCCCCCGATGCATGGTCATGCTCCGTACTCTGTAATGGAAAAATGGACAACGGGTTTTATCAGTATATAAAATACTGAGAAAGTTAATCCCTAACTAACAAATAAAAGGGGTTACAGGTGTTTAAACTAAAGATTTCGCTTACCGTACGAGAATTTAGAAATACATGAGTTATTAGCGGCGGAAAAACATGATTAAAGGACTTAATTTTAAAAGCGTAATTTAAAGCATAATTTAAGATGCATAAATTTTAAATACATAATTAAAGACATGATAAATACGATTTAAGCATAATGAAACACTCACACAAGTCTTTTACTTTTCATCCCGTAAACTAAGAAGAGGACACCACACAAGGGAGATCACTAACGAGGCAATCTCAAAATCATGATCAGTTAGCCGGTGAACCGGCGGCCGCAGCCATATCAGTATTGACTGCCGTTTTGGCTAGCCATGTGTATCTACCGTCAATTTGACAGGCATGTATATCAACTGTCATTTGACAGGCCTTTCAAACGGTTTCACTACCACTCGGGCAGGCCGTGTATTTCCCACTGCCGATTTGGCAGGCCATGTGCACAACTGCCGTTTTGGCATAGTAAGGAGACCACTAACGAGGCAGTCTCAATAATCGTAGGACCACTAACGAGGCAGTCCAAATAAAGGGAGACCACTAACGAGGCAGTCTCAAAAGATAGTATGAAGATCGGCTCAGCCTAGTGAACGGGATTTTTCGAAAGTTCGTATTTTCAAAGTTATCAAATGATCGATATCGCGTTTTCATAGTTCGAGTTTTCTCAAGTTCGAAAAATCCTATTCGAGGCAGTTTGCGCCTTTCTTAATTTAAAATTCGTCCTTTCTCCAAAAATTCTGAAATTTTTACAGTAATTCAAAAACACACATACGAACAACTTTCATGTTTTAAGTTTTTGGAAATAAGGTTCCGAAGTGAGTTGAAATTTGAGTTTATTGCAAAGAATAATTTATGTCTTAAAAACTGTTTTCGTCACAGGTTCGTGCAACGCCGATTAAAAATTCATTTCAAAACCAATCGATGTGAAATTTTTACAGTAACTACACGACACATTAAGGAACAACTTTCATGTTTTAAGAATTTGGAAATAATGAATTCTTGGTACTCAAAAATCGTGTGCAACACACTGCATACTCATGGCCCTTAAAACGAATTCAAAACAGTTCTAAAAACTTGGTCGTTTGACATATCAAATGAACACCAAAATTCGTGAAATTTTGTAGGCATAATCTAGACACAATTATCTACAACTTTTGTTTAGAAATGCAAAGTTAAATCATTCGAAAAATGGGTGAAAGACATGCATCAAGTTGAATGAAGGAATCTGTCACAGAATTAAATTGTTCGGTTCGATACAGAAAGTTCATGGCGAAAATTGGGATAGCAAAACTTAATGTCAACGGCTGAAATTTGGCCACAAGATAGATAAAGGTGTTAGGAACAACTTTTATGTTGAAAAGTTTTCGGTTGGAATTCCCGAAGGTCGAGTTTTTGGCGAGTCTTTAAAATTGGACGAAAATAGGGTTTTTGAAAACCGATTTTTGTTACAAGCCTATATCTCGAGATTTAAACAACAAACAACCACGAAAATTTGTGAGTAAGGTTTTAACTTACTTAGAGTGATGATAGGGTCGCTGGATTGGGTTTCCGGACGTCCTAGGGTCACGACGAACGGCCAACTTCTCCGATCGCTTTTTGTTCGTTTTCCGACGGGAAATCGTGGTAAGGAAAAAGGGTTAGAATATGAGTTTCTGAGATCTATGGACGAATTGAAACTTTGTACAATAGCTTACCAAGAGTCTAGAGGGCAGGGCTTGGTTCCTTTCGCCTTGCCGTCGCCGGAATACTTGCCGGAAAGTGAGTTCGGAGAGGTTTCGACTTGGAGAGGAGTATTGGAGGTGTTTAGGGTTAGGTTTTCTGAGAATTATGGGGAGGGGCGCCCCAAATCTGATCTTATGCCCTTCCCCATTGTTGTGATCGACTTGCCATTGATTGAGGTCGGATTTTTGGCAAGAAAATCGCCATGGAAGGAAAGTTTACACTTTCAGCACCTCTGGCGCGCTGGTGGCGCGCACCCAAGCTTTTGTGCGCGCGGAGCACGCGCGACCAGCCTGGAGGCGCGACGCCCTTGGCCGCGCGGTGGCCGCGCGGCGGCGCGCGGGCAACGCGGGCCGGCCGGACCGGCCGGTTCGGCGGTTCGCTTGCTCCGTCGGGTCTTTCCTTCTTTTCTCGATCGGGTTTCTATCCCCTACGTTTTCGGTTCGACTTTTCGGGTCATTTCTGGGGTTACGATTCCTTTCTGAATTTTATTTTGACTCCAATGAATTTCATATTTGAAATCAAGAATTCGTCGAGTTCGAATCCGTCGGCTTGAATTCGTCGTCCTGTGGCTCCCGTGCAATAATTTATCTAATTAAATTATTTCCGACTTCACGGGTTCTTGGAATTAAAATTCTTTTCCTTCTTGAATTTAATTCCAATTCTTTTGGGATTAATCTATGGAATATCTTCGGGCTTCCTTTCCCTCTTTCATTCCATTTCGACTTGACCAAAATTTGGGTTCGAATTCTTTGAATTTATCGGTCACGCCATTTCCGAGCAATAATTTATTGTAATAAATTATTTTCTTCTCGGAAATAAATTTTATTTCGTTTCTTTGGGCGTTGTAAAAACCCCGGGTATTACAGTCTACCCCCCTTAAGAATCAACTTCGTCCCCGAAGTTGCGCCCTCGCTTTCTTTTGGGCTCAATTTAATGTTGGGGTATTTCCATCTACTTTCCTTAAGGATAAACGTCTTCCACAAGAAATTTATTCCATTCCTTTGAACGTGAATTAAATTTCTCGGGTGTTACATCCTCTCCCCCTTAGGAATCAACTTCGTCCTCGAAGTTGGGCGTTAGCTCCTCACGAGCTCGGACATTGTTTGGTTGCGTGATTGTATTAATGTGTGTTGTTGTTTGCTATTATTTGACTGAACCCGGAATTTAGATTTCCAAGCTGCCTACGTACCCCGTGAAGGGATCAAGTCATAACGTAGTTCAAAATAATTTAAATTCATTTATTTTTTATTGGATACAATTCTTAGAGTCGTACTCAAAAATAAATGTAGTTTGTCGATGCTTGAAAACTTCTTACGGTTACTTGGGCCGAGTGGTCACGTCCTCCCTCTTGTTTATATTTTCTATTCGCGTCCGGCAGTCACGCAGCCGATGACCATGTCGACCGCACCGAAGGCATGCTCCAGGCTGAGTGCATCCTCTCGCATAGTGTGGTTTACCACACTTTGGACATGGTGGCGCATAGTCTCCATGGTTGAAGACTATCCCCTTGTTTCGTCCATTGTCGTTTTGATGTGGTCGGTCCAAGTTTCTACGGGAATGGTCCTTATTCCTCCTGTATCGTCCTTGTGGTCCTTGCTTAGTCCCACCTACCGGTTTCTGTTTCAGTCCTTGAACTCGTGCAACCGCTACTGCACGATCATACACAGCTTGTAGGTCAAGATAGTGCTCGCCCGTGATCACCTCTCTAATAGATAAGTTCAGTCCCGTCTCGAACTTCTGTGCCTTCTCTACATCAGTTGGCACCAGTCTCGGCGCGAACCGCACCAACTCCTTGAAACGGTTATAGTATTCTTGGACCGTCTTTCCTCCTTGCCTCAGTGTCAGAAATTCCTCATACATAGCAGCCTTCATGCTCATGGGATAAAAATGATCCCTAAGCAGATCCGTGAATTCTGACCATGTGTAGGGCTCGTCGCACTCTACACGTTTCCCTTGGGTGACTTGCCACCAATCATCCGCCTCGCCTCCTAGGTAGTATGAAGCTACGTGAACCTTTTCCCCGTCGGGACACTTTACGGCGTTCAACAGCTTGTCGAACGTCCGTATCCATTCCTCTAGCTGAGCCGGGTCCTCTTCGCCGGCGTAGTGGGGTGGTTGGTAAGGGTTTACCAAGGCTAAGTAGTTGACCCGGGTTACCGGTGGTGGTACACCCGCTTGTGCACGTTGCACTTCAGCATTTCCTAATACTACGAGAACTTCCTCGACAGTCCTTAGACGCCCATCCATATTGTTGGGAACATGAGGCACTCGCCCTTCTATGTTCTGAGGGATCTCATTATTGTTCGGTGTGTTGGGGAGGTCAGTGTTAGTGTTATTTGGGATTTCCTTTCTCGATTTTCCCTTAGGTGCCATTCTCTGTTATCAACACACGTGAAGATGAGTTTCTAATCTAAGGCAAGTTAGCGTTCAAGAAAATCTATAAGGTAGGATTGGAAAGAGGTAATAGATAGGAGAATGCTAAACTTAGGTGATCAAATTATAAGACTGAGGCAGAATTAGTTTAAAGCAATTGCTTCTAAGTCAATGTCATGACCAATTTGAAGGTAAGAGTTTTGACACTGTTAATTCACATAAAAAAAATTAGCGCGATATTTATGTATGTATGTATGCGAATGCATGTATGCTTTATACAATGCTACCCCAACCCCGAAAAATATTTTCGTGACTTTAAAAACTTGTTGGAAAAATTTCTATGCATATGTAAATATTTTCCATGGGTTTCAAATAAATTTTGTTCCATGGAAATGAAACTTAAAATTTAAATAATAATAATGGTACTTAAAGACTTAAAAATAATATTAATATTTGTTTAAAAATCCTTGGGCCTCTATATTGGCCAGAAATAATAATAATTTAAAAATATTTCCGGGCTCTGATACCACTCTGTAACACCCCGGATTTGATAACCCAGGCCGAGGTGTCACCGCCGCACCTCCCTAGCAAGACACGGTTTCTCCGAGCTTGCTAAAGAGATGCAAGGCTATGAGCGTTGGAAAATGTTTTAAAAGCAAGTCCGGAATTACTTAAAATTAATAATGTAATATCATCCATACATGATAAAAATAATAAGTTGCAGCGGAATTAAAATACAGGGCCGACATGGCCAAGACTCGGGTTAACAAGCCCGTATGCACGTCATGTAAAACAAATAATTAAATGCCCAAAGTAATCCCCCGATGCATGGTCATGCTCCGTACTCTGTAATGGGAAAATGGACAACGGGTTTTATCAGTATATAAAATACTGAGTAAGTTAATCCCTAACTAACAAATAAAAGGGGTTACAGGTGTTTAAACTAAAGATTTCGCTTACCGTACGAGAATTTAGAAATACATGAGTTATTAGCGGCGGAAAAACATGATTAAAGGACTTAATTTTAAAAGCGTAATTTAAAGCATAATTTAAGATGCATAAATTTTAAATACATAATTAAAGACATGATAAATACGATTTAAGCATAATGAAACACTCACACAAGTCTTTTACTTTTCATCCCGTAAACTAAGAAGAGGACACCACACAAGGGAGATCACTAACGAGGCAATCTCAAAATCATGATCAGTTAGCCGGTGAACTGGCGGCCGCAGCCATATCAGTATTGACTGCCGTTTTGGCTAGCCATGTGTATCTACCGTCAATTTGACAGGCATGTATATCAACTGTCATTTGACAGGCCTTTCAAACGGTTTCACTACCACTCGGGCAGGCCGTGTATTTCCCACTGCCGATTTGGCAGGCCATGTGCACAACTGCCGTTTTGGCATAGTAAGGAGACCACTAACGAGGCAGTCCCAATAATCGTAGGACCACTAACGAGGCAGTCCAAATAAAGGGAGACCACTAACGAGGCAGTCTCAAAAGATCGTATGAAGATCGGCTCAGCCTAGTGAACGGGATTTTTCGAAAGTTCGTATTTTCAAAGTTATCAAATGATCGATATCGCGTTTTCATAGTTCGAGTTTTCTCAAGTTCGAAAAATCCTATTCGAGGCAGTTTGCGCCTTTCTTAATTTAAAATTCGTCCTTTCTCCAAAAATTCTGAAATTTTTACAGTAATTCAAAAACACACATACGAACAACTTTCATGTTTTAAGTTTTTGGAAATAAGGTTCCGAAGTGAGTTGAAATTTGAGTTTATTGCAAAGAATAATTTATGTCTTAAAAACTGTTTTCGTCACAGGTTTGTGCAACGCCGATTAAAAATTCATTTCAAAACCAATCGATGTGAAATTTTTACAGTAACTACACGACACATTAAGGAACAACTTTCATGTTTTAAGAATTTGGAAATAATGAATTCTTGGTACTCAAAAATCGTGTGCAACACACTGCATACTCATGGCCCTTAAAACGAATTCAAAACAGTTCTAAAAACTTGGCCGTTTGACATATCAAATGAACACCAAAATTCGTGAAATTTTGTAGGCATAATCTAGACACAATTATCTACAACTTTTGTTTAGAAATGCAAAGTTAAATCATTCGAAAAATGGGTGAAAAACATGCATCAAGTTGAATGAAGGAATCTGTCACAGAATTAAATTGTTCGGTTCGATACAGAAAGTTCATTGCGAAAATTGGGATAGCAAAACTTAATGTCAACGGCTGAAATTTGGCCACAAGATAGATAAAGGTGTTAGGAACAACTTTTATGTTGAAAAGTTTTCGGTTGGAATTCCCGAAGGTCGAGTTTTTGGCGAGTCTTTAAAATTGGACGAAAATAGGGTTTTTGAAAACCGATTTTTGTTACAAGCCTATATCTCGAGATTTAAACAACAAACAACCACGAAAATTTGTGAGTAAGGTTTTAACTTACTTAGAGTGATGATAGGGTCGCTGGATTGGGTTTCCGGACGTCCTAGGGTCACGACGAACGGCCAACTTCTCCGATCGCTTTTTGTTCGTTTTCCGACGGGAAATCGTGGTAAGGAAAAAGGGTTAGAATATGAGTTTTTGAGATCTATGGACGAATTGAAACTTTGTACAATAGCTTACCAAGAGTCTAGAGGGCAGGGCTTGGTTCCTTTCGCCTTGCCGTCGCCGGAATACTTGCCGGAAAGTGAGTTCGGAGAGGTTTCGACTTGGAGAGGAGTATTGGAGGTGTTTAGGGTTAGGTTTTCTGAGAATTATGGGGAGGGGCGCCCCAAATCTGATCTTATGCCCTTCCCCATTGTTGTGATCGACTTGCCATTGATTGAGGTCGGATTTTTGGCAAGAAAATCGCCATGGAAGGAAAGTTTACACTTTCAGCACCTCTGGCGCGCTGGTGGCGCGCACCCAAGCTTTTGTGCGCGCGGAGCACGCGCGACCAGCCTGGAGGCGCGACGCCCTTGGCCGCGCGGTGGCCGCGCGGCGGCGCGCGGGCAACGCGGGCCGGCCGGACCGGCCGGTTCGGCGGTTCGCTTGCTCCGTCGGGTCTTTCCTTCTTTTCTCGATCGGGTTTCTATCCCCTACGTTTTCGGTTCGACTTTTCGGGTCATTTCTGGGGTTACGATTCCTTTCTGAATTTTATTTTGACTCCAATGAATTTCATATTTGAAATCAAGAATTCGTCGAGTTCGAATCCGTCGGCTTGAATTCGTAGTCCTGTGGCTCCCGTGCAATAATTTATCTAATTAAATTATTTCCGACTTCACGGGTTCTTGGAATTAAAATTCTTTTCCTTCTTGAATTTAATTCCAATTCTTTTGGGATTAATCTATGGAATATCTTCGGGCTTCCTTTCCCTCTTTCATTCCATTTCGACTTGACCAAAATTTGGGTTCGAATTCTTTGAATTTATCGGTCACGCCATTTCCGAGCAATAATTTATTGTAATAAATTATTTTCTTCTCGGAAATAAATTTTATTTCGTTTCTTTGGGCGTTGTAAAAACCCCGGGTATTACATTTGCCTCGGTGATTTGCTATGAATGTGGAGGCCAAGGACATGTTCGATCTGAATGTGCCACTGCCAAAAGGAAAGAAATGAGAGAAAAGAAGGCACTGCAGGCTACTCTAGGTGATCAAGACGATGACAGAACCACTGAAGCACAGAATTCAGATTCTGATGAAGTCGTTGCATTCACTCTAAGAGAAACAAGTCCTACTATAAAAGGTATTGTCAAGTCAATATGTTTTTCACCTAACAATTGTGATTCTGATTCAGGTGAAAGCGATGACGAGTACGACCAATTACTTGCTGATTACAATGAACTCAAAGAGGATTTTGAAGTTGCTGTTCGGGAAAATAAAATGTCGGAATTGCTTATGATCTTGAGGTTGAAAAGAATGAAAACTTGCAAAAGGAGAACAACACTCTTAAAGGCAGAATCCATGACATGGAGAAAGAGTTTGATGAACTCAAAGCCAAGAACAATGAACTTCAAAAGTATTTAAAGGTAAAAATCAACTTGATGAAGTTTTATCTATGGGAAAACGTATTGGTGATCAAACAGGCTTAGGCTATAAGAAGCAAAGCACTCCTAGCAAAACAAAGTTTACAAGTGGAGGTTTCCTTACTTCAACTACTATTCACCACCTGAGCTGATAGTCGGAGAATCGTCCAGACGACAGAAGGATTGCCTGTACTGCAATTTGCCTGGACACACAGCTGAGACATGCATGCGGATTCTAAGAGATCTTATGAATGGAAGACCAGTCGTATGGCCTGATCAAGAGCTTCGAAAGAAATTCAGAATGCAGAAGGCATGGATACCTAAAGGTAAAACTAATAATAATAAAGATTCTGCCTGTTTTGTAGTTCTTTCGGTGCAGGAACAACATCGAAACGAAAAATGGTATTTTGATTCGGGATGTTCAAGGCATATGACGGGAAGAAAAGATGTCTTAGACAACTTTACTGAGAAAGATTGTGGAGCCGTTATGTATGGTGATGGTACAAGAAGCAAAATTGCGGGTTATGGTAAATCTAAGGATGTCACTCTTTCTAAACTCTCTAGAATATTCTATGTAAATGGTCTTACTACTAACATTATCTCTATTAGTCAACTTTGTGATGAAGATCTAGAGGTTAGGTTTACTAAACATAGATGCATAGTGTATAATGATCAAAATGAGATTGTTATGATGGGAGGCCGTAGCAAGAACAATTGCTACATCTTGAAGGATGATATTCCACGGATTCTACTGACCAAAGATGACCAGACTACTCTATGGCATAAGAGGCTTGGTCACCTTAACTTTCAGTCATTACACAAGTTGAGTAACTCGAATGCTGTTCGCGGGTTGCCGCAACTACAGAAGAACGATGAAACCATCTGCAGAGATTGCGCCAAAGGAAAGCAAACCAGATCGAGACATAAGAAGACTGATGACATTAAAACAAAAGAATGCCTCGACCTGATACATATGGATCTTATGGGTCCAACCGAAGTGGAGAGCTTAAATGGTAAAAGGTACATTTTAGTATGTATTGATGATTTCTCTAGATATTGTTGGGTTTTCTTTCTTAGGTCAAAAGATGAGACTTTTGAGTACTTTGAGGCCCTGAGTAAAAGACTCATGAATGAGAAGCAAAGGAAGATTGCACGAATCCGAACCGATCATGGCAAGGAATTCGAGAACCAGTCGTTTGATCGTTATTGCGACGACAATGGAATTACACATGAGTACTCAGCCCCCAAAACACCACAGCAAAATGGTGTTGCTGAAAGAAAAAACCGAACATTGCAAGAGATGGCCAGATCAATGCTTCACACCAGTTCAATGAGCAAAAGATTTTGGGCGGAAGCTATTAACACTGCCTGTCACATCATCAACCGAGTGTTGTTGAGACCACACTCCAACTGCACACCTTATCAACTTTGGAACAGTAAAACTCCCACGGTAAAATACTTTCATGTTTTTTGATGCAAATGTCATGTGTTAAATGATAGAAATCAATTGCATAAGTTTGATTATAAATCTTTGGATGGATATTTCATTGGTTATTCTAATAATTCCAAAGCATATCGTGTTTATCTTACTTGTGATAAGAAGGTTATTGAATCTACTAATGTTCTGTTTGAGGATCTTGATCTATTAGAAAACAGGGTAGATGATGATGAGTTACCTCTTACTCAAAATCATGAGAATGCTAATGGTGTTGAGCAATCTGTCACTGGAGAAGAACATGCTAGTCCTAATGTTCCAGATAAAGGCCCTGATAAAGATTCTGAACCAGAAAAGGATGTTGATACAGACACTGTTGTCGAGACGACAGCAGAACCACCCTCTGAAGTTCAGAACAACAGAAAAGGATCTAGAGTGCATAAACATCATTCAACTCAGGATATTATTGGAGATCCACAAGGTCAGAGACAAACTAGGCATAAAGAGATTAATTTTAAGGATCTAGCAAGCTACAATTGTTTTGTTTCTATGGTTGAACCAAAGAATACATCTGAGGCGTTGAAAGATGAGTACTGGATTGCTGCAATGCAAGACGAGCTACTGCAATTTGAGAGGAATGCTGTCTGGGAGCTGACAGAACCACCGCAGAACGCCAACATTATTGGAACGAAATGGGTTTACAGGAATAAGACAGATGAGAAAGGCAATATTATAAGGAATAAAGCAAGGCTAGTAGCACAAGGTTTTACCCAAATTGAAGGTTTAGATTATGGCGAAACATTTGCTCCCGTTGCAAGGATGGAAGCCGTGAGGATACTACTTGCAATTGCATGCTCTTTGAATTTGAAGCTGTACCAAATGGATATCAAAACAGCCTTCCTTAATGGTAAAATCAAGGAAGAGATCTATGTTGCACAACCGATTGGATTTGAAGACCCGAAGTATCCAAATCATGTTTATCGAGTCAAAGGAGCCTTATACGGATTAAAGCAGGCACCCAGAGCGTGGTATGAGAGATTGTCTAAGTATTTGGTAGACAATGGTTTTAAGAGAGGAAATGCAGACAAGACGTTGTTCGTGAAGCGTCAGAACGACCACTTAACGATAGCTCAAGTGTATGTTGACGACATCATTTTTGGATCTACTTCAGTGAAACTCAGAAAGGAGTTTGTTGATGCTATGAAATCAGAGTTTGAGATGTCCATGATGGGAGAATTACACTACTTTTTGGGATTACAGGTTAAGCAAGAGGATGATGGTATTTTTCTGTGTCAAGAGAAGTATGCTAGAAACATGTTGAAAAAGTTTGACATGGATGATTCTAAGGTAGTCAGAACACCGCTAGGACAACAGGAGAAGCTGAGCAAGGACGAAACTGGAAAGTCAGTGGATCAAAAGACTTATAGGAGTATGATTGGAAGTCTACTGTACCTCACTGCTACAAGACCAGATATTTCATTTAGTGTAGGTGTATGTGCAAGGTTCCAATCCGATCCTAAGGAGTCTCATATGAAAGCAGTAAAGCGGATTATGAGATATGTGAAGGGAACTTTGAATATGGGAATTTGGTTTTCAAAAGGGTCATCACTTGACCTGATTGGATTTACAGACTCGGACTGGGCTGGTTGTTGCGACGACAGGAGATCTACCACTGGCGGCTGCTTCTACTTGGGAAACAATCTAGTAAGCTGGTATTCCAGAAAGCAAAACATCGTAGCTCTATCAACAGCCGAGGCAGAGTATATTGCTGCCACATGTTGCTGCTCACAACTTCTTTGGATGAAGCAACTACTCGAGGACTACGGTATTCATAAGGATGATTTTTTAGTTTTCTGTGATAATACTAGTGCAATAAATATCTCTAAAAATCCTGTTTTACATAGTAGGAGTAAGCATATTGATATTCGTTATCATTTTATTAGAGATCTTGTAGAGGATAATGTTTGCAGGATTGAGCATATAGCGTCGTTGGAACAACGGGCGGACATCCTAACAAAAGCTTTAGATGGAGAGAAATTTGAAGGCCTAAGAAGCACCTTGGGTCTTTCCTATCATAATTAATTTGCTTACAATTTGGGCCTGACGAATTTCATGTATAAGTATTCTTTTACAGGCCCACTACAATTCAAATGGAGTGAAACTCTATCCGGATGGTCATCATTATGCACGGCAGTCAAGATGATGTCATAGCAGCGCCTGTAACTGCTGCACAACATCAATCACGTCACACGTCTTCAAAAAAAAACTGTCGCACAACTCTTCCCCTTCCGGCTATCTCATCCATTTAAGGTCCGATTACTCTCCATTTCTATTCAAGCTTTCTCTCACTTTTCGAATTTGAGCTTTGCAGAAAATTTGAAAATGGCAACCACTTCTAACCCCGACGCTCCTCACTCCGCTACCTCCTCCACGACGAGCTCATCGTCTGGGTCACCACTGGACGCCCAACCTATTTCAGTTCTACCCCCTGTTCTTTATCTTCCTCCTCCTGCTGCTGCTGCAACTTCTGAGCAGCTACCCACTGAGAATCAGCCAGAAACCCAAAATCAGCCTAACCCTAACCCCGAAATCACTATTGATCCCTCTTTTATTGATCAAGTAGTTCGAGAAATCAATGCTGAGCATCAAACGCCACCACTTTCCCCCCTGCAAAATCAAGGTTTACATGATATGAACCAAGAGGAAATCGATGAAGTCACTGCTTCACAGCAAACTGGAGATCCTACTGCTGTTGCGACCACACCAGAACCACAGAGGAAATCAACCAGAAAGCGAAAGGAGCCCACTCCTACGCCTACTCCAGCACCAGTAGCCACAACTGCGAAGAAACCGCGCAAGGAACCAAGGCCACCCCCTCCTGCTTTGAAAGCCGAAGATGCTTACAGTCTTAAGTTCTACACGCGAGACATGAGGACATTTTCGAAGGAAGTTCTTAAAGGGAAGGAGTTTAAGCCTGAAGAGATCTTCAAGCATAATCATTATGATGTTTTAGGCTTCTCAGATCTTTTGCAAGAGAGGCATTTGACATTTTGGGCTAAGGGTCTCACACACTACTCCCCAAGTCATGTTCGCGAGTTTTATGCGAATCTACATCCTGAGATCCTCACTCCTCATTCTGCTTGGTTCGGTAAAATTTACATTCGCGGTCAATTTCATGAACTAACTCCTGCTGTGATTCTGAAGTTGTTGAAGCTACCACCCAACGATGATATGAGCGACTGTTTGGATCTGATGCCGGAAGATACTCTCACTACTGCACTGGAGATTTCTAACCAGAAAGTTAAAGTCTTTGGACGCAACAAATTCAGTGTTAAGGAGTTAACTTTGAAGTTTTATTGCCTGTACCAGTTCTGTAGTGCTAACATCCTTCCGACGACTAACCAGTCTCAAGTCAGCACTATGATGGGTAAATTCATACTCTGTGTGGATAAGCATATGGGTCTAATCAATTTTGGATATTTTCTTCTTAAGCAAATGCTAGGGTACACCTCTGGGAGAATCAAGAAGACGACCAATCTACCCTATCCAGCTCTCATTACCGAATTCCTTCTATCCATTGGTGTAAAGATCAAGGAAAAGCATTTGGTTGCTTTGAAGGAGTACAGACCACCACCAAACTTGATGGACATGCATAATGACATCAAAAATGGCCCTCCTCTAACTGGTCCTGCACTTGTTCACCAACTGAAGCAGCGGATTCTTCGTCAGAACGAGAGGCTGACAACCTGGAGCCAGGAAGCAATGGCTATAAAAATGGAGAATCTCAAAATTCTTCATATGCTTCCTTTGTCTTTTGATGCTTCTGACTTGCAGGCAGATGATGAGGATGTTGCTCTTGATGATGAAGAGTGATATTCCATCATGGGGGAGATGGATGGTGTTGGATGGTACTGACTGGTAGTGATGACAACTGGGTAACGATATTTCTAAACTGTTATTGTTTTTTGGATGTTTTATTGCTGGACAATATTGATGATTGTTTTTGATGACTGTTTATGACTGGATATTTCTGAACTGGATCACTTTTGGATTTGAACTATTATTGGTCTGTAATAGTTAGGTAATTCTGATAACTGCTGAACTACTTGTTTTTTTTAATCTGCTCTGATGATTTTATATCTGCACTATGATCATGCTCTGAATGCTTGATGGATGTTGTTTCTGAATCGTTTTGACTCTTCTGTAACATCCTATTTGTGTATCACATTGTTTTGCTCTGATATGATCTCTTATACTCTTTGGACTTAGATAGTTTCAACACCATTTGGTGATGGAATTATCATCTCCACAAGAGTGGGGGAGATTGTTGTTATTAACGTGCTCTTGTGCAGATTTAGTAGTTCCATGGTTGTTGAAACTACGACAGAACGACCGAAGCAGTTACAGTCAGACATGTGCGACAGTTTCTGTTTCTGTGCGCGTGTCTAACCGACCCACACGAGTCTAATTTGTATCTCTGTGTATATATACCTGTGTTTAGAATCTGTATAGTGTGTTTAGAGTTTATTGAGTTGTAATTCTACACATTCTACACACTTTTACACACACTAGTCGGTTATTTCTCTCCAAGATTCACTAGTTCTATTCTTTGAGAGAGTGTTAGAAATTCCTTGTGTTCGTTCTACTTTTTAGAAGATCATTCTGTATATACAAGGTCTGAATTACTGTGATTCAACAAGTGTTCTTGTTGGAGAAATCTTCTCTACACCCGATTGAAGAGGCTTTTGGAAGAAGCGCTCAAAGATTGAAGGAGATGGATTCAGGAAGACTGCTATGCCAAGAAGCCATGGTTCTTGAAGCCTGAACAACCAGAGGATTCAAATTGGACAGGATCGTCCGGAGACGTAGTTGTGGGGGAGTCACGACTGCGGTCTGTCTGCAAACAGGGAAGTGTTGCTTTAGAGTTTGAATTGGTTGTTTGTGAGTCTTCTAGGTCTAGGATTTCTTGAGTATTTAGTATACGTCGCCTGGATTGGAATCCCCCAGACGTAGATCCGTTGGATCGAACTGGGTCAACAAATACTTGTGTTTTTGCATTCCGCTGAACACTCTGTGCACACACATACTACTTGTTATTCGGTAGTTTAGACTACGGCTCGACGACGATAGTTTTATTCAAGATTTTCACGTAATATCTGGGACCAACAAACACCCATAAAATTGATTTTAACCTTTGGAAATAAGCTTTAAGCACTTATGTATACCAAGCCGACATTTCTTAAAGGGTTAGCAAACTAATTTCAATAGCTTCATTCAAGAGCCACCCACATTTTACACTCAGACACAAATACACCCATAGAATCAATTTCAATAATAATACCAATGCCATAGACCAATTAAGCAAGGAAAAGAAGAGGAAAACAAAATCATCAAAACTCATCACCACCGGCAACCATCTCAACAGCCACCACTACCACTGCCGCCGGACATCACCACGCCAGCCACCACCACCACCACCACGCCGCCGGCGACAGGCCGGCGGCCACCAACAGCAGCGGCAGCGAACGTCGCTGCACAGCAGCGCACCACCGCATGCTGCCTGCCCACGGCAGCAGCTCGCTTGGTGAGCTCTGCCCCGATGCCGTGGCCTCGCCACCGGCCGCATTTTTTTCCCGACTCCAGCATCACCTCGCCTCCTCCGGTAAGCCGCCGGATTTCTCCCCCAAAATCCCAAAATGTGCGAAATAGGAAAGGTGAAAGGGAGGGGTGTTCTTACCTTTGATTCTCAATTACCCACTCGGTTCAAGCTCCATCTCCCACCTCCATGAAGGGCGCTGCTGTCATCCCCTCTCTCAACCGCGATTTGCACTCTCAAAGAAATTCCTAATTTGCTCTCTACAATGACGGGAAGAAGGGATTGGAGACAATCTGTAAATCCCGACCGATCTCTAGAAATGGTTGTGAACTTTGGTAAGTTGGGCTTGGGCCACTTGCTTCCCATGTACTAGTATTTATTAAGTGGGTTGGGCCACCCTAATTCCACCACTTAATAGCTCCATTCATATAATTAAAGTTTCTTATAACTCCTCCAACTAATTAAAGTTTCTTATAGCTCAATTCATATAATTAATTATAATCAGTAAATTAATTACGAAATAATTATTCGGAATGTTACAAATAAAATGATAAATGATGTTTGATTGAATTCATATGTTTTATACCCTGTTTGGACATGCAATATGATCATTTAATATTAAAATTTTTTTGGGTAAAAAATATTGTTACAACCTTAAACTATTTATGATAACCACAAATTTTTACATATTGTTTATACTAATACACTTCTTATATTCTTTTAGAGTACAAATATTTAATAAAAAAATTATTTAACAATTTACTCTGAATTTTATATAAATTTTTATTTTATACTGAAATAGTTGAAGATTACTGAATTAAAGATATTATGCCTAATAATTAAACTATAATATGTTTTAATCTTTTTTTTCCTTTTCTTTCTTTTCTTCTTTAAAAAGAGAAAAAATTATGTAGAATTTGTTTAGAATTGTATAAAATATTTTAGGTTATTAATCAATATTTTTAGGGTCAATTTAATGTTTACATCATATTTTCGATGAAATATTTTTATATATGATTATTATATTCCTTATATTGATATATGATTATATATTTTTTAGACATAAATTTTTAACGTAATTAAATTTATTTAATAACATTATAATATTAATATTTTTTAAAATATTATGTATACAATGAAATAAATTATATATATATATTTGTAATCAATTATATTTTTTAAAAATATATATCAAGATTTTCTCAAGATTATATTATATTCATAGATAGATTTATTTTCTAAATTTAGATATTAATGATGTGTCCGATGACGTGTAATTAGTCAGCAGATTACGTATAAACCCTAGAGCCGATGATTTAAAAATGAGCATATAATGACTGATTAACCCTTTAAAATTAATAAGAATTAATTAAATTTAATAAGGACGAAAGAGTCTGCATATGCGAAAAAGTATTCATGATTTATTATATAGATTTTATAGGAAAAATGCCAAAATCGTGCCGTAACTTTGCCAATTTTCCAATTTGGTGCCTTAAGTATTGAGTTTTCTAATTTAGTGCCACAACTTTACTAATTGTCTCCAATTTGGTCCTTTCAAGCCTTAATGAACCATGATGCTGACGTGGCATGAGATTAGTGTTCAAGATTAATTTAATTGTACACGTAAGCATCTACGTGGACATTGACTAGTATTTGACTATTTGACCTATAATTACCCCTACCCTACCATGTTTATCCATACCCTTTAAAATGACTGATTAACCCTTTATAATGACTGATTAACCCTTTAAAATTAATAAGAATGAATTAAATTTAATAAGGACGAAAGAGTCTGCATATGCGAAAAAGTATTCATGATTTATTATATAGATTTTATAGGAAAAATGCCAAAATCGTGCCGTAACTTTGCCAATTTTCCAATTTGGTGCCTTAAGTATTGAGTTTTCTAATTTAGTGCCACAACTTTACTAATTGTCTCCAATTTGGTCCCTTCAAGCCTTAATGAACCATGATGCTGACGTGGCATGAGATTAGTGTTCAAGATTAATTTAATTGTACACGTAAGCATCTACGTGGACATTGACTAGTATTTGACTATTTGACCTATAATTACCCCTACCCTACCCTGTTTATCCATACCCGACCCAACCACCACCCCCAAAATAGCCCCCACACCGTCTTCTTCTTGCTTTCAAACCAGACATGAAGTTGCAGAAATAGTTAAACCACATATCTTCAACAGTTTAATAAGCCAATTCCCGAGCATAAAATTCATTAATTGAACCCAATTAAAAAATACTCTTAACAAAAAAAATCCCCACAAAATCATCACCAGTTCACCACTACCGCCCATTTTCAATCTCAGCCACCACCACCCTCCGGACATCATCACCATCACCACTAGACCTCCGCCGTTGTCATCACGGCTCCAGCGCCGGCGCAGCGGCGACTGCCATAACCACCACGACGCACGTCTCTGCCACAGCGCCACCAGGCACTGTGGTCTCACCACCAGCCGAAGGCGTCGCCGTTGGCACCGTCATGGCCAGGGCCGCCGGCCTCGGGTTCCTCCTGCCGTCGCCACGAATCGAACAAAAAGAGAAAAAAAACAAGAATGGGAAAAGTGGAACGATGAAGAAGGAGAAGGCGAGGGGGAAGGGTGTTACATCGAGAGGTCTTCAATTCACCATACGAAGCCTCAATTTATCGATTTCCAGTCGCCACTTAGTGCTTATTGAAGCCCCAATTTTTTCTCAAGGACAGGAACAAGGAAAAATGAAAGAAATGAACAATCTGGGTTGAATACATAATACTTGTATGGGTCAAATTAGGGCTGGGTAGGGGTAATTATAGGTCAAATACTAGTCAATGTCCACGTGGATGCTTACATGTACAATTAAATTAATCTTGAGCACTAATTTCATGCCACATCAGCATCAGGGTTCATTAAGGCTTGAAGGGACCAAATTGGAGACAATTAGTAAAGTTGTGGCACTAAATTAGAAAACTCGATACTTAAGGCACCAAATTGGAAAATTGATAAAGTTACGGCACCATTTTGGCATTTTTTCCAGATTTTATATATGACTACCAAAAAATTTGTGTTAAAATTGGGCAATGATAATAAACAAAGTCAATATATAGAGCTTCTAAAAGGAATATAAGAGGGCATATTTAATATTTTCGTCGTCCCAAAATATTACTCTAACTGCATATCTTAAAATTATATATGAATAAAAAAAATTATATAATATAGTATATATTCAAATTATTCAATTCGAATCTATCATGATATTATTTGACTGTATTCTCATTATAAAATTATGATAAATTTATGTCAAACTAGATCGATAATAGAAGTCCATGACATTACTTCATGAACTACAATTGCTACAAGATCATGTTGGAATTGATGAATTTGAGAGGGGATTAACAAATCTTGCACTTGTTTTGATTAATTAATGGAATGATTTTATAATAAATTTCAAATTCAACCCCTTAATTTTTAAGTAATTTTGATGAAGGCAGCTGGGTACCTCGTTGACATTGGACTGGGCTGCCTGGGAGAGGACTTTATTCAGGAGCTGTCATGTGCAGGTCGGATAGCGCCTAAGGTACCTAGGCGAGGGTTGACGTGGATAAGACCGGATGCGGGGTGGTGGAAGATCAATACGGACGGGTCATCTCTTGGTAACCCAGGGCCGGCTGGAATTGGTGGAGTCATTAGAGACGCCGACGGAAAAGTGATTTTTATTCTATCCGATATTATTGGATGCACGTACTCAACGGAGGCAGAACTTACAGCGATCAGTCGGGTATGTCAAGCTCTTATTCGTGATCAAGGTTTTCCATTGCAAAATCTTATATTCGAGCGTGATTCGCAAAATGTGGTGAAATGGTTGGAGGATCCGGGGAAAGTACCTTGGCGACTACATGGGCTGGTCGGGCCAATAGCTTCTATTGTGAGATGTGTGGGGGAAGTGAGAGTTCAACATTTAATGAGGGAGAGAAATTCCCTTGCAGACAGTTGGGCAAAAACAGGAGCATCGGGGGGTGACAAAGTAGAGGTGTGGTTCTGAGGTCTGAGGTCTGAGGTGAAGAAGCAGGCATGAGGCGTCTTGTTCTTTAGTCAGTCAAGGTAGGGTGGAAGTGTGGATATAGTCTTGGTCTCTGCAGCTGTTATGGAACAAAAGTTGTATCTTGAAAATCAAAAAGGGCGAAGCTGCAGAAGTGTCACAGGTATCTCGAATGGGAGTTGGCAGCTTACTGATCTTTTTAGATAGTCAATGAGTTTCTATTTTGCCTACAACTGGATTGAATATTTCTGGTAGTTCTTTGTCTGGTACCGATTTGGTGCCTTACACAGCTTTTTGGTATGTTTTGCCTTACTGATTAGGTGCAACATTGTAAGGTTTGCAAGTATTGTACTGGAAGGCTATATTGGCCTTTTGAGATTGGTTATAAAAATTTCCTTTTTTCTCTCCAAAAAAAAAAAAAATGAATTTCAAATCCTTCTAAAAAATGAATCTTTTTTTTTCTTTTTTGGTGTATATAAAAATGAATTCAGTTCAAATCTCTTCTCAAATTGTATTTGTTATTTTTATTATATTTTATTCTCCTTATTTGGCAAAATAGCTCAATCAAATCATCTAATTTGTGAGACAATGTAAGATAAATTAGCTTTATAAATACAAAATAATTTAAAACAGTGTTGAAATAAGTTATTTTTTTGAAAACGCTGCAAATTGCAGTATTTTGGATTTAAGTTTATTTTAGACAAAAATTTGATCTCGAAATTGACAAATAGCTAATTCTTGCTAATTTATTAGTCACGTAATCAGTTAACAACTAACAATTAATTTCCAAACAGACCCAATTAAAATAGTATATAGAAAATAAAATTAAAATGATAAAATAGAATAAATTAAAGTAAAAATAGCGAATTAAAAATTTTAGAATGAATTACGTAATAAATCAAAATATATTTAGTGTCCCGGGTACAATTTCTTCACCTAAGTCGGGCTCTAGTCGCTTAAGCAAGGTCTCGGATTCGAGCCTTGTGTATTAGAAAACTGCTTTGGGAGATGCGCTCTTAATTGCCCATTCAAATTATTGAGGAATTAGTCTTGGATCTAATGTACTCTGGGGATACCTGGTTATTTACAAAAAATATATATTATGCGTCAATTTTCAAATAAAGGACCATTCCGATTAAAATTGTATATATACATAAGCAACAAATGATAAGTCCCTAACTTCCTACCTTTTGTTTGGGGGTTCGTTTCCAATACCTGGCTTTCTATTTATCCTTTTTATTTTTTCTAATTTGTATAATATGAACTCTCACCATTCATTTCTTTGGCTTCGACTTTGCTAAAAAATGAAAAATAAATAATTTAAGTGGACTATTTTTTTATTTTTTTGGATCATTCAAGTGGACTAAATTTTTTAAAGAGGAAAATTATAAGATTTTATTTATTTATTTTTATATTCATTCTAAATTGATGAAATATTCATCGATATTGACGAAAGGATAAGCCAGTAACCAAATTCCATTCCTTTTGTGGGCTCCTCCTATCCATAAACTCATAGTCTCTTCTACTCTTTCACCACTTCTTTTCACCCTTCTCACCTCTGCCACTCTTGAATTATTTCACACTTCTCCTCATATTCAATTTTCTCCATTGCAACCAAGTGATACAACAAGAAACTGAAAACCTTAACGGAGGATCAATTGCAATTTCAATGGAGTCCGTCTCCATTTCCCTTTCTACTCCCTGCACTCCTCAAAACATTACTCAAGGTCTGAATAATAGGTACTCGTCTCTTCAATTAAAGTCGGATTTACGCTCACCTGTTTGTTATTTCAAGGCTGCACCTTCCTTTTTTGTGTGTTATAGATGTATCTCAGTTTGTGTCTCAAATGTGATCAAGTCCCAGCTGTGGTGCGCCGGACCGCCCCTAAGTTTCTGCACTCGAAAAAGGGTTCCCAGATTCTGGTAACGTTCTATCCCATTCAGATCGAGTTGTGCAATTTGGCAAGATTATTCTTCAATTTTACCATTCATGTTTAGTGATTATCATTGCTTCATCTAGGGGTGTGCAAATTTCGGTCGAAACCGAACAAACCGACCGAACCGAACCGAATTTTGCAATTTGGTTCGGTTTTTGGATTTCGGTTTGGTTTTTGGTTTTGAAAATCCAAAATTTCGGTTTTCGGTTCGGTTTTTAGTTTTTAAAAATCTACAATTCGGTTAACCGAACCGAACCGAAATTTAAATTATATATTTAAAAAATATATAAAATGCATTATGCCATTATATAATAAACACAAAATAATACCCCTATTCGGTGATTGTTTGTGTGGATGAGAAGTGACAACTACTGTTAAGAGTTTTGAAACTTTTATATTGTTTCGTATTTGAATTATTCAGTGACTGTTTCTTTATTTTGTCATTTCATTTGTGTGTAATTTGAACATTGCAATTTGGAATGGTTTACTATTATGCACTCATAGTTATATGTAGATATGATATTTTTGTTTGACAGGGCGAATTTACAGGTTTAAAATTGGTAATAGAAATGTTTTGATCAAAAAATATTTTATTTTTTAGAAAAACAATTCGGTTCGGTTCGGTTAACCGGTATAACCGAACCGAAATATTTAGGTTCGGTTATTTCGGTTTTCAGTAATTTTGGTTCAGTTTTGGTTTTTAGAAAAAATTCGATTTTTAATTCGGTTTTGAAGTTTGGTACCGACCAATGCACACCCCTAGCTTCAACCTCTATTGATGTCCTGTTTTCCTGAAGTAGGTATCTTTTTTCTTCCACTACAAAAAACATAAAATAAAATAAAATTAAATTAAATTAAATGCCGTCTACTTGAACAATTTTATAAAAATTCCCTTCATTTTGCATTATTACTTTCTTATATTTGTATTAGAAATCGTGAATTGTTTTGATTTTATAGTTCTTCTTTCCTGTTGAGAACTAAGCTATACAATCCACATCATAGGCTTATGTTGTTGCAAAGCATATTTGGCTAAAAACAAGTAGAAAAATATTTTTGTCATTCCCAGAATTCTATTTTCCATTGTACTAATTAATAATGGTGTATCCGGCTTTGCCAAAAAAGAAATAATAATAAAGGTGTGAAAATGTAAACATTAGCATCGTATGCTTATCTCATGCTTTTATCTGCATGCATAGGATGGTTATGAATTTATGATATTGATAACTATATTACTTTTACTTGAAACATGATCTTCACTCACCCTTACATGTAGATTCATGGAATGATAAATTAACCTAAGCACATTCTGAGCAGTGCTATGGCTGATGGAAGGGGGAACTTGCAATCCACAGCTGCTGTCCCAAATTCGGTTCCTGTCCGTGTTGCTCATGAACTTATGCAAGCCGGGCATCGTTATCTTGATGTGAGGTATGATCATTCCTATGGTACTGAAGACACATTCAGTTTCTTTTTCCTACCATCAAACATTGGGTTGCTGAATGTTTAATTCGGATCCCCTGCAGGACAACTGATGAATATGATGCTGGCCATGTTGTTGGTGCTGTTAATGCTCCTTTCATGCTAAGAACTGGATCAGGTTTCCAACCATCAGAATTTTCTTTGTCACTTCATTATTGTTTCTCATGAGATCACATGGGATCGGGTTGGTGGTATTAGAATTGGTTTAATTATATACTGCAGGCATGACTAGGAACCCCGAATTCTTGGAGGAAGTGCTTAAGCATTTTGGAAAAGATGATGAGATTGTTGTTGTGAGATTCTTGTGTAGCGCTTCCTTGTTTCACATGATTTTTTTTTTTCTTGAAGTTTTCATTATCCGTATTTCATCTTGAATGTCTCTCACTTAGAGGAACAAACCGTTTACTGGTTAACAGGGCTGCCAGATTGGGAAAAGATCATTTATGGCTGCGACTGAGCTCATATCGGCTGTAAGTACATTCTTTGCAAAGAGATAACATCTCATTTGCCAAAAATATTACCTTTTGGAAGATATGGGAATGAAATAAAGGCATTAAGCATTCATTTCGGAAAGACAGATGATATTTAAGAGATAACTTTGCTAGACTGCTCAGAGGTTTTTGTTGAAAATTTGGATGAATAACTGCAACTTATAAATTCAACAACTTTGTAAAAATTTAATGTCAATGTTTAACATATGGATTGTTTAATTTATATATTCTACAATACATGTTCATGTATATATGCTTCTACGTAGTAAGTAAAAATAGAACCTTGTAAGATTTTAAATCTGAAGGACAGATATATGAAATTCATGAAATAGTTTCTGTTACCAGAAAGTGCAACACAATCTTTGATGTTCTTTTGTTTGATAGTTTTATGTTATTTTTAAATAATAAGGTTGCTGAATTGAACATGCAGGGGTTTACGGGGATTACCGATATGGCGGGAGGATATGCAGCATGGGTAGAGAATGGGCTTCCAACCACACAGTGATCAAGTAACACTTTTCATATGGCAAAAATATGACGAGTAGAAATCAACCCAAATGTGTGTTGATGCTTTGCAAGGCTAAATGAAGGTTTGCTAGCTACAAGAGTTTGTTATCACTATTTTTTCCCCCAAAGGATATGTATATATTCGAAAGTTTGTTGCTACAAGAGTTTGTTATCACTCTAGTCTTCTTGGCTCCCGATCTGGGAAGGTTTGATCCCTGTAACGATGATCTCAAAAAATGGAGTTAAGGCCCGTTTATGAATAGGGTTCCGGTGATTGCTTATGCAAAGAATTAAATGAATCCATTCAAGAATTTGGCATGCTTGTTTGAGATCGAAGAAAAGTGGGAAGCACACTTGAATTTGGCTCTAACTTTTTTTTTCTTTTTTTTTTTAAAATCTATTGTTAGTTATTTGATTTCGCAATTAAGGTTAAATAAGAACGGTTTAGGAGTTGTTTGTTTGCTTCTTAACTGAATAGCCTTGAATCATTAAGTTCAGAAACTAACAAACAACACCTTAATTTCTGAGTTATGTTTTACATTATTTCATAAAAATGATTAATTGGGAATTAACTGTTAGCTGTTAATTGATTCTGTGAGTAATAATGAGTTAAAATTAGTTGTTTGACAATTTCTAGACTAACTTTCTGCCTATAATAAGCTAACATCCAAAATGTTGCTATTTGCAGCGGTTTCAAAAAGAGCTGATTGAATACTATTTTAAGTTATTTTTGTCTTTTTAAATAAGCTAATTTTCTTGAATTGTCATCAAAAAGCTAATTCTGAGTTAGCTGTTTCGCCAAACAGAGCATAAGCGCCAGATGCAAACGGGCAAATTCATGGAATGTTGGGGTTTTCCTCAGGGATTGAAGAGTTTCGAAGTGTTGCTAGATACGATACTTGTTTCGAGTGTGGAAATGTATAATTTGTAGAACAAAGATAATCTCAAACGAATCAATGTTTTCCAATACTCAACTCAGTTGCACCTTAACCATTTCCAGAATATTTAGTATGCTCGAATCCAAAATTTTACTTTAGTTCTCCATCTTTATTAAATTAATTGTTGTTGATATTTAAACATGTTATTGATTCTATATTTCCTATTTATTTAGTTTTTATAATTTGAGAGGTGATTGTTAATTGGTATGAGTGATTTTTTTTAATTTAAACGATATCTTTTATTTACTTTGTTGTTCCTGTACTATATTTTAATGTGAAACAAACTACTTTGTTGTTTTCAACTGTGGAGGGGTTGTGAAGCTGCAGCATATACTTAGGGAGAGGAACGCCCTTGCTGACTTCTGGGCCAGAAGAGGAGCAGCAGGTATGGAACGAATTGAAGCCTGGTTATAAAATTGTGTAATATTTTGCTTTTGGCGAACGCCTGTTGGAAAAAAAAAAAAACTACTTTGCTCCCTAAGGGGCTGTAGCCGTGGGGAGCTTTAGGAGCTTTAGCTTTCAATTTTTGTATAAATCTTCGGTTCAAGTAGCTGTAGTTATCATAAATTATAATTTGAAGAGAAAAATTAATTAATTTTGAAAAGTAGCTTTCGAAAGCTCCCAAAAGCTACTAAGCGTAGGTTCTGATTGTAGAGTTTTTCGGAACTGCAATTCACAGCCAAAGCCTTCAAAAGCTAATGTACAGAATGGGGCTATTGTTTTAAAATAAAAGTTAAAGCTTCGAAAAGCTCCCAAAAGCTGCCTGCAGAACAGACCCTAAATGTAGGTTCTTTTAGCCACCTACAAAATTATTAAGGAAATAAAATATTTACTATTAGCATTCCTTGTATTTTTATCTTCTTCTTATTCTTATTTTTATATTTAAAAATTAACCCATTTTAAAAAATACTTCCTCCGTTTGTTTAAGTGTAATGTTTCTTATTTGTACGTATGCCAATACATATTTTAAACTATTAATAACTCAAATTCAGTACAAGCAAAAATTTAAAAAATTTGATATTTAAAAATTACAACATGAGTTGAATCTAACACAAAATCTCACTTCGCTATATTTTTCTTGTATAACTATACCAAAAATAAAATTCAAAATATTATAATAAATAATAAAAAAAAGTTGAAACGTTATACTTAAAGAAACGGAGGTAGTAATAGAAAAATACAAGTTTGTAAAGAGAAAGATAGAAAGGAGATGTGAGATAATGTGAAAATTTTTAATTAAAATATTCTAGGAAAAAGTACATTTTGGTTACAAAATAGAAATTCTAAAAAAGATAATTCTAGAAATACTGTAGTCTAAATTTAGTGTGAACAGCATATTGAAATGCATATGTACAGTATGTAAATATACTTACTAGTATAATAATGCTTTTTTCGCATTACAGGAGCCAATCATGGCTAGATAGTATAATAATGTTAAATAGGAGTCAAAAAAAAAAAAAAAATAGTAAAGGAAAGGGTGTAACGCGTCAGCCACGCGGTCGGTGATGCACGTTAATTACTAATTAAATAAATTGTGTGTCCAAATTACTTCTTACATCGTACTGTCATATGTTCAACCTTTCACATATTATTCCCTTGTCCCCTTTCCAAATTTCCTTTTTCTTTCTTTCTTTCTTTCTTCTTCTTCTGTTTCTTCCTTTTTCTTTTCTTTTCTTTTTTTTCCTTTCATAATATTTTCTACTACTATTTTTGTTTTATCGTTTTTGGGATATTCAAATCCATGGAATATTTATGTTGGTTTCATACTTTCATATGGTATGGAATTATACAAATTTTAGATCATTCCCATTTATATTCCAATACCATAATTGACAATAATTTAAAAACAATGTCAAGAGTTCATACTTTGCAGTGAAATGTGAAAGAAGTGCAAAGTAGCAAGTAGTACTAGTTACTTAAAAAATGGTGTGTGATATTGAAGGAAGAACAAGATAGTAGCATTTATTAGGGGAAAGAGGAAAAAAATTACCAAATAGAAAAAGCAAGCGTTTTTTTTTTAAAAAAATATAAATTTTATAAATGAGTATGGAGTAATTTTTTTTTTTTTTTTAAAAAAAACAATAAATAGAACACAAACCACCCCATAATACAAGGGGGAAAATGATGAGGGATAAATGGCCGGAGAATTGAATCCATTTATAGAGTTGGAACGTGAAGAGTTGACAACTACAGCAAATTCCGATCCCATAATGGAATATGGAGTTTAAGTTGGAACGAAGAGAGTATAATTATTCATTAGAATTTCAATTATTTATCAGTAGTACGCTTTAGGCAAGCTTATTAGGTTCATTAGTGATTTCCCCCCTTAATTTTCAAACTCGAGAACATAATATTAAAATCAAGAACAAAATTAATTTATTTACGCTAATATCTTATATCCAGAGTTACTTTGCTTACTTATAATTCCAATAGGTATTATGGATTTATTAAACAACCACTAGACATGGTGGACTACATGGATTTGAATTGAATGGAACTTTATGCATTGTGTTTGCTACATGCCTACATCCCTTATTTTATGTTATACTCCCTCCGGTTTTTTAAGGTTACATTTTGATTTTTTACTGTTTATTGTAGCACTTTAACTTCTATTTTTGTTATAGTTGTAGAAGACAAAATATAACCAAGTGAGATCTTGATAGATACATCTCATCTTGTAGTTTTTAAATATCAAATTTTTAGAATTTTTACTTGTACCGAATTTGAGTTATTAATCGTTAAAAATATGCATTGTCATACGCACAAATGAGAAATGCAACCTTAAAGAAAAAACAGAGGAAGTATATTGTTTAGTAAATGGGATAATATTTGTCATTTATTTTATCCCTTTGATGCAACCAACATCCCAACATTATATCAATTAGTCCCCTAACCACAACAATTGCTTGGTGGTGTGATTCGGAATCTACCCTAGAGAATTAAGTTATTTTAATAACAAAAAGGAGGGATTGAAGACTCATTAATCCAATGGGTTGTTAATTTCCTTAATTATCACTATATATATATATATATTTCTTTATAATAAAAATTATTAAATATACTAAAGCATTATCCCTAAATATTTAATCCAACATAGCAATGTCACATTATTATTCCCAAGTAATTTTACTTTTCTAGGGTTTTCTATAGGACATAATGACTTCTATTTAACATTCACAGCTTAAAATGACATAATAACAAAATACTGTATAAATAAATATATACACATGAAATAAACGTCCCATCACCCATGCTTAATACTCCTATTAAAAACAAAAAAATAGATTGTGGCTTTAGATATTATAATATATAGTAATATTCAATTTATTAATTAGAGTGGAAAGTCATGAGTCCACGGATTGGTTGACCTCTTCAATTCCATGGTTCCAACTCTTTGACAGACTAATAGTTGTTGTACTACTATTTCTTAATTATAAGCTTTGGTTTTCCCATTCAAATTACTTACCCCTTAAACTCTCTATTTATTATTAGTCTATTCTATTCTTATTTCTTTGCCTTACTTTTACCCAATCTCAGTCAAACCGTCAAACATATGCTTTACCTTTAATGCTCATCTCATATTGAAATTCAAAATTCTATATCTCTACTATAAAATACCATAACTATAATTAAATTTGACCCACTACTAATGTGAAATTTATGTGAATTGGCAATATAATTGCTAAGAAAAAAACACATTGACCACATATCCCTTGACTCCCTTTATATGAAAATTTATTAAGTAATTATAATTCTAAATCAACTTATTTCGTGAGCAAGGAAAAATCTAGAACACTCTTAGGTTTGGTCTAAAATTTAAAACATTGGCTATGATTGCAAGTTACTATTTTTTTTTAATAACTTATACAGATTAGGAAAGGATGGTGGGAGTCTATGTTACACAATTACAAAAGATAAAGGAGATGGATAAGGGCCGGGTGGGGAACCAAATCCCTATAGGAGACTTAACTATGGCCGGTTCGCCCAACTTCCGAACTTATGATAATATTTAAATTTACACTTTGCCCCATATCCATCCCTTTTATCCATGCACTTATAATTTGTGTAAGATTAGCTCCTACCATTAAAACAAAATTAGCTTGAGTCAATGGAATTAAACAAATCGTTCCTATCATAAATTGCAGTTTATAATTTGTGTATTATAAGTTTTTAATAAAAATCTAAATTATTCTTAAATATCTTCAACAAATAGTAAAAGACAAAAGAAAAAAATATAATATAACATAGGACATCTTATTAGAATAATTAAGTATATAAAAATTTAATTAGATTATAGTTGTCTGGTGGGGATTAAGTACATACACATGTATGTGCAGAATTTATGTATATGATAAGAGAGATGTTTCGTATGATGGAAGAATGTTCTATGTGTGTGTATGGGAGGGACATTATATATGATGGGAGAGATGTTCAGTGTGACATAAGAGATGTTTTATGTGATGTCTTCATGTGCAAACTCTTTAAATGGTTGTATCGTAACCGGATTAATTATTATCACATTAATTATTATAATCCTATGTTGTGATTTGTGAGAACATTACATATGGTGTCATTCCGTGATCAAAGTAATTAAGTGAGTACATGACATGTTGGTATTACCCGAATTTAAATATGAAAATAAGTGGTTGACCCGTTGGGTTAACCTTCCATTATATACTATATTTGGGGATTGAATTAACGGTGCGTTTGGTTGGAGAAATCTTAGATTACCAGTGGAAATGTGATTGCTAGAAATGTGAGATTGCTGGGAATGTCAGATTGTTGGGAATCTTATTTTTTGGCATTTTAAGATTACTGCGTTTGGTTGGATTGAGAATCTCATATTTCTACATAACATGAATAGACTATAATGCCCTTAATTCAAAATTGTTATTTAATAGTTCTCATGAAGCTTATTTCTTAATTCGATGTCTGGTAATCTAAGATTACTAGGCTTATACAAGGGAATCACATTCCATCATTCTTAGCCAATATTCCCACTTGGTTGGTAATCTAAAATTCATTCCTAAAAGATTACCCCAACCAAATGTGGGAATGTGATTCCCAGGGAGCATCCAAGATACCCCAACGAAACGCAACCTAAGTTATTTAAGAGTGAAATTTTAATATATTTAATACTTTTATTATAAATATATATGCATGTATGAGTGTATTTAATTTGACGGTAGTATTTTTATTATAAATCTAGGAATAAAATCCCAAATGATCCTATAAGTTTTATCCTTATCCAAAATGGTCTAAAATCTTTTGAATGATCCAAAGTGGTCCGATAATTTTCCCACTTTAGCCAAAATAATCCTACAACACTTTAGTATTTTATTCTAAGTCCCTAAATTTTTTAATTGTTAACTTTTAGATATAAAGTTTTGACTTTTTACAATTTGATTCTCAATACATATTTTTATGAATTCAAACTTGGGGTCAAATGGTAATAAAGAGAATCTTGACTAGGATAAAAAGATAATAATAAAAGAGTATGGGATCAAAATATTGAAAAAGGTCCAAATTGACCAAAATATTAAAGTTACATGACCAAATCGGATAATACAAAACATTTTGGACTAAATGGGATAACAATCAATCTTAGAGGACTAATTGGGTAATTATTCCTTATAAATATATATGTATGAGCGTATTTAATTTGATGGTCGATGGATTGTGAATCTGATCAGTGATTCGATCGCTTCTCTCTTAAATTAGAAACCATCGCATGTGCAATGATATGCTGGAATACCAGAATTGAAATTACAAACTAGTACATGCCTCATGATATGTCTATAGTAAATATCATATCATACCAAATACTAGGAAATAAAATCAAACAAGTGCTTTTCTAGAAACAAAAAATTCTAACAAGTAATGTTACATTGAGATACCAGTGAGACATCCCATTGGTTTTAGTACCTCTTGTCTCCCGCTAATTATGGTATACTTCATTCCCGTCATTCAATTTTTAGGTAATGATTAATATATTAACAGAACAAATAATTACCATCATATAGTAAATGAATTATGTTTGTCTTTAAATGTCTACCCGATCCTCGAGAATTAGTCTTGAGTTCAATGAGACATAGGGATATCATGGTATCACCTAAAAAAAAGTTACTTATGTTTGACAATTAGCTTAATTATATGATAAATTTTAGCTGATTTTTGGGATTTTAGCTGTTTTGCCGGGTCAAACAACTAATAATAAAGGTATTTGGTAAATAAGGTTTTAGAATAGATGATTGGTTCAAGAAAAGTGAATATGGATTTTTTTATTTTTTTTTGGATGTTAGCTTTTATACTTTTATCAACTAAATTTTCATTGTAGCTCATTTTTTCGAAATCATCAAAACAATTAGTCAAACTACTTTACGTGTAACAACTATCAGCTAACAATGAATATTATGGTTCTCAGAAACTTTTCTCCATGTTGATGGCATTTCCTTGGGGAACCCGGGCCGTGTGGGTTTTGGTGGTCTGATTTGTATGGGGGATGGTCGTTGGGTTGAAAAGGCTGGCTCAGTTGGGTTTGTCACCAACCTCATCACCGAATTGCATGGGATCTGGCGTGGGTTGATATATCTTCATCAGAGAGGGATTGAGCACACATGACACTTTTCAGATTCTATGGAAGCCTTGCGCCTCATTCGTCTGAATGTGGATTCTGATCACTCGCTTTTTCTACTTGTGAAGCACATCACAGAGTTACTAGACCTTCACCAAGGTTACTTGTTGCGTCATGTTTTGCGTGAAGGGAATTGTGTTGCTGATGCTATGACTAAACGTGGGACGAGATCGGGGTTATTGCAACTTGGGTCTTTCCCATAGATGATAACCGGGCTTTCCTTTCTATGTACCTATCTGGAGCTTGATTCCCTAGTATTTGAGTTTCACTCTTACGTTTTTTATTTTCCTTCCTCCACCCTGTTGTAGTGTTGCTAGCTTTCTTCTTTTTTCCTATTTCCGTCAGTTGTACGTCGTGGACTTTGCCACTCTTTGTAGACGCGTAGGCCCACTTCTACACACAAAAAAGTAACAACTACCCTTTAATTGCCAAAAATAACACATACCAAAGATAATCGATAAATTCAAACTCACAACCATCAATTCATAACATCACATCAATAAATAAATTAATTAAAATTTCAAATTCACTACTATCACATTACATAAATTCATAATTCACCATTACTTTAATATTCTACTACTTTACCACTATTTCGAACACTAAGAACCCATATAAAATACCATGACGGAAATGGGACACTACAAACATGATGGAGGGAGTGATGAATTTAAGGAAAATGAAAGTGTAAACTTTAAAAATTTTCTCATTTTACTACCAAATTCCAGTCATGAATTGGTGTTTGGCTTAGGTTTGTCAATTTACGCAAATTGTGGGAGTTTTTTTAGAGCTTTATGAGCTTTAATTTATCTATCAAAATAAAAAGTTTGGCTCTTGACATAAGCTTCTAAAGGGCCCACCTTTACCGAATAGGTTTCTATGCAGACTCTGCATTTGCTGACATGTTATTTAGATGCAATGTTTGTGCTGTGCTTTTTATTTCATACATATGGTAGTATAATTACATATTTTGTTTCCTTATTAAGGTTGTGGTAATTGAATATATTTTTGGGCTAATTTAATAACCGAATTCCTGGGCATTGATTGTGTTGATTTGAAATAATTATGAATTGTGTTTTTGCTGTGGTGTTTAATAATATTGAACAGCTTCTCTTCTTTGTGATAGGCATGTTTGATATTTGTGCTATATTCATCGCATAGTGTTCTATCACAGATCAATAATTGCTGTCAACCTTAGAATTAATTGCTATACATATGCCTTTATTTATTTTGTAACCGAACCAGGATTTATCACCTCTGATGTATTTGTGAATGCTTTCACAATTGCATTCAAGTGCTATATTCATCAACTGTTAGTGTTCTATCACAGACCAATAGTTGCTGTTTCCTCTAATTCATAACATGTTTTGGAATGGAATGGAAAGACGTCTGTTTTGGTTTTCTCCTGTTGTGGAATGGAAATCCGACGAGATGATGTTTTGGATTTTCTTCTTCAATACCAAAAAGGCACGATTATATGGAATGGAAAGGGACCCTAAATTGACGTTAATCCCACTAATTTGGGTAATTAAATATCCACCTTCCATTTGTTATTAATTGGCTTTAATTGGCAAGAAATGTCAGCCCACTACGCGTAGCACTAACTAGCTTATTTGAGAACACGTCTGTTAGCATAGTAACTCAATTGCACCTTTACTACTGAAAAAAAGGGTGTAGTTATTTAAAGAAGCTCTACAAACAAATTAAAACTATCATTAGCTTTATGAACTTTCGAATACTTTTCAGTTCAATTAATTTTTTAATTATTTAAAAAACTACAATTACTTATAAAAAATATTTTATACAAAATTAAAATTCCAACCCTTATGAAAATATACTGCTCGTAAAAGCTCCAGCCATCAATCGCTCCAATTTAAAGCTCCACCTAATTTTGTCAAACGCACCCTTCAGAATTGAGGCTAAGAATTTTTGTCGGCAGTTATTCCTCCCTTTATTTCCCATAATTTCTGTGGTATGCGATTTGTTAATTGTTACTTATAACGGGGCGTTTGGTTCGGGGATCTGAGATTCCCACTGGGAATATTAGGTAGGGAATGAAACATGCCCATGTTTGGTTCGGGGCATGTTTCATGTGGGAATGTCACATTTCCACCAAGGTGGGAATGTTGGATGTTTTAGGTGGAAATCACATTCCCACCTGGAGGGCAGGTAATCTTAGATTACCACCTCCACTTTACCTACTTTTATATTAATTTGACTTTTATACCCTCACTTTTTATACTTATTTTATTTTATAAATTTAGATATTTGTATTCTAAAAAATGATAAATATATGAAATTTAATTTTAAAAAATAAATTGAAAAATTTTAAATTATTTAAACATATTTTTTAAATATATATATTCTCATATTTTTATATATATTCTCATATTTTAATACATTCCCATATTAAATAAGTAATTATCACACAATAAATTACATATAAAGAATTTTCAATATTTTAAAAAATAAATCGGCTTAAATATTTTTATTGTGTAGCAAAATGATATATTTATAACAATCGTTCAAGGACATTATGGTAAATTAATTAGAACTAGAAATCTGAGATTCCCAATCTAACCAAACGCGATAATCTTAAAACATCAAAAAATAAGATTCCCAGCAATCTCATATTCCCAGTAATCTTACATTCCCAGCAATCACATTCCCACTGGTAATCTAAGATCCCTCCAACCAAACGCACCGTAAATGTGATGTTTTTTTCTCAACAAACAATTTATTATATTATTGTACTAGATACTATATCAAATTTGTGTAAAACCTATTTCCTAACTTATATAGAATGTTCAAAAAAAATTTATACTAAAATTATTAATTAGACGAATCTAATAAAACTCAACTTCATTATATTTTTTTGTATTATACTTCCTCCGCCGCAGTTATTGTGTCATGTTTGACTTTTTAACATTGTTCATTGTTTAGCTTTGACTCAATTTTTTTGCAAATATATATATTTGGAAAAAAATAACCGAGTTTGGTCTTGTTAGAATCGTATGATCATGTTGTGTTAGAATTTATATTTTACATAATTTTTTATTTTATATATTTTTAGACATTAACGATTTTAAAAGTATATTGTGTTGCGTACAAAAGTTAAACAAGACAAGTTAAATGAGACGAAATTTTTATAAATTAAAATTAATTAATAAAAAATAGCAAAAAAAAAAATTATGTTTTGGGTAAACATTTACGGAAAAATGGATTTTCTTTTTCAAAAATCCAAATCAGTCATTTTTCTGTTTTATTAGCAAAACAGTCCGCTACAAATGACTGATTTAAACCCTTGTCACGTCAGTAATTAGAGCATAATTAGTGAACAAAGGATTGATTTGGACATAATTAGTATTTGTAGCGGACTGTTTTGGTAATAAAATAGAAAAAGAATTGATTTGGATTTTTGAAAAAGAAAAATGACATATTTGTTATTTTTCCAAACATTTACACTCATGATAAAGAATAGGGATAGAAGGACGAGCGAAAATCAAACCACGAACTATAAAGTTGGAAGTTAGGAATATGATCACTAAAAATACGTAAAAAATAATAGTATATAATAGAATAAAATAAAATATAATAGGCGCACACGTGAAATAACGCGCAGAAGAGACAGAGTTGAGCAGCGTTTGGTTTAATTTTGTATTGGTCAAATCCCCCTTTGATCATTACAAGTCGTCTTATGTAGTCATGTTATTTGATTTTTGAATGTTGAATTGCCGACCGCGTCTTTTCTCCCCCAACCCCTTCCCTCCTCCATATCCTTATACTATAGTAGTATATAACCCCACCTTCGCCCCCCATCATTCCAAATTTCTTACCCCCAAAGCAAATCCTATTACAACAACATCAATAATACTTTTGATTCAACAATTGTCTCCCCAGTTTCCACAACAATGATTTCCTCCTGGAGAAAGCGCAGGGCCGCCCGCCGCGCCTCCAAGAACCGCCGCCAGGACTCCATTTCCGGGCATCTGGAGGAGCTCATCATCCCCGACCAATTCCTCTGCCCCATCTCCCACGACCTGATGAAGGACCCCGTCACGTTATCCACCGGCATCACCTACGACCGCCGCAGCATCGAGACATGGGTCGACTCCGGCCACGCCACCTGCCCCGTCACCAACCAGTTCCTCGCCAACCCCGAACCCCTCCCCAATCACGCCATTAGGAAAATGATCCAAGCTTGGTGCGTCGACAACAAGTCCCTCGGCGTCGAACGAATCCCCACTCCCAGAATCCCCATGACCTCCCACCAGGCTTCGTCCCTGCTCTCCAATCTCGTCGCCGCCCTCCAGGAAAATAACGACGAAAATATCGACAACTTGGTCTCGAAGATCAAGGAATCTGCCAAAGAGGCCGAGAGGAATAGACGTTGCCTGGCCGCGCAGGGCGCGGCCGCAGTTTTGTCGCAAGCGTTCGATTCCTTTGCGAGAAGGGGTGTTGTGGTTAAACTAGTCGAAGAAATTTTGTCGGCTTTGATCATTGTGATCGTACCAAAGTACGACGAGGAGACGAATAGAAATCTTTCAACACCGGCATCCTTGCAAATGATGGTTTCGATCATGAGGTTTGGGAGCTTGTCTGCACGTAGGAACGCGGTTGTAGTGCTTAAATCGGTCCTCTCCTTCGATCAAAATCAAGCGAATGAATTCGTGAAGATAGAAGGATCCTTAGATGCACTAGTGAGGCTCATCAAGGAGCCAATTTGTCCAACAACGACAAAAGCGACACTACTTGCATTGTACCACATTTTAGCGCCATCCGAGCCAGAACCCTTGATAAAGGCCGTCTTAGCGACAAGTTTGGCACAAATGGGGGTGATACAACTCCTCATCGAAATGCTTGTGGACGCTGGACAGAGCATATGTGAGAAGTCCTTGGCCGTGTTGGATAGACTTTGCAGCTACGAAGACGGGAGGTTTAAGGCATATGAAAATGCGCTAACCGTGCCACTTTTAGTGAAGAAGCTGCTCCGTGTTTCGGATTTGACAACAGAGCTTTCGATATCTGTACTAGTGAAGCTGGGCAAACACGATGAAAACGGTGAAGTGGGCGTGATCGTGGAGGCGCTTCAAGTCGGGGCCTTTCAGAAGATGTTGTTAGTGTTGCAAATTGGTACGAGTGAGGCGACCAAGGAGAAGGCGACGGAGTTGCTGAAGATGATGAATTTGCAGAGGAGTAGGGTGGAGTGTACGGATTCCATGGACTTCAAGAATTTGAGGAGGCCATTTTGATTACAATAGCTTTGAAAAATCTTGTAGCTAAAGTATGTGCAGGGATGTTAGGGAATAGATGAATTTCATTTATTATACTGTATAGAACATGAATTTTGTTGATTGACAATGTATGCATTGTGACAACTTTTGGTAACAATATACAATTAATGGTGGTACAAATTCTATAGGATATGATCGAATAGGTTGAGCAAAGAAAAAATTAATTAGAATTACAAATATGTTGGGAATAAGCTTATGTTCAAGGAGATCTGAGTTTTCAATAAAAATTCATTAACAATGAGGAAATTAATTTTATGTGTAGTTCAGAAAAATACCTTCCATTTCGGATGGGAGACATTTTTAACTTGATAACTTTGAGGCTTCTAATGAAGAATGGGGTAGGCCACAACATTGTAACAATCACATTTGTTGTGTTAGATTAATGATCCAAAAAAAAAGAAGAAGAAGAAGAAGAAGAAGAAGAAGAAGAAGAAGAAGAAGAAGAAGAAGAAGAAGAAGAAGAAGAAGAAGAAGAAGAAGAAGAAGAAGAAGAAGAAGAGGAGGTTTGTAATTATTGAATTCAAAATGAGCCAGCTCTTATTGAAACTTTGCTTTCTTTTTTCTTTTTCTTTTCCTCCCTCTTGCCATTTCTGAAAATTCAAATCAAGATTATTTATGACATATTTTTCTTTATATGTGATGAAAATTATTGAACCATTTTGTTAATAATGGGAAGCAGTATGAAATTAATTGTTTTACTTACACACCAAATAATCAATGATATATATAATACCAACAATACTATTTTGCAATGATGGGATTGGCCTAGCGATCATTTTCCTTACTTTGAACTTTATGGTTGCGGATTCGACTCTCACCCGGCTTCTTATCTCTCCCCTAATCATTCTATAATTTGTGGCTTGGACTCCTACACTCATTTGCCGCTATATGAATGCCAATTTTATTTTTTTAAAAAAATACTACTACTATTTTGCACATTCCGTGGTGCAATACTAATTGATAATAAAATTGATGATCTGCAATTATGATATTTAGTGTGGAAAAACATTTCTTTATAGACTAAGATAGATGTATGTGAAAAAAAATTAAAAAATACCAATTAAATAATGAAAATTTATTAAAAGGGTCTCTGGTAAAGCCCATGATGGGACTAAAAGTTTTTGGATATACTTCTTTCGGTTTTAAAAATATTAACGTTTACATTGTATACACTATTTATTAATTAACTTTGATTGAACTTTTTAATACAGTTAAATAAGATAAAATATATTCAAGTGAGATCTTGTTAGATTCATCTAATCATGTAGTTTTATAATATTAAAATTTTATTATTTTTTATTTTATAAAATTTGAGATATTACTCTTTAAAAATATGTATTGGATTGCGTAAAAATAAGGAATGTTACCATTTTTGAAAACTTTTGGAGTATATATTTATATTAATTACAACAATTTATAATATAAACAAGGTGGTTTGCCCGAGTGGTTAAGGGGGAAGACTTAAGATCTTCTGCACATAAGCGCGCGTGGGGTCGAACCCCACAGCCACTAAGGTGGGCAAAATATTCAAATCGATTCATTGAACCGTTGAATCGAACTGAATTTCCAGTTAACCGAGGACCCCGGATCAAATACGAATTTCATATTTCAGTATTCGTCCGATTCAAATACAAATACTTTAATTTTCCCCCGGTTAACTGAACCGAACCGAACCGAATATATTTATTTTATTTTAAAAGTTATATATATTGTAAATATTATAGACATTTGATGGTATAAAATTATATATAGATAATATATCATTATTTATTTAATTATTTAAGTATATAATAAAATAAATATCAAAAACTAAAGAGCTAATTATCAAAATATATCACCATAATTAATAAGCCTATATGGATTTTTATCTTTCAGAATACCATATTATTGAAATATACCTCTACACTAAGATTTGTTACGTATACGAACATATTTTGATAACATTGAAAAGAACCACTTGAATCCATAGTTATATATATATATATATATATTTCTGAGTGTAATAACCTCGTCCGACCCTGTTAAAATGTATAATCAAGTTTCATTTCTTAAATCTTTGAGTTTCGTAGATTTTAAATATTCGAACTGAATCGTTTAACCACTAAATCTAATCGAAACCGAACCCCCGGTTAACCGAGTACTCGCGTTACAAATACAACTACTGAAATGAAGTATTTGCCCGGTTCAAATACAAATACCTAAAAAATTCAGGTTAACCGAACCGTGCCCACCCCTTAACAGCCACCACCAATAAAGTTATATTTTTATAAGAGTCATATGTTTATATTCATTAAAAATATGTGATATACATATTAATGGAAAACATAAAATTATATATTTTTTTAAAAAAGATTCATATACTTATTTTTGGAAAAAAAGTTAAATACGTCCATTTTCTTTTTCAAAAATCCAAATCAATCATTTTTTTATTTTATTACTAAAACAGTCCGCTATAAATGCTAATTATATCCAAGTCAGTCAATTTTCTAATTATGCCCTAATTCCCGATGTGGCAAGAGTTTAAATTTATACTTGACACGTGGGCATAAATTAGTCATTTTCCTTTAATCTTTTGCCAATTCAGTCCTAAACTTTTGTTTTATTCCATTTAGTCATCTACCAAAATCAGTCATTTTTATATTAATTGGCCTCCAACCTTTCAAATTATTTCATTTCAGGCTCAGAACCTAATTTTTATTACTATTAGTCCATTTATCAAATAAAGGCTAACATACTTCCGTAAATAAAATTAAACACCAAACCTCATACATACATTGGGTTTGACTGGTTTGTTACTGAGTCTTCCAAGCTCCGGGTACGGACACTCTCCAACCACCCGACCCCAACCGATGGTTCATTGGTTCTGGTTTCCTTCAGCAACAATCGGCACAATCCTACTTTGTTTCCTGCCTTAGGACGTAGCAATGTTTGAGTAAATGATAATTTTTGGGTAAATGATTTAATTTTACTTTTTGGAAGGTTATGGATGCAGGAAGACTGGACAATAAAATTCAAACTATTTTTTAATATTTTTAATAATATTTGAATAATATCTTTTCAATAAAATCAAGGCTTCTTGTATCCATAACATTCGAAAAATTAAAATTAAATCATTTATTCAAACTTTGCTACGTCCTAAGGTAGGAAACAAAGTAGGATTGTGCTGATTGTTGCTGAAAGAAACCAGAACCAATAAAACATCGGTTGCAGTCGGATGGTTGGAGGGAGTCCGTGAAATCCTGGAGCTTTAGTTGTTAAACTTAGGCCCAGAATTGTTCAAAACCTGTCAAACATGTCTCCCTCCATTGCTTTAGTTAGGATGTTTGGGCGTTGCTCTGATGACCCTACATGTTGAATATCACAAGTATTATTCTAAACTAAATTTCTTATAAAATGATACATGATATCAATATGTTTGCTCCTATTATGAAGTACTGGATTCTTTGAGATATTAATTGCACTGGTGGTGTCACAGAGTACCACAAACTTCTCTTGATTAACACCATAATCTGCCAAGATTTGCTTCATCCACATTAGTTGAGAGCAGCAGCAAGAAACAACAATATACTCTGATTCAGCTGTAGAAAGAGCAACTATGTTCTGTTTCCTTGAATACCAATTAACCAAGTTATTCCCTAGTTAGAAGCATCCACCATTAGTTGATCTCCATTCATCACAGCTGCCGGCCCAGTCAGAATTTGTGTGTCCTATGAGGTCTTCTAAAGATGACCCTTTTTAATACCAAATCCCAAGACCAATAGTTCCCTTTATGTATCTCATGATCCTCTTGGCTTCCTTGAGGTATGTTTCTTTAGGTTGTGACTGGAATCTAGCACAAACACCTGTACTATAAGATATGTCAGGTCCGGTAGCTGTTAATAGAGCAGACTACCTATCATGCTGCTATAAAGCTTCTGATCAATGTCTCTCCCTGTTTTATTCTTTTAAAGTTTTTCATGTAGTCCAAGTGGGGTTCTGACAACTTTGTTGTTTTCCAAATTGAATTTGTTAAGCATGTTGGTAGCATTTCTCTTGTGGCAGGAAGATGCCATCTTTTTCTTGCTTAATCTGCAATCCAAGGAAGTAATGTAACTCTTCAAGCATGCTCATCTCAAATTCTGTCTTTGTAGCATGTACAAAACTGTTTCTTAGATCATCTGAGGTAGAACCGAAGATGATATCGCTCACATAAACCTCAACAACTATAATGTGATTATTTGTATGCTTTATGAAAAGAGTTTGGCACTTTCCATACTTCATGGGTGAAACATCAACAACTATAATGTGATTATTTGTATGCTTTATGAAAAGAGTTTTATCTATATTTCCTCTGGTGTACCTGTTGTTTACAAGAAACTGTGACAACATCTCATACCAAGCGTGGGGTGCTTGCTTAAAGTCATCTGACTCTGTAGACATGATTAGGATATCTGTGATTTTCAAATCCAACAGGTTGGGCTACATAGATTTCCCCCTTTATCATTCCATTGAGAAAAACTGTCTTGATATCCATCTGATATAGCTTGAAGTTTAAACAACAGGCAACTGACAATAAAATCCTCACTGCTTCCGTTCTGGCTACAGGTGCATATGTCTCTCCATAGTCTAATCCTTCAATTTGTGTGAAACCCTGTGCTACTCTAGCCTTATTTCTGACAATGTTGCCTTGCTCATCTGTTTTGTTTCTGAATACCCATTTAGTTCCAATAACATTGATGTTGTCAGGAGGTGGTACTAACTCCCATACAGAATTCCTTTCAAACTGAAGAAGCTCATCTTGCATAGTTGCAATCCAATATTCATCCTTGAGTGCTTCAACAACATTTTTTTGGCTTAATCTTAGATATGAAACAATTCATTCCGGCCAATTGTTTGTAATCAACTTTCTTGTTCCTTGTCTGTCTGTGAGCATCCACATCTCCTATGATGTCAGTATTGGAATGGTGTTTCAGTGTTCTAGGACCTTTTCTATTATTGATTACTGTGTCGTCAGCTGGTTGTTGCTCATCATCATCATCATCATCATCATCATCGTCAGTAGTTGTCTCAATTTCAGTACATGATTATGTGTTAACTTCAGGTAGTGATTTCGGTTTCTACAGATGGTAGATCAAATTTAGGAATGCAACGTAGACCATCTTCTTCTTCTGATATAGTTTTAGAGACAGAGTCTTCAAAAACTACATTTATGGACTCAATGACCTTTTTGCTGTCAGTCAAATAGATCCTGTAAGCTCTAGAGTTGTTGGAATATCCCAAGAACAACCCTTTTCTGATCTAGCATCAAACTTCTTGAGTTGTTCCCTGTCTTTGTAAACATGACATGAACAACCAAATGAGTGAAATATTTAACATTAGGAAGTTTACCATACCACATCTGATAGGAAGTGAAATTTGTTTTGGGTCTTAGTAAGACTCTGTTAGCCACATGGCATGCTGTGTTGACAGCTTCAGCCTAAAAAGTCTTTGGTAGAGTACTGTCATTTAATATAGATCTTGCCATTTCCTGTAATGTCATATTCTTCCTTTCTGCAATGCCATTTTGCTGAAGTATTTTTGGTGAGAACTCCTGTGTGATCCCATGTAGCTTGCAGAATTTAGCAAATTGTTGGTTGTCAAATTCTCTTCCATAATCTGTTCTGATTCTAGTGACTTTAGCTTGTTTCTGGTTCATCAGCTTCAGGATTATTGACTCAAAATGTTCAAAAGCTTCATCATTTGTCCTGAGAAAACATACAACGATAAATCTGGAATAATCATCAACTATAACAAGGATATACCTCTTGCCATTTAGGCTTTCAACTTCAGTTGGACCGATAAAGTCCATATGCATTGTCAACCGTTTTCATCAGAGTATAACAATTATTGTTTGATCTTTTACCAGACATAATGCATTTGTTATCTTTAAAAACATAACAAGTATTCATGTCAAACAACACTAACGATTTTTCATCACACAATTGACTTATGGAAATTAAGTTTGTAGTTAAACCTTTGACAAAATAGACTTTAGAGAGAATAGAAAGAACTCCCTTATCAATTGTGGCATAACCTGTAATTTTGCTTTTGGCTCCATCATCAAACATAACCTCTCCACAATCTTGTTCTGTGAAGTTTTGAAAAATGCTCTTGGTTCCAGTCATATGTCTGGAATAGCCCGAGTCAAAGTACCACTTGGTATCCATGTGGTATTCCTGTAACGAGAGAACAACAAAACCAACAGATTGTATATTAGAATACTTAAGTATCCAGGCCTTACGAATCTGGATTTTCTTTGTAGTTCCAACGATGGCCAAACAACGGGTCTTCCATTTATAAGGTCTCGAACAATCCTTAGGCATGTATCAGCTTGATGTCCAGGTAGCCCGCAATAGATCAATCTCTAGATTCTTGTGGTGTAAGGTTGACTTGAACTGGTACATTCCTATAAGCAGCTGCACCACTTGTTTCTTCACCAAGATATCCCGCACTCACAAAATTCCTTTTGTTTGCTTTGGACTTATTCAGCTTTCCTTTCTTCTTATATCCAATACCTGTAAGATCACCAGGTCTTTTGCAAATAGGAAAAACTGAATCTAATTTACATTTACCTTTCAACGTTGATACAGATCATTGTACTTGTTTTGAAGTTTCTGATTCTCTATTTCTAGTGAATGCTTTTTATCAGACAACTTTGAGCAGCTTGTTTTAAGTTCTTCAACTTTGTTTTTGAGCAGCTTTAACTCCTTCAGAACATTGGCTTTTTCAACAACTAGCTCATCAAATGAGATACAAAATCAGCCAGTTGTCCTAACAACTTCTTATTTTCACAGAAGGCAGCATCATACTCGACTTTTTACTCATTATAAGCATCAGCTAACATTGTGTATATTTCATTTATGTCACCTGCACCAATAGAATCATCTTCATCAGTATAATAATCTACTGAACTTGTTTTACCTCTTGTAGGGCCGCTGTCACGACTCATGAAGATTACAACATCTTCTGATTCACTCTGTGGATCTTCTGTTGCTTCAACATCTGAATCTCCATCACTCAAAGTAGCTTGATAGGCTTTTCCTTCTTTTCTTTTAGTAGTAGGACATTCCTTCTTGACATGTCATTTTCCTCCACATTCATAGCGTACAATTGAAGTAAATTTGACAATCTTTTCAGGTTCCTTGGGTTTTTTTATTTTGTTTCCTTTCCCATCATTCCTCTTTGAATCCTTTTACTGTTGTTTGTCCGTTGTTGAACCATTGCTCGAACTATTTTTCTAAAACTTTCCTTTCTGAAACTGCTTAGCTTTTTTTTTTCTTGAAATTTTTTGGCAATCCTTTAAGTGATCAGGGACATTTCTTCATCTATATCATCATCTGAGACTTCGATCTTCTCAGACTTCAAAGCAATATTCTTATACTTGTTCTTACTTCTTGATTCTAGATGATTCACCTCATAGTTCAGCAAATTCCCTACAAGCTCTTCCAAGGTCAGGTATTAGTCTTGTCACTTTCTTCAAGGACTGATATCTTTCCTAAGTACAGACTAACTTCTGTTCTTCAAAGTTCATACCAAGTTCTAAGCACTGATTGACAACATTCTGAAATCTTTCAAGTATGTTGTAATATTTTCATCGTCTGCCATCTCGAGTCTATCGTACAGAGACTCAACTCTGTGTAAACATGTAAGCTTAACATCTGCTGATCCTTCAAACCTGATTGAAAGAAATCTCCACATATCATAAATGGTTTTGCAATTTTTGATCATCCGATGTGTGACTCTTCCATAGCTCCACTTATGGCATTCATAGCTGTATAGTTTCCTTGTTTCGCTGCTCGTTATGCTGGTGTATATTCAGTTTTTCTGGCTAGTCAAACAGTAGGTGCCGCGGTACTTCCAGATGCAGGGGTTTCAGTTCTTGAGGGTGGTTGCCATGCTTCTTCAACAGCATCCCAGACTTCTTCTCCAAGAGCCCAAAGATTGAATTCCATTCTTGACTTTCCATAACTGTAATTGGTTTCGTCAAAGATCGGTGGTCGCAAGTGTGAGATCTCCCGACTCATGATGAATCTTGATCTTCAGATAATCGTTTGAAGATTAGCTCTGATACCAATTGACAGTCCCTTTGAGCAGGTTTTTGTAGTATTGTACTGAACACGCATACATGCACAAACCAAAAACACAATTGCAGAAATGTAAAGAACATAATTGTTTATTGACCCGGTTCTGACCTCTTCTCCTATATCCGGGGTATTCCAATCCAGGCGAGAGAAGGCTCAACACGATCCAAGAAATTACAAGACACCGACTCAATCCTATGAACTCGGTCTAGTCATTGAAGCTCCCCCTCAACTCCTAATCTCACTGGTATGAATTACAGACAGATCTTGACGTCTTGACATCCTTTTGACAATCCTGGACTAATCCAATCTAATTCAAGAAGACTCCCTTCTTGAATTACAACTCGATAATGAAGAAGTATACCGTGAAAAACTAATTCAAACTCTTCTAAGTCTAAACATTCTAAAGACTAATCTTAAAGAACAAAGTTTAGACTCTTAAGAACTTCTAAACCGATTGCAGAGAAAAAGAAGATAGTATAGAAGTATTTTTGCAAAATCTCAAAACTACTGAAAACTAAAGAGAATATATATAGAGTAAGTTCTATCTTGATTCTTCAGTCCAAGTGCTGATGTGTCATTAGTCCGTTGAAGTGTGCCAACAGAACTTTGTGGGGGATGATCAATTGCCTGGACTTTTCAAGGTCTCTGGTTGTTTGTTGAGGCAGGACTTGGAGAAAACTTTGTTCCCAAATGTCGAGCACTTGATCAAGTATGGCGTCTCAGTGCTTCAAATAATAAAGATCATGCATCGTAAACCGTGCTTTCTACGCCGTAGAATGGAACAGATGAAAAAACATGTGGACAGAGCTGTGGAGATAGATGTCCGTAGGGGTTCTAGGGCGTTCCTTGATGCTGTTAGGATAATTAGATCATTTCTGGATAAGAAATGGCAGTTAAAGCTCAGGGTGAGCCAGCTAGGGGTTGTGGGCGATGATATAGCATCTACATTTAGGATATCCCTCTAATAATGTCTTTATCGAATGAGACTTTGAAGATCAAGGTCAGGGCACTACATGAGATTGGATTTTTTGATCGAGATACCGCAGCCATACTTAGGAAATACCCTATGGTGTTTCATTTATCAAGGGAGTGAATAAAGGTAGTAGTAGAGGTTTTTCTAGCAAATGGGAGGTACGACATATCTTGTATCATTAGCTACCCTCCATCCCTATGGAGGAGCATTGAGAAGAGGTATAAACCACGACTGCGAGTGATGGAATTTTTGGAGGATAAGAAATTGATTAAAAGGTGGCCTGCTCTAACCACCTTAAGCTATATGACAGATGACAAGTTCAATGAGAAATACATTGCCCCTTTTTCGAAGGAAATTGGAGACGGATCTGTCAAAAGGTACCGGCAATGTGAAAATTTTTAGGTGAAATAATTTAGTGTAGGAATGCATGGATTCAATGGTTAGGTTCGTGCCGAATCAGTTTATATTTTTGAAGAGAAATGGATAGGTTCTCTCTTGTTTTTGTTGGACACATATATCCTCCTCTGATATCATTTGTTGTGGATTTTTCCACCCCTTCTAAATTCGAATGGCGTTCTACGAATTGTAAGGGCAAGCTCAAGAGCATGTGTTGATCTTGGAATGGCTCCATTGAGTATTCATCAGATGGTATGTAGTTCATATTTCACTAATTGGGCATCTTAGTCCTATATTCCACAGCACTGCAACTAATTTACTCAGCATTCATCTGCTGTCCTCCCTTTAAGAATTCTCCAGTTTTTTGCCCACATTAAGATCCTTCCATTACATTGCAGGGTTCATAACTTCTTTTCATCATTCATGCGAATAATCCCATCTTCTAAACTCCTCTTGGTAATGCAATTCTAGTATGATTCAAAACTGTGTAAATGGAACATAGCCAACCAATAAAATTGTACCATTGTCTTTCTGGTTTTACATGTATTGTGGTATAAAAACTGATGCAAAATCAGTGAGGATCTAATAAGCATAGAGTGTCCAAACAAGCTTCAAGAATATCATCAAACACAGGTATAAAATTAACACTAGGTAGGTGTACCTTGGTAGAGAGTAAAAGAGCAGTCTCTGATCAATAATGATAATTCAAACATGATTCATACTACACATTACAACACAACTAAAAGCTACTCTAAACTCTCCACATACACGTATGAATCATGTGATCCAATCCGATCCTCCCCGGATGTCGTAACTCTTACATGATTAATCCAAAACAGAAGGATACGAATAGAAACAGAGTGCCCTCGAAAACCAATCACAAACACATTTATCCAATCCCCATCTCCATCTCAACCATCCATCAATAGAGATTAGTTTACAGTAAAAATATAATCATTATATGTTGTAATATTAATATATATTTATATCTTTAAACATAAAAATAAAACTCAACTAGAATGCAATCTCACAAGGAGCATGAAATGTTCTTCCCCGACATATTGCCTCGAGGTTTTCTCCAGCATATGAGCAAAGGGGCGAAACTTCCACACCTGCCACAAATATCTTTATTACCCAACGCCTAATATTTTCATTTCGTGTAGCATAATCAAGAAGCACCGCAACTCCCTACGAGTTGAATATAGTGGCACTGAATGAGTCAAAAAGCCACCAGCAACAACCACCCAACGAGCATGCATGCGAAGGACAAGCAACCGAGCACTATCTGGGGTATCAAAATTTGCTCCATTCGCATTCTTCACTGGTGCAAATTCTTCTTCACGAACAACCTATGCACAAATTCATCAAAATAAGGCCAACCAACGTCCATCCAAAGTCCTATGTATATGTGAAATTTATTTCTCCATCTTACCTCAAAAAGTGCAGTCGAAGATGCATAAGGAAATGCATCAAATATAAATTGCTCTAGTTTGTAGCCAATTGTGTGTCCATGGATTGAGGGGATGTTCTTCTCTACAAGATGATAGCTGCAATCATGGTTGCACACATTGTTATATCATTGTGTATTGTGAATTACCATATTACTATCTCACAATCAATTCTTTGTGTTTACATAGCAACCGTATTGACACAAGAAAAATAAATACCTCTACATTTCACTAGATCAGAATTTCTTAAACACATCACTGAATTATGACTTAAGATTTTTTTTTTTTAAAAAAAATACTCCCTCCGTCCCATCTATTGTGTCCTGTTTGACTTTTTGACGCTATTCATTCTAAAGCTTTGACTTAATTTTTTTGCAATGATATATTTGGAAAAAATAGTCGAGTTAGGTCTTGTTAAAATTGTAACGCCCCGAAAATTCAAACCTGATTTTCGCAAGCATTACCGCCGTACTAACTATCCTAAACTAGTGGCCAGCTAATTTAAAACAACTAGTACAAGGCTGAGTACCTAAAATGATTATCTGATTAATCCAATTTCATGCGGAATCTAAAATAAAATAAAAATACATAGGCACATAATTAATTCCCACTGAATAACTGAATAAAAATAATCCCTGTCAGAGTATCAGGCTACAAGCCTCTCAAACATAATCTGGCATCCTGCCACTATATCAGAATCAGGCTACCAGCCCTAAAACAGTAAACACATATGCCACAGGCCGACATAAAGTAAATCCTAGGCACACCGACCTCAACTACTCCAAAAGAAATATCAAGTGATAATAGCAATACTATCGGAGTACCACATAAACACATATAATAAGATAAACAGGCAAATCCTATCTATGTGATCTCTCATCCCCATACCCAAATCATGCTCCAGCGCCTCCAGCAGAATCTTTAAAACAGAAAAAAACAAAGGGAGTCAGTACAACGTACTGAGCAAGGCTACGTGCCGGGGAGTAAGGGAAAAACAGAGCAACAACAATAAATAACAATGATAATAATAATAATAATAAGAGCATGAATAACATAACTGAATATAAATAAAGCAATTAATCATCACACCGTCTGATACTGGTGCTTCAACTACAATCATACATTTAATGCACGTGATGCATGGCCTAACATACACCTATCTATCATATATGCATATGAAAATGTATATGCCTAGCCGGCACCTAAAAACCAGGGCAGTATGAACCCACGGGTGAGGATATCATCAACTCCAACCCGTTACAGGGTAACATACACCATCCCCGTAGGGATCACATGCATCACAGCCAAATCATACACCCCGAAGGGCCAACAGGCTTCACAGCCAATAATCACACCCCGAAGGGCTACCGGGTCTCAACAACACCTGTAAAGGCTTCCCGTATAATCACAATCATAAACTCGCCCCATCCACTGACATACCCATCAATTCCATCAAATGCAACTTCATAAAACATAATTAAATAAAAGTATTTCTTGGGATGAATATAGTATTTCAATAATATGACAAAAGAGCAAGAATAATATCCAAACAAAAACACTATCGTAACCGTGTTTCAAGACAAACTTTATAAGTAAATAATTGATCCTTAACCAAAAGACTACGCACACGTTGCTAAGGGATCATAGAAATTTTAATCAAATATAATAGAAGTAATCACATACCCTGAACCAACTCTGTAGCAGTTTCTCAAAGATGTCTTCCATTTTCATTCTAATTGAAGAATTAACCATTGTTAAGCTACAACCATTGTCATGACTTACTAGTTTAATAAGATACGTTTATACAATTAAGAAATTAAGGATTTAGAGTATTATACAAATATAATGCACACGTCCTACAATAATTGGCAAGAATAAACTCTATGTGTGCAAAACTAGTGTAATTAAATCAATAGACAAAGAAACAATAAAAATTAGTCAATCAGTAGTGGAAAAATTAGTGACATTGCTTTGACTTTTATTTCAAAAGGCTTTCTTCATCATCTCCCAATACAACTACAGACACCCACACACCGCGGCAGAGCTTATAATTATTTCCATGGCAAGCAGCCGCATTATAAGTAAATTCCAACTTGAAGTCTTATTAACAAAATGCTTAACTGTAATGAATTACTACTCATCTCAAATTCTTCATTCACCAGTCTATTCAGATTCAAGCAAGAGACCCATAAGGCTACCATCGAAGAGAATACTCGAACCACAGTGGAAAATCATAAATTCCAATTAAAAATACACATATGACCCTTGCCGTAAATCACCCCCAATACTCTCCAAACACGTAATTTAAGCACACTAAACCCTTGCCTCAATGTCTTCCAATGATTAGCACCTCCGATTCGCCCAATTCGGGCCTCAATCGAACCTAAACACCAAAAACCTAACATATTCAAAACCTCTTCAAATCACCACCAAAACGAACGAATAAAAATCAATACGAAGAGGACGACGAAGAGAAACACTTACCAACAACCGATTAGTCAATCGGCCAAGAAACGTGATAGTTTAAGTGAGCAGAAGATTATCCCTAAATCCTCCTAATCGCATCGGTCTCCTCTCTGTCTCTCTCTCGTTCTCTTCCCCTATTATCCCCAAATTACAAAAGACACCCCATTATACTTCCAACTTGTTAATAATTATAAAAGACCCCCCCATTCCTTCTCAAGTACAACAAATTGACCCCATCCGGACTGAAATGCAAAATAGCCAAATACCAAATTATTTAAACAGTCCAATTAATTAAATCGGGTCATTACATTCCTCCCCCCTTACGATCATTTCGTCCCCAAAATGCACATTCCAGAACATGATCAAAATAAAAAAGCAAGGGAAAATGTTACCTCAAGGCAACGGAGTCAAGTCCAAGTCTGGGTACTTCAGCTTCATATGCTCCTCGGTTTCCCAAGTAGCATCTTCAGCCCCATGCCTAGACCATAGCACCTTAACCATCGGGATGGTTTTGTGCCTCAAGACCCTTTCCTTCGCATCAATCACCCGAACTGGATACTCCTCATACTCAAGACTTGCATCCAGCTCAATCTCATCAGGCTGGATAATCTTAGATGGGTCAGATACGAACTTTCAGAGTTGAGAAACATGAAAAATATCATGAGCTCGACCCACTTCAGCTGGTAAGGCCAACCTATAGGACACTTTACCAATTCGCTCCACAATCTCATAAGGTCCAATGTATCTCAGGCTCAACTTGCCCTTCTTGCCAAACCAGCGTACCCCTTTCATAGGCGATACCCGCAGTAATACCCTATCACCAACCTCAAACTCCACATCTCGACAAGCTAAATCAGCATAGCTCTTCTGTCTGTCTTGAGCCTCTTTCATACGATCCCTGATGATCCTCACCAACTCGATTGTCTGCTCAATCATCTCAGGACCCACATTCACCTTATCTGTTGGATCGTTCCAACATAAAGGACTCCTACACTTACTCCCAAACAATGCCTCGGAGGGAGCCATGCCAATACTTGCATGATAGCTGTTATTGAAATTGAACTCCACCAAACTGAGTTGATTCTCCCAACTACCCTGAAAGTCCAGTGCACAAGATCGCAATATATCCTCTAAAGTCCTAATGGTCCTCTCGGTCTGACCATCTGACTGAGGATGTCATGCAGTACTCATGCTAATCTGCGTGCCAAATGCTGCCTGCACATCCTTCCAAAACTTGGACAGGAATCTGGAATCCCGATCAGACACGATCTCCTTGGGAATCCCAAATCTCTTAACAACATGCTGAATATAAGCCTGGGTAAGCTGACTCATACTCCATGTCAGTCTCATAGGTATGAACACTGCACTCTTCGTCAAACGATCCACCACTACCCAGATAGTGTCCATCTTCCTCACCGTCTGTGGCAGTCCTGTCACAAAATCTATGGAAATGGATTCCCACTTCCATTCAGGTACTGCTAAAGGTTGTAGCAAACCCATCGGCCTCATATGCTCAACCTTCACTCGCTGACAGGTCGCATACTTAGCCACATATTCAACTATCTCCCTTTTCATGTTGTTCCACCAATAAGTCTGTCGGATGTCTTTATACATCTTTGTGACCCCTGAGAGAACAGAATAAGGAGTCGTGTGAGCCTCATCCATGACCTTCTTCTATTTTGCATCACAACACTCCGGAATGCACCATCTATCACCATATCTCACCATGCCCTATCATCGATTCTGAAACCCGGAGCCTTACCATCCTGAATTTTCTGTCTTAGTACTGCCATCTCACCGCTATCATGCTGACTGGCAAATATCTCATCGATCAAAGAAGATGCAGTAACTAGCATGTTTAAGGTGTGCTGAACAGAGCCAACAGGAACTACCTGAACCTCAAGTCTGAGTAACTCCTTGCGCCATTCTGGCAGCACTCCCAAACATGCCACTGAATGATGCTCCTTCCTGCTCAAGGCATCTGCCACCCGGTTCGCCTTTCCCTCAATATACTGAATGTCCGTGTCATAGTCCTGCAATAACTCCATCCACCTCCTCTGTCTGCCACTCATGTGGTCTGAGGTGTACAGACAATTCAGATTCTTATGATCTGAATAAATTCTACACTTTGCCCCATACAAATAGTGTCTCCAGATTTTCAGAGCATGCACTACCGCTGCTATCTCCAAATCGTGAGTCGGGTAGTTTTGCTCATGTGGCTTAAGCTGTCGAGATGCATAAGAAATCACCTTGCCATTTTGCATCAACACACAATCTAAACCCTTAAGTGACGCATCCGTGTAAACTTCATACTCGCCTGAATCATCAGGTAGTACCAAGACAGGTGCCTCTGTCACTTTCTTCTTCAACAGTTCGAATGTCTGCTCACAAGCATCATCCCATCTGAATCTGATATCTTTCCTTAATAATCTCGTCAGAGGTCTAGCAATGCTAGCGAACCCCTCAATGAATCTGCGGTAGTAACCAACAAGACCCAAGAAACTCCGGATCTCTCCCACATTCTTCGGGGCTTGCCACTTTAGTACCGCTTCCACCTTAGCCGGGTCAACTGCAATACCTTCACCAGAAATAATGTAGCCCAGAAACGAAACCTTCTCCAACCAGAACTCACATTTAGAGAGTTTAGCATATAGCTTACGTTCTCGCAATGTGTTCAACACTGTCCTCAGATGGCCAGCATGTGCCTCACGAGTAGGCAAATAGACCAGAATATCGTCTATGAAAACAACCACACACATATCCAGAAGGGGACGGAATACCCTATGCATAAGATCCATGAAGATCGCTGGTGCGTTAGTCAAACCAAAAGGCATGACCGTGAATTCAAAGTGTCCATAACGAGTTCTGAATGTTGTCTTTAGCCTATCAGCCTCTGCCACTCTTATCTGATGGTAGCCCGATCTCAAATCAATCTTACTGAATACAATGGCCCCTCTCAACTGATCAAACAGATCTTCAATCCGAGGTAAAGGATACTTATTCTTCACTGTGATTCGGTTCAAACTCCTGTAATCGACGCACATCCTCATCGACCCATCCTTCTTCTTAACAAACAATACAGGAGCTCCCCAAGGCGAGCTACCCGGCTGGATATACCCCTTACTAGTAAGCTCATTCAACTGATCCTTCAACTCCTTCAATTCAGCAGGAGCCATCCGGTAAGGAGCCTTAGAAATAAGAGCTGCATCAAACATAAGCTCGATAGTAAAATCAATCTCCCGAGCAGGTGGGAGACTAGGAATTTCATTAGGAAATACATCCCCGAGTTCAGAGACAACAGGGACACTCGAAGCAGCAGGAACCTCTGCTCGAAGATCCCTCATTTGCCACAGGGAAAGAGAACAACCCCTGCACATCAAACCACACAACGAAGCAGCAGAAACCACACTAATAGCAGGTGGAATCAAAGAGGGTCGGTAAGATACATCCTTACCGAGAGGATCTCGAAAGGAAATACATGGAATACCACAATCGATAACAACACGATGACGAGTCAGCCAATCCATACCCAGAATTACATCAAAATTAGCTAGAGTAAAAACCACCAAGTCGGCTCTGAACTCACGACCCTCGATGCTCAATAACACATCACGCCATATGTGATCACTTCGAATGATATCACCTGAAGGCAAGGAAACCGGTATCTGGTAGGGCATCAACGGTCCTACTCCGTGCTCTCGCAAAAATCGCAGAGCCACGAATGAACACGAGGCTCCCGAATCGAATAATACTAAAGCAGAGTGATTCGCAACAGTAATAGTACCTAAATAGGGTACAAAGTTTACAAAGACAGAGCACAACGAAAAGAAAATAAACAACTACAGGAATTTAAAACACACCTTCAAGAACATCATCCCGGCGATCCACCTCCGCACGGTCCAGGACATTCAATCTGCCACCTCTGTCCGCTCGAACCAGTCTACCCCAGCCAGCATGCGGGCAATCCGCACGGCGATGATCTACCTCTTGGCAAGTCCAGCAACGGTACACAGGTCGCCCATCGGGACCAACCTCACGAACAGGTAGCGGTGCACAGCCACCACCTCTGCCCACATCAGCACGGCCATCATCACGGCGACCCCTAACAGCGGGCTGACCTCTCTGATTGCCGCCTCTATGTCCATCACGACCCTGGTCCCTGCGCCTTTTCCTACTTTGCCACTGCTGGCGTTCCTCAGCCCGGCTCTCCTCTACAAACAGAGCCTGATCGAACGCCTCAGAAAGTGTATCATAAGCTCGGTACCCGAATGAAGACTTAATCCCTGCCCTGAGACCCGAAATGAAACGACGAACCTCGTCCCTACCAGTGGGCATAACCTCCGGAGCGTACCTCATAAGCTCCACAAACTTCTTGTGATAAGCTGTCACGCTCATACTCTCCGTCTGCCTCAAACCCAGAAATTCCAACTTTTTCGCCTCCAAGACATGAGGTGGATAGAAGTGGGAACTAAGAGCCTCTGTAAACTGCTCCCAGTTGAACCCGGGCCGAGCGATTAGGTCGTGCTCGCGGGTCCGCCACCAATGTAGTGCTTCCCCTTCCAGATAATGGGAAGCCACATAGACCTTCTGGTCCTCCGGGCAGTTGATACTAAAAAGATTTCGACCCAACTGGTACTTCCAGTTCTCAAGGTCAGATGGACTGGCACCCCCTGCAAACTTTGGTGGACGGTGCTTTGTGGATAGATCCACATACTCCATATGGGCTGGAACAGGTGCAGGAGCAGGCTGCACTACTGGCTGAGGTAACATCTGGAATAACTATGCTAGCTGCTGGGCGAACTCAATTGGATTGAAGGCAGCTGCACCTCCTACTGGTAGATTCCCGAGAGGCAGCTGAGCAACAGGTGGCACCTCCGGTACAGGTGGAGGAGGAGGCAATCCATCATTCCTCGGCTCAACATCATCAGGTTAAACCTCCTTAGGAACAAAATCCCCAGCCCTATCCCCAACTGGCGGGCTTTGGTTTCTGCGGGCCTCCCCTGTCGCCCAGTACCTCTAGCTCGATAAGGAATCATTCTGATATGCAAAACAGACACAACATGAACAACCATGTCAGCAGAAATCACCAACATACAATTATCATAAATGACACATAGCAGAATAAAAATATAACAATTAAATAAATAAACAATGCATTCACAGTCCTAAATGGCTGTGAAGTTACAAGGATCCTGACTGAAGTACCATTGTTCTTCCATAGTTCCCCAACTGTGGCTCAACCTGGTACGATTCTGGAGCATCCTCGGGGTTGGCTATTGTTCCTCCAATGATCGTAGTACCAAGTGCTTCTTGACGCGCTCGAATATGATCAGTGCGAAAATCTCAAAAAAAATAAGAATAAGAATGCAAATCTACAATATATGAATCCCACACACATCTCACTGCCTATGTCTAAACAAATTTTATTGCAATAAAAGAGCACACAGGCTTTGATACCACTCTGTAACGCCTCGAAAATTCAATCCTGATTTTCGCAAGCATTACTGTCGTACTAACTATCCTAAACTAGTGGCCAGCTAATTTAAAACAGCTAGTACAAGGCTGAGTACCTAAAGTGATTATCTGATTAATCCAATTTCATACGGAATCTAAAATAATAAAAAATACATAGGCACATAATTAATTCCCACTGAATAACTGAATAAAAATAATCCCTGTCAGAGTATCAGGCTACAAGCTTCTCATACATAATCTGGCATCCTATCTATGTGATCTCTCATCCCCATACCCAAATCATGCTCCAGCGCCTCCAGAAGGATCTATAAAACAGACAAAAACAAAGGGAGTAAGTACAACGTACTGCGCAAGACTACGTGCCGGGGAATAAGGGAAAAACAGAGCAACAACAATAAATAATAATGATAATAATAATAATAAGAGCATGAATAACATAACTGAATATAAATAAAGCAATTTATCATCACACCGTCCCATACCGGTGCTTCAACCACAATCATACAATTGATGCACGTGATGCATGGCCTAACATACACATATCTATCATATATACATATGCAAATGAATATGCCAGCCGGCACCTAAAAACCCGGGAGGTATGAACCCATGAGTGAGTATATCATCAACTCCAACCCGTTACAGGGTAACATACACCATCCCCATAGGAATCACAGGCATCACAACCAAATCATACACCCCGAAGGGCCAACAGGCTTCACAGCCAATAATCACACCCCGAAGGGCTACCGGGTCTCAACAATACCTGTAAAGGCTGCCCGTATAATCACAATCATAAACTCGCCCCATCGACTGACATACTCATCAATTCCATCAAATTCAACTTCATAAAACATAATTAAATATGTAATACCCCGAGAGAATGTATGGAAGAATAGCTTAAAAGGATTGAAAAATCTACTCATGTCAACAAGGTGCACCTTTCTTTTCTGGTGACCATCCCATAAGAACTCCATAGTTAAGCGTGCTTGCTGTGGAGTAGTCTTAAGGATGGGTGACCTCCTGGGAAGTCTTCCAGGGTGTGCGCGAGTAGGCCAAAGCGCACTGGAAAGAGTTCTGTTGACCTGTGGGGCCAGACTTCAATCCTGAAAGAAGCTCGAAAGCACCTCCGGCTCCATAGCGGGCCGGGTTGTCACAAAATAAAAGTATATCTTGGGATGAATCTAGTATTTCAATAATATGGCAAAAGAGCAAGAATAATATCCAGACAAAAACACTACCGTAACCGTGTTTCAAGACAAACTTTATAAGTAAATAATTGATCCTTAACCAAAAGACTATGCACGCGTTGCTAAGGGATCTTAGAAATTTTAATCAAATATAATAGAAGTAATCACACACCCTGAAGCAACTCTGTAGCAGTTTCTCAAAGATGTCTTCCATTTTCATTCTAATTGAAGAATTAACCATTGTTAAGCTATAACCATTGTCCTGACTTACTAGTTTAATAAGATAGGTTTATACAATTAAGAAATTAAGGATTTAGAGTATATATACACATATACTGCACACGTCCTACAAGAATTGGAAGGCATAAACTCTATGTGTGCACAACTAGTGTAATTAAATCAATAGACAAAGAAACAATAAAAATTAGTCAATCGGTAGTGGAAAAATTAGTAACATTGCTTTGAGTTTTATTTCAAAAGGCTTTCTTCATCATCTCCGAATACAACTACAGACACCCACACACCGCGGCAGAGCTTATAATTATTTCCATGGCAAGCAACTGCCATTATAAGTAAATCCCAACTTGAAGTCTTATTAACAAAATGCTTAACTGTAATGAATTACTACTAATCTCAAATTCTTCATTCACCAGTCTATTCAGATTCAAGCAAGAGATACATAAGGCTACCATCGACGAGAATACTCGAACCACAGTGGAAAATCATAAATTCCAATTAACAATACACATATAACCCTTGCCGGAAATCACCCCCAATACTCCCCAAACACGTAATTTAAGCACACAAATCCCTTGCCTCAATGTCTTCCAACGATTAGCACCTCCAATTCACCCAATTCGAGCCTCAATCGAACCAAAACACCAAAACCTAACATATTCAAAACCTCTTCAAATCACCACCAAAACAAACGAAATAAAAATCAATACGAAGAGGACGACGAAGAGAAACACTTACCAACAACCGATTAGTCAATCGGCCAAGAAACGTGATAGTTTGAGTGAGCCGAAGATTAGCCCTAAATCCTCCTAATCGCGTCGGTCTCCTCTTTGTCTCTCTCCCGTTCTCTTCCCCTATTATCCCCAAATTACAAAAGACACCCCATTATACTTCCAACTTGTTAATAATTATAAAAGACCCCCCATTCCTTCTCAAGTACAACAATTGACCCCATCTGGACTAAAATGCAAAATAGCCAAATACCAAATTATTAAACAGTCCAATTAATTAAATCAGGTCATTACAAAAATCGTGTGATAATGTAGTTTTAGAATATATAAATTACATAAGTTTTTATGGTACATATTTTGAGATATTAACGATGGAAAAAGTGCATTGGATTGTGTGCTTAAGTCAAAGAAGACAAGTTAAATGGGACGGAGGGAGTAATAAATTGGACATCAAGGTCACAGGAAAAAGTACATAAACACACAGGAATAATTGCCAAATAAGTCATTTTTCTTGTCATTTTTTTCAAAACCGTCCTATTCGAATTTTTGGCCCCCTACTAGTCCGTTTCGTTTTCTAATTAAAACCAAATCCATTATAAACTCACTAATCCATGTCAATTAGCGATTTAATCAGAAAAATTACCAAAACCGTCCATTTTCTTGTCGTTTTATCGGAACCTGTCCTCTTCAAACCTTGCATATAATTGGCTCCAACTGTTGTGATCACTGTGTTAAATATAATCTACTTTTATGCATTATATTTTGTTCTTTTTTTATTTCTATAGTCTACATTATGCTGTCACAACTACAAGTAATTTTTTTTCAATGCATATCATATTCGCATGTCAACAATCAAGAAACCTAATTAATTAGATGCATTACATATTCACATTATAATGACATCATATTCGAAATTACATATTCTAACGGCGTCTTCCTTCAAAATAAAAATGAACATGTAACCCTTGACGCAACCAATGAGAATTCAATGACAAACTAGTGGGATCGCCATCCAAGCAAAGAAGGAATTGTGTATGGAAATTGTCAATGTAAATGACGCATTTAAGATAACAGATGAATTTGTGGAGCACTCAAATGTCGAAAGAAATGAAGTAAGCAGAGATTGGAAACTTAGTTGCGTGGAGTTGATTTTTAGCGTCTTGATATGCCATCCGGATTTTAACACGGTTGATTCGTTCTTTTTTTTTTAAAAAAAAAGGAGGCTGTGATTAGTAAAAGTGGTAATGAGTAAGATTTAGTGTCATTGCCATCCATTTTTATTTTGAAGAAAGGCGCCGATGAAATATTTAATTTTGAACCCAAATGTTTGATGGTATTGTAATGAGAGTATGTAATGCATATAATTAGGTTTTTTCATGTATGGCATGCGAATATGATATGCGTTCAAAATATCTTACTTGTAGTTGTGACAGTATAATGTAGACTGCATAAACAAAAGAAGAACAAAATATAATGTACAAAAGGAGATTATATTTAATGCAATGATCACAACAGTTGGAAACAATTATTTGCAAGGGTTGTAGATGACGGGTTTGGACAAAACGACAAGAAAATTGACGTTTTTTTGCAATTTTTCTGATTAAATCTCTAATTGACTTGGATTACTGAGTTTCGGACGGATTTGGTTTTAATTAGCAAACGAAGCGGACTAATAGGAGCCAAAAATTCGAATAGGACGAATTTGAAAAAAAATGATAAGAAAAAAAGACTTATTTGGCAATTATTCCTAAACAAACATATGCACCATTGAAAGAGAGAGAAACTATTACTGACGTGCTATCTTTTTCAAGGCCATTTACCACTTAATTGGTTCAGAAAATCTAAAGTGAACATATGAAGGAAACCCTGAAATGAAACAAGTACATCAGACTTGACATGCACAAGAAATGGAAGTAAATATATCATGAACCTACTGTCCTAATGACTATCTAAATATTACTTCACACAACAAACAAAATTCAAATTAAATGCAACTGAAATATGAGACAGTGAACGAAAATGGGGAAGGGCTATACATTACTCCAACAATAGCGAAGGCGATCAATCCTGTGATTTAATTTCACTCTACTCATCAACCACAGAGATTATTGGTCCACCTTTCCTGGTTGAACAAATACGCCAACTTTCTCCTGTGGGTATATGCCTAAAACACAATAATTCGACACTGGAAACTTTAAACAATGGTATAAATCACTTCATGCTTTTGATATAAAAAACTCACCTTCCGGACAACTTTTGGCAGCAGCATACACACCAGTTTCGATGAAATATCCCAAGAAAGTTCGATCTGCAACACGTACCTATTTGAAAAGCACTTAATTATTTAATCTTGGTATCATTATAACAGGTCAAAACCTGAAACATAAAAGGATGATAACAAAGTGAAGAAACACTCACCGAAGAATTATCAACTCCATAACAATCCAAATACTACTTTATGCCTCTCATAGCCATCCATATCTTCCAACAACTCTCTGAATATTTCAAAGCTGCAACAAATCATAACTTACTGAGTGTTAAGATGTACATGCAGTTTACTTTATTATGGATTACCTGAAAAAAAACTCCTCCATTTCCATCAGGAGACTTAATTAGTTACCTGGATTTAGAAAATTAAATAGTTATGAGTGCATGCAGAAAACCTGCCCCATAGTTTCCAGAATTCATTCCTTTAACGTTTCAAAATCATTATTAATATACACTCTTGAAATATTAACTAAAATATCATATATATTAACGAGTGGGATCTTGTTAGATTCATATGGTCTTGTAGTTTTTAAATATCAAACTTTCAAAATATTTACTTATGTCGAACTTAAGTTCTTAACAATTTAAAATGTGCAATAGATTGCGTGAAAATTATATACCTAACACTTTTAAAAACAATGGAGGGCGTACATCAAAAGAATCTACAATTTTTTTATTTAATATATATTAATTTTCTAATAAATTCACAAGTGACCAAATTAATATATTTGGGTTTAGTTAAATGAGTTATGAATTTTTAATTAGCTTGTGTAATATTTTGCAAATATAAGATCCTACATGAATATTTTTTTTTTGAAAAAATGAAACGGTTGACTATAAAAGTTTTAAAAAAAAATAGTTGTCTAATGGGATAAAAAGTGAAAATTCCTTAACTGTCAAATTCAAATTGGGTGAGAAAAAATCGAGATAAAAGTGGATTTCTATAGTAAATTAGCCAAGAGTTTCCATGACTGCGTTCATATATTAGATATAGATATATTCAAAGGTACGAGCCTACGAAGCAACACCCCCTTCAATTCATATTCGTGCATTGCTGTAACTGCCAACTACCTATAAGCTAACATCAATAAACAAAAGTATATCATGTCGGGAACAGCTACGGTGCTGAGGGTACACATGCAGAAATAATGCAGCGGAAAATGAATATATCTCCCCTAATTTAAAAACCTTTTATTCTTTCCCTATTATAAAGTTGAAGTATTTTCTCACTCGAATGTCAATGTTTAAAAAAAAAAAAATTGCAGTATTTCGATAGTGATAAAGTTTCAACTTTCAAGGTAGAATAATAATTTTTTGACAATACCAATACTAAGTTGCTTAGATAATTGGTTCCAAGTAAATCATTTGTTGTATTTATTTGACAAGAAAGTTTTGATAAAGTTGGCTACATTTTACCCATATAAATTTATAGATGTTGTGTTTGAAGTGTATTACTTCCTCCGTGTTTTTTAAAGTTTACACTTCATGTTTTCATGCAATCTAATACATATTTTTAATGCTTAATATCTCAAATTGTATAAAAGTAAAAATTAAAAAAATTTGATATTCTATATTTATGTGATTAGACGAATCCAACAAGCTCTCATTTGACTATATTTTATCTTATATAATTGTGTTAAAAATTTGAATTAAATCTACTCAATGAATAGTAATTACTATACAAACATAAACTTTATTAAAAAACGGAGGGAGTATATGCTAAGAATGATTAATAAATCTTTCTATGAAAAGAATTTTAGAAGAGGTAAAGTAGATAAAATACGCTTTCAAGAAAAATTTCGGTGCATCGAAGAGTGTTTTAAGCACATTTAACTTTGCAGTTCTTATATGATAATTATTAAGAAAGAAATAAACCTTATTGATATAAGTGGCTTGTTTCATTTCCTTTTAAATCACTCTCGAGTTATTACAAAATAATATTTGCACACCCTGGATGACGATCCTAGTTCCATCACTGTATACGACCACATAAGTGTTGTGATGATGTGTCATGCATCCCCATCGAGTGATTCTTACGAACTTATACATGATGTCTGTAATGTTTTCCCAACGATTAATGCAAGTCCAGTCAACCCAATCATATTTTAGAGGAATGCATCATTCAGTAAGTGCAGCATTGGCAGCCATCTACACTGTAAGTCTATTGGATCATGACCTGCTGTTGTTGACCCACTCCAACAACAATCTCAACTCTTCAACACACTACGAAAAAAAGATTTTTAGTGAGGAAAACAATTGTCAATGACTTGTCACTAAAAATGTTCTCACTAGATTTAGTGACAAAACCACTAGATTTAGTGACAAAATTTCATCACTAAATCTACTGACAACATTTTTAGTAACAAGTCAGAGACAATTGTTTTTCTCATTAAAATTTTTTTTTTTGTACTGACAATATAATGCCTTGTGAATTCATTCCAGTTTTTGGGTTTTCATGTTTCTTCAAGTAGATAAACCCCACTGACTAACTCTAAATTACTTTTGTCACATTATATGATACTATTAAATGGAAAAGAAAGGAATAAGTTATCTTTGATTGATGATGAGCCCAATACCACCAATCATCTCCCATAATCCCATTTTCCCCAAGGCCCATTTGCCTTTCTATTCACCTTCTTCCTTCAATTTAATTTTCCATTTTCCATTAGCTTTTTTAATAACCCCAACCATTTCCATTTTCCATTTTCTTTCTCTTCTCTTCTTTACCTGTCCAACTTAATTCCTTATTACACAAATTCCCATTTCATTCTATTCTTTTTTGCCTTTTCTCTTCAACCTTGAATTTGAATTAAATGGATTATATCTCTATTCAACTTTCATTACTACTCTTAATTTTATTCTCAGGTATTCATTTTACCACTCATTTATAAGCCATTATTGTTTATTTTCAATGAAATTAGTTTACAATATTCATATCTTCACAATGCAGTAGCCCTACAGGTGTCCCCGGCCACATTAACGATCGTGAACCGGTGCGCCTACATAGTCTGGCCGGGGATTCTCTCCGGCGCCGGAACCGCGCAGCTTTCCACCACTGGATTCGCCCTGAATCCGGGCGATTCAATCCCTGTCTCAGTCCCGGCATCCTGGTCCGGCCGCCTGTGGGGCCGCACCCTCTGCTCCACAAACCTCGTCATGGGGAAATTCTCCTGCATCACCGGAGACTGCGGCTCCGGAGCCGTCCAGTGCACCGGAGGGGCGGTGCCGCCCGCCACGTTGGCGGAGTTCACCCTGAACGGTGCCGGCGGCCTGGATTTCTACGACGTCAGCCTCGTGGACGGCTACAATCTGCCCATGCTCGTGGCCCCGCACGGCGGCGCTGGCGGGAACTGCTCGGCCGCGGGTTGCGTGGCGGACATTAATCATTCGTGCCCGGCGGAGTTGAGGGTGTCGAATGCAGGCGCGAGCGTGGCGTGCAGGAGCGCGTGCGATGCGTTTGGTGATCCGTCCTACTGCTGCAGCGGCGCGTACGCTTCACCCCAAACGTGCAAGCCGAGCTGGTACTCGGAGCGGTTCAAGAGCGCGTGCCCCGACGCGTACAGCTATGCGTTCGACGACGGCAGCAGTACGTTCACGTGCGCCGCCGCGGATTACGTCGTGACGTTTTGCCCATCTCCTTCGTCCAGGTATGTATAACTAAAATCTTTTCCTCATAAATAATTTAATTAATTACTAATGTGGCCCGCACGACTAATACCGCACAGTTCTCATTTAGACCTTAGACGACATGCTTTCTGAACCTTTTTTTTTTTGCGTCTACCGGGTATCCCCATGGCACATTGGGTTCAAAACTAATCCCTCGAAGATTTGGTGGACATTGAAGGGTTGCATATTCCAAAGCAGAATTCTGCATACACAAAGGCTCGAAACCGAGACTTTTAATTTTATGGATAATAAAAATATTTTTTATATACTAATTTTTAAATTTTAGTTAAATAACTTACATAACAAAAGGTGTCTAGTTAAGTAAAACTCTTTTAATGAAATGGAGGAATACAATTTTAGAATAATTTGTGTGGAGAGAATACCTATATAATTAGTTCACTCCATAGCCATTGGTTATTACATAATGAAAGTACTATGATAACCAATGTCTACCAAATAACGACAATTAGGTGATGATACACATCTTCAATACGTCACGCATCAGGTTCGATTTATATATGTATGTGTTTTAATAATAAAATTAAAATAACTAAATATTTTCTAATTATATTTTATATAGGGATGATAACTTAATCCTTAGTTAAGTTTCTTAACTTCCAAGCCTTGAAGTTGAGTTTTTTATTCCCACCTAAACCCATCTTTTGTCTCTTTGATCCTTTGTTATTCGTGTGGCATAGAATCTTCCCACCACCTCTGTATATAGACTGTTTAGCCAAAAATAAAATTATGATAGTATTTCGTTTTGGAATTTTAACAAATAAATACATAAGTTTCATTAAAAAAAAACAAATAAATACATAAGTAATATTTCTTTTTAATATATATTATTTAGTAACGAATATATATAATATTTTATTTTTAGTCTATTATAATAATAAAATCGAAAAATTCTTTTCCATTATAAGAAAAAACTACTTTGGCTATTGAATTCGATAGCTAAACTCACAAAGGATGATGAAATTTCGCAGTTTGAATTCGTAGTTAAATCAACGGGTTTAGTTAACACTTAACAACTTCGGACTATTAAAAGAAATAAATAAATAAAATTTGTTTTAGCTAGAATCTGGTAGCTACTAAAAGCTACTAAACCAATTTTTTCTTGTACTCCCTCCGTCCCAATATAAGTGGCCCCTTTCTTTTGGGCACGGGAATTTAGGTAGTGGGATTTAGTAGTTAAAGTGGTGTGAGTAAATTTGACTAATTCATCCATCTAATTTATAATGGTTACATTTGACTTTTAACCATATTTATTATTTAACTTTGACTTAATGTTATCGTAATGATGTAGAAAGACAAAAATAGTCAAGTGTGATCTTGTTGGAATCGTCTAATCGTATAGTTTTAGAATATATATTTTATATAATTTTTATTTATACCCATTTTGAGATATTAATGGTTAAACATATATAGGGACTTTGTGCAGAAAGTACAATTGTCATTATTGTGGGGTTTTTAATCATATTTATGTTAATCTAATTTACCTAAAAGGGAAAGTGGCCACTTTTAATGGGACACCCCAAAAAGGAATAGTAGCCACTTTTAATGGGACGGAGGGAGTATTGTTCAATTATGGCAATAAGAAATAAAAACATATTTTTCATTTATTTATAAATGAATCATATATTTAGTTAAATATACTTCTTCACTATGTGGGCCTTCTCCCGGACTTCATAAAAGGGGAATTGGCAGCCGCGTTGACAGTGTTTGGTTCTCAGATTTTAATTTGTAGTACTTTTCCCTTTTCCAGATTTGGTTGTTTTATCCTTTTTCTTTTCTCTTTGTTATCTAACTTCGGCTTTCGAAAAAATACATTTAGTTAATATATTAAAACTATAAATCATATTAGATATTTGTATTTATAAAAAAAATAAATAAATGTCTACAAAATAGATGAATACATAAAAAATTAATTTAAAATACATATATAATGAAAAGTTATAAAAATTAATTCAAGATTATCAAAAAATAGTTTTCACGATACGAGATACACACCATTCTATTTTACATGTGTGATGTGTCTATATATAATATCAAATTAAAGGCGTATTAATAATTTACTGTTTCCACTACAGTATATAATATAATTACATATGATTAATAATTCTAAGCGACAAATAAGGCAACAAAATCTATCAGGCGGCAAAATTTTAGGCGACGATTTCAATAAAATTCCGTCGCCTTTTCGTGAATTTCTTGTGGTACGGTGTGCAGAATATCCCAGGCCACATTGGGTCAATGACTAATTGCTCGAGGATCTCGAGGGCATCACAGGGTTGTTCTTCAAAAGTAGAATTCTACATATACAATAACTCGAACTCGAGACCTTTGCTTAAACTGCCATAGCATCATACTACTCAAGCCAATTATGTTTGGTAAAACAAAAACAGAATTGAAAAGAAGACAGGCAATATCAAATATACAAAAAAATTCGGGATGAGGACTTAACCCGAGTGGTTAAGTCCCTTGAACGGAAGGTTGGAGGTTCGACACCGGCTCCCTATACCTTCTTTTTATTCCCTTTGTAATTTGTGTGGCATAGGCTCCCACATCCTTTTTTCTAGGCCTGTAATTGCTCCTCAAAAAACACACAAAAATTACACCATAATTATTTTTTATACTCCCAAAAAAAACAAAATAAAATAATAAATAAATCTACATCAAATTCTTTAATTACATATAAAATTGCGTGTATATTACGTGTTTTTCCTAAATTATTATGAATTTATTATCAGTAATCAGTAATTGGTAATATTTCAAGAAAAGTGGCACCGTCCATGATTCACATCGACGTGTTCTTGTCTCTTAGCTTGTCTAATTCTTTCAACATGTGACGACACATAACTGTATTTTACTCAAATGAATGATTATCAATACCAAAAATTATACCTAGGGTGAATTAAATTGATATGTATCAACAAAAATAGTAAATTAGTTGATGATTATGTGCAGCGAAAAATCAACCGGAGGCCAAATAACGGCGCCCGACGGCGTTTTGCTGCTGTCGAGCGGCGCTCCCTTCGCCTATAATCCATCGTTATTTACCGTCGCGGTGACACTCTTTTTTACAGCCAGTTTACAATTATAGACACATTATTGATACGCAACTCGGCTTTGTTGGGCTCGATAAGGCCATAGAATGAGTTATTTTCCCTGGGTATTGATTAATTTTGGATGGAATTTTTTTTAATAAAATTTTGATTTGAGAAATAGATGGGAGTCAAAGAATTAAGCTGTATATGATGTTATTTTATTTTTAATCTTCTGTGTGTATTTTTTTGTTTGTTCGAAAAGTATTATATCATCTTGTCTCGTTTGAGGTTTCCATCCATACATCATCAATGAAAGTTGTCAAAGAGGGTTATTTATGTTGGAAATTCTTGGCATCATATCTAATGATACGCAACTGAAAATACAGTCAAGAATATGGATCTAGATTTTCCATTATTTTAATTTGTGTATAGAGGTAAACACGTAACGAATAGAATACTTACGTGTTCCAATACCTTCCTGCATCATTTAGATCTTGTATCTTAATGCTCGCAGATGATCTCCTGGAATCCTCTACTATGATGTGGCAATGAGTTGGCATTATCTTCTTTTAATACCTGCCACGTGGCACCCAAGATTGATTAACAATGCCAAGTTGTCAAATTAAACATGATTAATAAAAAAAGGAGCAAATTGGATTTAATTAACAAATGTAAAGGACTAAGGCCCTATTCTGCAGGACTTATTACTTATTTTTATTAAAATCAGATCAGATCAAATAAAATCAGAACAGACCAATTAAGAGCATACCAAACCAGATCAATTCAGCCCAAATCAGACCAGACAAGATCAGATTATTATAATAAAATTATATAATCACACATAATATTTTTTTAAAAAAATAAAAATAGCAATATATATATTATTTAAATATACTATCACGTTCTTAATATATTTTACTAATATAAATATACTTTTAATATTGTATACTTCCTCCGTTTTTTTTTATTAGCTACGTTTGACAAATGGGTACTATTCACTTATATACTTTGACTTAAAGTTTTATCATGGTTATACAAGTTAAAATATAGCCAAGTTTGATCTTGTTAGATTCGTCTCGTCTTGTAGATTTTAAATATCAAACTTTTAGAATTTTTACATGTACCGAATTTGAGTTATTAATGGTTTAAAATGTGCATTGGACTGCGTGCTGAGTGGGTCCGTAGCTATCTTTAAAAAACGGAGGAAGTATTTTTTATATTAATGTGTGTAGATCAATAAAATAGTTTATAATAACAATATATAAATTATTATTATGAAAAAATGATATTTATTTTAAAAATGTAAAAACACAAAATGTTGGAATTTTGAAAATGTATATACTTACAGTAATTTGTCAATAATGAATACTTTGTATATGACTATAGGAGAAAATGAGCAAGGAAGCGGTGCTCAGGCATGGAATACGTCATTTTATATTTTTCTATTTTAAAAAGAAAGTTATTCAAAAAATTTAGTCTTAGACTTCACATTTGTGATGGTTAATACATGTTAATTAAATTTAATAACGAAGAACATTAACAGTATGTATTCCAAATATATGTTTTAAAATAAGTTTTTTAAAAAAATAATTGAGATATACTTACAAAAGAAATGAAATGAAATAGTAATTAAAATACATTAAAAATTTTCTTATAATTAATAAACAATATAATACAATAAAAATACATTAAGTAATGATAAAAATTAATATTTGTTACAATTAATTTAATAATAATAATAATAATTTTTATTAATAATTAATAATAATTTTTACTATTTTTATATTATTATTATTTTATAATAATAATAATTTTAAGTATAAAAAAATATCAGATCAGATCAGACTAGAAACATTCTGACCAGAACATATCAAAGCAGACCAGACCTTATAAAATTCATATCAGAACATCTTATTTTAGGCAAAGAGAACAGGGCCCAAATGGGGCAAAAAATTAGTAAATGACTTATTCGAAAAAATCTAAAAGAAAATAGACTATTTTGGCTGTTTTTCCACCTTCAAGTACCTTATGAGCTGTTCGATTAGGTCCAACATGTTCTTCCCCCAAGTCCTTCATGACAAGCCTTTAAAACTTTCTCAAATTGTTCATCCGGGATACATCTCCTTATCACTTAATCTGCACACAGTTTAAATAAATAAGGCTCATCCAAAACATAATAATTTGCATCTTTTAAATTTTTTGTTTTCGGCCATACTATTTAAAATGATCAGGAATTAATCCACAAATAATTCACAAAGTCAAGAATTATCTCTACAAGCTTTTTTGACCCGCGCGTTGCGCACGGGCGTGTTGTTTTCTTTCTTATTATGAATAGGAATAATAATTTTTTAATTGGATGAACAAAATAAACACGTAGAAGTTTAGAGTTTAGAATTCAGAATTCATAATAAATGATAGTTTTAAATTGTGATAGTTTTGAGTAATGTTTAAAGTTAATTTGAAAGTTAAAAGTTGAGGAGGAATAGAGTTTAGAGTTTAACAATCAAGTTTAGAATTTCATTGTTAAAATAGAAAACATTTATTATTTATCAAGCTAATAGCATGTCAACTATCTAATTTAATTCAATTGTCTTCTAGCGTTATAAATTCAAGCATCTCAGCTGCCAATGATGGATAGTCTTTTCTCAAATATTTGAACAATGTACTATACGTGAAGGAATCAGGTTGAATTCCTCGATCGAACAATTCTTTGTACAGCTTGAAAACCTCCTGGTGAAAGTGCACATTCATTAAAATGGTGCATGTGTACTTAGTAGGAGATATTCCTTTCATTTGCATTTCAGAAAGTAGATTATAAACCCTCATCTACTTTTTCGGTTTTGCAGAGGCCATTGTGTATAGCATTATATCACATTCGGGGAATATCTCTTCATTCTTACATTTTACTTCTCTCTTTAATTTCCAATGTTATTTTCTATTTATCTGTAACAACTACTGAACTCCTTGCATTTTCTTTAATAGTATCAACATTTGTTACCAATTTAAGAATCTTCATGCTACCTTATAGTTCACGTATTGAATATCCTTAACGAACAAAGTAATAGTCAGTTGAGGTATTTCAAGATTGGCAACATTAAACAAATATTGAGTTGCCCATCTTTAACGTTCCCAACACACACCATTTTACCCACACAACAACTAAACCGCTGAAAGAATATTGGCCACCATCTTTCCTACTTTCAAATATGTTGTTTTTAAACTTAGTCCAGGGAAATAATAAAGTCTAACACAAATATAATATTAATAAATAAAAAAAGGTCAAGAAACCAGACCAACCTGTTTGCACTTTAATAGGAGAAATTCTACTCAAAATTTTATATTTGCGAGTTTGAATAAGTTTCACATGTGGGAGACCCATGCAGCTTTCAGGCCAAAACAAAAATTTTGCAAGAGAACACACTAAATTAACTTTTGATGAGGGAGACTAAACTCATTCATGTTCCAACTGTAATTGGATAAAAATAATTAGATATTGATATCCTTACTTAGAGAGTCATAAAACTACAAACAAATGACACAATATAAGTCATATAATCAATATTTCATAATTCATTCGACAACACTACTTATATTTGCACGCTTATTCACCTGGGATCTTGCGAATAAAGATCATAGTTGATTGATCTATTCAAAGTTTCTTTACAAACAAATATGTAAATTATAAAAGAGAATCACGGTTACTATACCTTATGGGGTAGGTGAGCATCAAGCAACACTGGTCGGTGGAATAGGAAGATGATCCAACTATGGAAGAACATACGATATAAAAGGAATTTGATTTTTATTTCAAATGAAACTGCAATGGAGCTGAGTTTAGATGAACAACAAAAAATTAGAAACATATACATCATGAAAAAGCAATTGAGAATAATATGGTAAGTATAATTAATTAGAGATGAGGTGTATAGAATTAATCAGCGCTGAGGTGTATCTTGATGATTACTCAGCGCCTACGTGTTTTTTAAGAGTTGTTGATCTAAAAATGAGCATATAATGATTGATTAACCCTTTAGAATAAGAAGGATGAATTAAAATTAATAAGGACAACCAAATGCAGTTGGTCTAGTGCTATAACACTCTGGCAGCTTAAGCAAATGTGTCGGGTTAGAATTATGCTACACATTTTGTATATATATTATGCTACTTCTTCTTTTTTTATAATAATATCGATCTATATTGAGTAATAAGTGAAATGAAAACTTTAAATAATTTTTTGGTTAAAATTTAGTATAATTGATTAAATTTTTGATTTAATTATTAAATATATATGTTCGAAATATTTTTGAATAATTATATTTTCTTATATTATATGGTTTATTAAAATTATTTTCTTATGACCAATAGTAGTTAGCTCGAATGGATTGGAGCTCGAGTTGCTTAAGTAAGATCTCGGATTTGAGCTTTGTGTATGCAAAAAAAAACTTCTTTAGGAGATGCGCCCTTATTGCCCGTGTGGCTTGGGGATATCCGATGTTTTCAAGAATTATTTTATTATGATAAGAATTAAATTCAAAATTAAACCTAATACCAAACATTAAGATTAAAATTCTATAACAGAATAATTTCTTTTAAATATATATTTCGATAAATTAACTAAAGTAGGGTTAGAATTAATTAAATTTTTAATTTATTATATTGATTTAGATGAATACTTATTAATACTTTAGTGTTTCTCTAACCTGTATAGATTGTGCATAGCAAAAAAAATTCTTTGTGCTCAAATTTTAATACAATTAGTATAATATTTATTTATATATATTATTAAAAGTTATAATATACGGGTTTAATTAATGTTTATTAACCATCAAATATATTGTAATTTGTTTTAAATTTATATCTTTTGAAAATATATAGAAAGATTTTTTTAAGATTTTGTTTATAAAATATTATAGATTTATAATCTAAGAGGGTGTTTGTTTTAACGATTAGAAACAAATTATTTGATTATCAAGATTACAAAACACAAATAATTAAATTATAGGGTTTGGGTATAGTAATTTCAGAATCAATTAATTGCGTTGTAACCCGCACTTACCGCAGTTTTCCTGCAGAAATAAAATGGTGCTGCCAGATAAACACGTTTGAGAATATAAATATTTTTACCATAATATCCCTAAAAATAAAAGCATCTTCTCTTTCTTCTTGTTCTCTGGTGCCCCATTCCCATTAGCACCAGAAAGTTCTCCATCGCTGCCCGTTCATCAAGCCACCATCGTTGTCATTGCTCTCCGTCACGCCACTTGCACTTCCCGCCACGCCACTTATCTGTTCTCTTCGAACACCAATCCATGTGTTTGTCTGCTCGCCGCCGACCATCGCGAGCCACCATGCGCTGTTGTTGTGTGCCTTCAACATTTGGTCCAGTATCTTCACTGCACACTTCAATTTTCAGATTTGAATAGGCCAAAACAACATGAGGTAATTTTTTAATTTTTTTTCCCCAATTTCAGTTGATTAATTGAGTGGACGATTAAGAATTGCATTGGGGATTTGAGAGTCAGAAACATAAATTTTGATTACAAATAACATGATTTTGTGATGTATTTATTTAATTTTGCATTGGATTTCAAAAGACAATATGCTCACTGATAATTAGATTGGTGTATGTATAGGTATATATATAGCTGGGGCAGGGTGGGGGCTGGGTCACTGACTGACTTGGAGAGGATAGAAAGCCAAATGAAGAGTAGATAGAAGAATGAACAATGTAATAAGCAATGATAATGCAAGCAATATTGGCGGTGTGTGAACAAGGAAGATGTATGAAAGTTCTTTGTATATAGAGTTTTCTGCCTTACACCTGAATACAGACATGGATCAACGCAGATAACAATGACCCTTTTAGTGCCTATATGTGGAGTTATTTCGTTTAGGTGAGGGGATTAGAATAAAGTGAGTTTGTAAGATGAGAATTTTAAAGGGTGGTGTATATATAGAGGAAGGGAGTGGTGCGTATGGGGTAGGGGACATTAAGGGTGTACTAGAATACTTGACATGGATTAATCTTCACCCTTTTCAACTGGTCCAGGAAACAACTTCAGGGATTTCAAGAGAGTCACCCGATTTCCCAGCTAGCAATGCATCAAAAGTTGTTTGAAATGAGTAGTTTGCCCTTTCTGATCTGGTAAATTCTTTGACATGTTTGATTAATAATTATATCAAGGAAAAAGTTGTCTTGATGAAGTTTTTCGTGTGGTCCAACAGGAGTCCTACAGTCCAAGAAGTGATGCAAATATATGAATAGAACAAGAGATATGATTACAAGAGTTTTAGCGCAATCAAAATAAGCACATTTTATATAGTTCTTACATTAACATGTATTTCATATTACTCCTACAAAATATTTGAAATTGTTGGGTTTGTCAAGGGAATGTATCTCTCTCTAATTTTTAGCAACGCATTTTGTTTGAGTTCAACATGGTATGAGAATGGCTGGTAAAAATTTGTTTGAAATCTACTTCTATTTATTACTATTAATGTAATGATATAATATATAAATTATTATATAAAAATATTAAATTTGATGCAATTATATCCAAAATATATTTAAAATATTTATTGGTAAAAATATTATAACATAAATTAAATGCAAAATAAAAGAATTTTTTAATTATTCTTACCCATACCCTTTATGGTAATTTTACAACTTAAAAATGCAAAGCCAAACACTTAAAAATTGATTATCTGATTATTGCGATATGGACCAGCATAAGCTCATCCAAACACTTAATTTTCTACAGCATGTTTTGCTACAGCAATTATCTGATTATCCGTTTTCAAAACGCTGCAGCACTTTTCAAAACGCACACTCAAACACCCTCTAAATATAGTATTGAAAGTTGATGATATGACAAGTATAATTAATCAGCGCTGACGTGTATCATGTATGATTAATCAGCGCTAACGTGGATTAATTGTAGCCATTGATTCAAAAATGGTGGTATAATTACTGATAAAACCCTAAAGATTAAAAAGATTTATTTATATTGAATAAGAACAATACAGTCTGCACAAGCCAAAAAGTATCAAGATTTATTATATAGATTGACGTAGTTAACTTTTAGGATAATAAATTTATTTATCTACGTATATAAATATATTTAATATTTATATTACTTATAAATATAGAATATATATTTTATAAATATATATTTACAAATATATATATATATATATATATCTAAATATTAATATGGGAAGGTTGTTAAAGGGAGGTTGGGGGTTCAAATTCCACTTCCAACAACCCACCATGGGGTGTTTGGCTGGAGGCCTGGATGCACACATGGGGAGGGGTTGGAGTCATGGCGTGCAGGCCCAGCCCGGGTAGGGTTGTTACATAAAAGTGCTGGGCCTGCAGACCATACCCCAACCTCTCCCCATGTGTGAATCACATCACCCCATGGTGGGTTGTTGGGAGTGAAATTTGAACAACCAACGTCCCCTTAACAACCACCCAAAGGTAAGGTTGTTAACAAGCTCACATAGTTAACAACCTTGCCTTTGGGTGGTTGTTAAAGGGGAGGTTGGGTGTTCAAATCCCACTCCCAACAACCCACCATGGGGTGATGTGATTCACACATGGGAGGGGTTGGGGTGCATGGCCTGCAGGCCCAGCCCGGGGTAGGGTTGTTACATATGGTTGAAGTCATTGCAAAAATTCCATGTAACACCCCGGTTTTGGTAACCCAGACCGGGATGCCACCGCCACACCTCCCAAGCAAGACACGACTCATTCGAGCTCACTTGAGAGATGCTAACGCTAGAGGTATTTCAGATATAGTTTAAAAGCAAGCCCCAAAGGATTTAATTTAAAAATAACATATATCATCCATGCATAGTAATTTAAGTTGCATCGGAAATTTAAGCATGTGCCGACATGGCCAAAACACAGTGTCTAGGTAAAGTTTAATAATAAAAAATGCAACATGGCGATAGTGTTTAACTCTCGAGCCCATTATGCGTGCATATGATCATGCCAAATCTCCATACTCTGTAAAAGAAAAATAAAACAACGGTTTATCAGTATATAAAATACTGAGTAAGTTAATTCCTAACATAACAATAATGAAAATTATAGAAGTAATTTATTTAAAAAGAAAGTTATTAAAATGAGGAGGATTTAAAAACATGGGATAAGATATATGCCTTCGCATAAACCAATATTTTATTCCTGTACTATTGTTTCAATATGATCGAGATCATCGTATTCCGCTTGGGCAATTATGTCCATAAGCCTCACAAATCACAATTCGCTAGGGAACTTATGTGCACTAACCTTACAAATCACAATTCGCTAGGGCTCTTATGTCCACAAGTCTCATAATCAACATTTCGCTAGGGCTCTTGTGTCCACTAGCCTTACGCTTGGGCTCTTATGTCCACAAGCCACAGTATAACTGGAGCAATCTCCATGCATACATATTTCATAGAATCCAACTCGATCATAAATCACAAAGTATCAAAATAGTTGAAAGTGTCATAAAAAGGGTCTTCCATAACTCTCAACATTTAATAAGTACACATGTCGCAGATTACGCCTTTTGATTTAACAAATTCATTCTTAAGGCAATCACTATGAAATTTAAACCGGAAACTCAACACTTATAAACAAAAAACTTTTATTCTTTATGTTTTCCAAAATAAGGTGAGGAGACAAGTCAAAAATCGAGATTTCTACCGGACCTTTCTACTGCCAGGATTTCAGATTCAGCATACAGTTTTAAAACGAATTTTCGACCCTATCGAATGAGCTTCAAAAATTCTGAAAATTTACGGGCACATACTAGACATGAAAATGAACAACTGTTATTAGAGGCTTCTTATACAAAAAGTACTCGGATCAAATCAGAATCGTGCATCAAGTTCGAGTTTTCAATTCTGTCAACTATTTCCGGATTTCATAGAGACGCAGGTCGCACCAGATCCGTTTCGGAGGCACAAACATTAACGGAATTTTATGAAATTTTGCAGGCACAATCTAGATTAGATTATCTACAACTTTTTTTTTACATTGCAAGAGCTACTCCTGACCGAATATAATAGAAAAACACGGATCTAGTAAGAAGTTCTATGCTGTCAGGGTTTTCAAAATTTACGAAAACATAGAGGCAACCAGATGTGTTTTAGAGGTCCAAACATCGATGAAAATTCGTGAAATGTTTATATAATACTCTTTATGATGTTAGGAACAACTTTGTAGGTTTAAGTTTTTCAGTTTGAAGACTCGGAAAGGGTGTAAAACTCGGATATCAAAAACGCGTGCAATGGGGATTTTTCGTGATAGAATTTCGTATTATGATTAGATCTTTCAAACCACTCGACTACAATGTCCCAAAATCGGTATGGTAAGCATTAACTTACATAGGATGAGATCTATAGTCTTAGATTTCCTTGGGATGCCTCTGTAACTTGCGAACAAGTCTAAATCTCTTCGTCTCCTTCTCTTCGATCCCGATTCGTGGTCACAAGGTAGAAAAATTAAATGTTAATCACTATGGTCGACCAAAGCTTATGAAAAAAACAATTCAAAACATCTCTTACCACCAATCTATGACCGTAGAGTGTCAAAGTTCGTCCGATACGTCGTCTTGCTTGGATCCTTCGTCGAAACAACTCACAATCTCCTCTTCGGTTCAAGTTTCAGATTTGGAGGTGGAAATGAGATGGTTGGGCGGCTGCTAGGGTTTGGTTTGGGGAGAATTTTCGTCCATTAAGTACCCAATATCCTTCCCTAGCTTCCCAAAGTAAGTTTCCATCGTTAAGAGTCGAAAAATCGGGGATTTGATTGAGTTTCCTTGCTTGGCCATGATCTTATCGGGTTACTAGGGCTGCTATATGGTATAAAATCGGGTGTATTAATGACCATTAACTCCCCCTACACTATCAAGGCGAGTTACCATAGTTACGGACCAAAATCAGGGCAAAAATCGCGACTTTCCTTTCATGCCCGCTGCTTTCCCGCAACTTGTGCTGGGTGCGCGCCCGTGGCGCATATTCCGCCCTAAACCGTGCGAGCTGCGCGGGCTCAGCTTGGGCCGTGCGCCCGGGCTGGGTCGTGCGATCTCCGTCGGGCCTTTTTCTCTTTTTTGGGCTTTTCTCCTTTCATGTTATTGTGCTCAATTATCAGGTTAGTCTTGAATTATAAATTCCTATTTCCAATCTATTCCGAACTCGAATTAATTTCGTATTCGAATTCTCGAATCCGTCGAAGACTAACTCCCGCACAATAATTTATTTAATTAAATTATTTCCGACTTCACGGGACTTTTGGAATTTAAATTCTTTTTTATCTTGGAATTTAATTCCATTTCTTTTGAGCTCAGTCCATGGAATATTTTCAGGTTTTCTTTCCCTACTTATTCCGTTTTGACTCGTCCAACGTTTGGATTCGAATTTTTGAAGTTTTATCGGCATGTCATTTCCGAGTAATAATTTATTGTAATAAATTATTTTCGTCTTCTCGGAAATATTTTGACCGTCCGGATCAAGAAATTTTATTTTGTTCCTTTGGACGTTAATAAAAATCTCGGGTTTTAGAATCTACCCTCCTTAGAAATCAATTTCTTCCTCGAAGTTGGGTCATACTTGGGACGGTAATATCGAAACATAGGTTATTGTCATCGCGAAATTCAAATGCCAACAATCGCACATATAAAATATTGAGGTTCTGAGATTTACACGAGACGATTCTCTGTGGGGTATACATTCCACCTCTTAATAATCTTAAAACTTTGAGAAGTTTTCTTGGGCATGCTGGATTTTATAGAAGATTTATAAAAGATTTCTCTAAAATTGCACTGCCATTGTTTAAATTCTTGTGTAAGGATGTTGAATTTGATTTACTGATGAGTGTATTGAGGTGTTCAACAGGATTAAGGAAGCATTGATGACTGCACCAATCACTCAACCGCCGGACTGGAGCCTACCATTTGAGATTATAAGCGATGCGAGTGACTTCAGAGTAGGAGAAGTGTTAGGTCAAAGAAAGGATAAAAAGCTACATGTCATTTATTATGCTAGTCAAGCTTTAAATCTGCACAACGAAATTATGCAACTACTGAAAAAGAATTATTATCTGTTGTGTATGCATGTGAAATGTTTAGACCTTATCTGATTGGCTCAAAGTCTGTAGTTTATACTGATTATGCTGCTATCAAATATTTGTTTACAAAGAAAGATGCAAAACCAAGATTGATTCGATGGGTATTGTTGTTGCAGGAATTTGATTTTGAGATCAAAGATAGAAAATGAGATGAAAATCCTGTAGCCGATCACTTGTCGAGACTAGAACATGAAGAAGAGGAAGAAAAATTAATAAATGATTCATTTCCTGATGATAATTTATATTTAATAAATATTTAAATAAATATTAATGATTTATTTATTAAATGATTAATAAATATTAATAAATGATTTATTTATTAAGTATTTATATTTAATAAATAATATTTTTCTGATCCTTGGTTTGCTGAATTTTTTAATTATTTGGCATGTGGATTAATTCATGGTCATTTAAAATGGCAAAAAGTAAAAGTTTAAACTGATGTTAAATATTTTATTTGGGATGGACCTTATTTATTTAAACTGTGTGCATATCAAATCATAAGGAGGTGCATCTCAGATGAGGATTTTGATAAAGTTCTAAAGGCATGACTTGGGGAGGACATGTTGGACCAAATACGAGAGCTCATAAAGTACTCGAAGGTGGTTTTTATTGGCCGAATATTTATCGTGATGCTAGAATATTTGTGCAAGAATGTGATGTGTGTCAGAGGGCTGGTAATATCACTAAGAGAGATGAAATGCCTTTAAAAAGAATCATGCCTGTTGTTTGATTTGTGGGGAATTGATTTTATGGGTTCATTTCCACCATCTAATTGGAAATCATATATTTTGGTTGTTGTAGAGTATGTATCAAAACGGGTAGAAGCTGAAACATGTGCTTGAAATGATTCTAAACACGTGATTAAATTTCTGAAAAAGCAAATTTTTACCCATTTTGCAATGCCTAAAGCGATAATTAGTGATGGTGGATCACATTTTAACAATAGGGTTGTTAATCAATTGCTTTCTAGGTTTAATGTGCATCATAGTATTACAACACCCTATCATCCCCAAGCGAATGGTCGGGTAGAAGTCACCAATCGTGAGATTAAAAAAATTTTGGAAGCAACTATAGGAAAATCTAGAAAAGAGTGGTCTTTTAAGTTAGATGAAGCACTATGGGCTTATAGGACAACATTTAAGACAACTATAGGTATGGCCCCTTTCAAGTTAGTTTATGGTAAAGCTTGTCACTTACCATTCGAGCTTGAGTTTAAATCTTTATGGGCTATGAAAAAGTTGAATTTTAAATTTAAAGAAGCTCAAGAAAAAAGAAAAGTTGATCTTAACGAGTTGAAAGAAATTAGACGTCATGCATATGATAACGCTCTAATTTACAAGGAAATGACAAAACTTTACCATGACAAATCCCGAACCTAAGGTGTTTGAAGCTGGACAGTTAGTGCTGCTTTACAATTCTAGATTTAAGGTGTTTCCAGGTAAATTGAAAACTAAATGGTCGAGTCCCTTAAAATTGTGAAAGTGTTAGAGAATGGAGCGGTTGCGTTAAAAGCTGAAGATGAAAGGGAGTTCACTGTAAATGGTTAGAGACTTAAACATTATTTTGAAGATGAAGTTAAATTTATCGAACAAATTAATTTTAAGCCTTTGATTATTTAATCTGCTTGTTAGTGAGTTTGCACTGATTTTTTTTTTTTTTTTTATGCCTAGTTTAATTGTGTTAGGAGGTCTTTGTATTTTCTAACTTGTTAAATGCTAGCCTGTTTAATAAAAAAAAGTTATATATATATATATAAAGTAATAATGATAATAATATTTGCTTAGGTTTATTCCTTATTATTATATTTATGGTTTATGCATGTTTATATTTTTAAATTTGTTATGTCGTATTATTCTTATATGCTTAGGTTTTTATTTGTATTTAATAAAATTTGTTCACCATGTTTTTAATTTAATAGTTAAGTAGTGCATGTCTTGTGATTAAGATATATGCTGAAACGAGCTATATGATTGGAGCTAATAAAAAAATAAATAATTTTATTAAAACTGTTGGTTTATTATAATGGTGATGCCCGGATTAAATAAAAGGAAATAATAAATAAATGAAATAAAAATGCTTTATTGGAAGCGGTCCATGCTCTCCGGGAGATACAATTATTAGGAGCGATCGGCAGGTGTTTCAACGACCATGAGTGTATCCAGCTCATCTCTTAAATCATTCCAAGGAATATGGAATACATCCATTTCCGTGTCATTGTGCCACTTATATTGGACCACATCGTTGCGATCCTTGTTGATCATGTCCAACAGTCGACGGTACTCGCCGATGCGTACTCCTAAGTCATTGTCCCTCCAATTAATGTGAACAGTGAATTCCTGCAAATTATCCCTGCAATTCTGGAGCAAGGTTATAGCCTCATCATACCGGGCATCGTAATCTAAGAGCCGAGGGTACTCGTTGAGTAACCTGCCGGAAAAATCGATAGCTCTATCGAGCGTTCGTTTCCCCCGGAGAGAGAAATAAAACTTATAGATTAGCTCATGTAAGAGAACATCAAACTCTGTTGCCACAGCACCGGTAGGGATTTCCTCAACAAGGAATCCATCAAGCTCATTAGCCCAATTGTCTTGGATATTTCAGTTGGATATGCCATAATTTTTGTTTTTTGAGGAAAAATGGCATTTTATTCCATTCAGGACCGAAAAGTTTTAGTACACCTACTAAACAGGATAGCCAAGTCCATAATCGGAAATGAAAATGTCTAATAGACCGACAACTAAACAAAAACGCAGTAAAAAAACAACAAGAACAACTTTCGATACAACGCGAAAGCCTCCAAAACCAAAAGACTGGCAACATAGCAGCTTCATTGGCCTTCCCAAAAAAGAAAGGCGTCGATAGCATGAAATGACCCCATGATCAGCAGCATCAGCATCATGAAGACAGCTGCATTAGCCTTCCCAAAAATCCCCATCGTCAGCGAGATACATTCCATGAGCAGCAACATCAACAGAAATAGATAACACAGTTCCTGTCTCAAGAAGCTTTCTCCCCAGTATGCTATATAACTTCCAAGTGAAAAGCAACAATATGACAATCCCTAGCTTCATATTCACATCTCCCCTACATATATTTTTCAAACTCCAAGTGCATCGAAAGCAAAGGGACTAGGAAAAGGAGAAAAAAAGAAACGAGGTCGATCAAGAGCTCTGAAGAGGGGTGACCGGCTATGAGGAGTAGAGGAACCTACATAAAAAAATGATCGAACTACACTTTACACAAATCCGCAATATTTTGTGAATGAACCACTCCATTTACCTGGATATGTGATAATAAATGGAATAAAGATTTAAGTAATTAGTAATGTAGGTAATAAATTAGAGTGTAATAAGAACAGATTATTAGCAAAGGAGAATTTAAAAAATTTTCAAGCAGCAAAACAACTATGAAATGAGTGCAAAGTATGCAGAGGTGTACGTAGTGTGCATGTGAGTGAGCTATTGAATAAAAGAAGGAGTATTTATACTGATAGGAGAATCCTAATTTGAGCCAGAAAGGATCCGAGATATGGGGATTATGGAACCAGAAACATTCTGAATCCTACAGGTGACTTCATCTTTATTATCTTTATGATTTCATTGCTAAGGGACGAACAATATTTAAGTGTGGGGATGTTGATGCACCCTGTGAAATCACATTTAACTAAGCTTAATTTGTACTTACTAAAATATGTCCAAATTGCATGCATTTTACCTTATTTACATGTTGTTTAGGTTATATTTCGTGTTGTTTATGTTTTTTAGCAATTCAGAATGCTTCTCGTTCCACAATCCCCATCTCCCAGATCCTTTCTGGCTCAAATTAGGATTCTATAAATACTCCTTTTATTCATTAGCTCACTCACATTCACACTACGTACACCTCTGCATACTTTGCACTCATTTCATACTTTTTGTTTTGTTTTCCATTTTCAGATTCTGTTTTGCTGCTTGAAAATTTTTTAAATTCTCATTTGCTGCTAATCTGCTCTTATTACACTCTAATTTATTACCTATATTACTTAAATCTTTATTCTATTTATTATGGCATATCCAACTGAAATTACCCAAGACAATTGGGTAATGAGCTTAATGGATTCCTTGTTGAGGAAATCCATACCGGTGCTGTGGCAACAGAGTTTGATGCTCACTTACATGAGCTAATCTATAAGTTTCATTTCTCTCTCAGAGGGAAACGAACGATCGATAGAGCTATCGATTTTTCCGGCAGGTTACTCAACGAGTACCCTCAGCTCTTAGATAACGATGTCCGGTATGGCGAGACTATAACCTTGCTCCAGAATTGCAGGGATAATTTGCAGGAATTCACTGCTCACATCAATTGGAGGGACAACGACTTAGGAGTACGCATTGGCGAGTACCGTCGACTGCTGGACATGATCAACAAGGATCACGACGATGTTGTCCAGTATAAGTGGCATAATGACACGGAAATGGATGTATTCCAGACTGCTTGGAATGGTTTAAGAGATGAGCTGGATACACTCATGGTCGTTGAAACACCTGCCGATCGCTCCTAATGATTCTATTTCCCATAGAGCAATGGACCGCTTCCAATAAAGCATTTTTATTTCATTTATTTATTATTCCTTTTTTCAATCCGGATCACCGTTGTAATAAAACAACAGTTTTAATAAAATTATTTCTTTTTTTATTAGCTCCAATCATCTAGCTCGTTGCAGCGTATATCTTAATCACAAGACATGCACTACTTAACTATTAAATTAACAATATGGTGAACGATTTGTATTAAATAAAAATAAAAATCTAAGCATATAAGAATAATACGACATAACATATTTAAAAATAAAAATATGAATAAACCATAAATATAATAATAAGGAATAAACCAATATTATTATCATTACTATCTTTATATATATATATATAACTTTTTTTCAAAACATGCTAACATTTAACAGGTTAGCTAGAAAATACAAAGATCTCACAACACAATTAAACTAAGCATAAAAATTAAATTAAAAAAATCATTGCAAACTCACTAACAAGCAGATTAAATCATCAAAGGCTTAAAATTAATTTGTTCGATGAATTTACCTTCATCTTCAAAATAACGTTTAAGTCTCTGACCATGTACAGTGAACTCCCTTTCATCGTCAGCTTTTAACACAACCGCTCCATTGTCTAACACTTTCATAATTTTAGAGGGACCCGACCATTTAGTTTTCAATTTACCCGGAAACATCTTAAATCTAGAATTGTAAAGCAGCACTAACTGTCCAGCTTCAAACACCTTAGGTCGGAGTAATTTGTCATGATAAAGTTTTGTCGTTTCCTTGTAAATTAGAGTGTTGACATATGCAAGACGTCTAATTTCTTCCAACTCGTTAAGATCAGCCTTTCTTTTTTATTGAGCTTCTTTAAATTCAAAATTCAACTTTGGTGTCTTAAATGTTGTCCTATAAGCCCATAGTGCTTCATCTAACTTAAAGGACCACTCTTTTCTAGATTTTCCTACAGTTGCCTCCAGAATCTTTTTAATCTCACGATTGGTGATTTCTACCTGACCATTAGCTTGGGGATGATAGGATATTATAATCCTATGAAGTATATTAAACCTTGAAAGTAATTGATTAACAGCCCTATTAACAAAATGTGATCCACCATCACTTATTATTGCTTTAGGCACACCAAAACGGGTAAAAATTTGTTTTTTCAAAAACTTAATCACTTGTTTAGAGCACAGCCTTCAGCTTATATCCATTTTGATATATACTCAACAGTAACTAAAATATATAATTTACCATTAGATGGTGGAAATGGATCCATAAAATCAATACCCACAAATCAAACAGCTCAACAGGCATAATTCATTTTAAAGGCATTTCATCTCTTTTAATGATATTGCCAGACCTTTGACACACATCACATTTTTGCACAAATAATCTAGAATCACGATAAATGTGAGGCCGATAAAACCCACTTTCAAGTACCTTATGAGCCGTCCTATTAGGTCCAGAATGTCCTCCCCAAGTCCTCCATGGCATGTCTTTAGAACTTTCTCAAAATCTTCACCCAGGATGCACCTCCTTATAACTTGATCTGCACACAGTCTAAATAAATACGGTTTCATCCCAAATAAAATATTTAGCATCAGTTTTAAACTTTTGTTTTTGACTATGCCATTTTAAATTATCAGGAATTAATCCACAAGCTAAATAATTGACAAAGTCAGCAAACCAAAGATCAGAAGAAGTATTATTATTTATTAAATATAAACTTTCATCAGGAAATGAATCATTTATTAATTTTCTTCCCCTCCTTCATGTTCTAATCTCGACAAGTGGTTAGCTACACGATTTTCATCTCCTTTTCTATCTCTGATATCCAAATCAAATTCCTGCAGCAACAAAACACATCGAATTAATATTGGTTTTGCATCTTTATTTATAAACAAATATTTAATCATAGCAATGGTCAGTAAAAGACTGTAGTTTTTGAGTCAATGAAAAAGGGTCTGAAATTTTCACATGCATACACAACAGATAATAATTCATTTTCAATAGTAGCATAATTTCATTGTGCAAAATTCAAAGTCTGACTAGCATAATAGATAACATGTAGCCTTTTATCCTTTCATTGACCCAACACTGCTCCTACTGCGAAGTCACTCGCATCGCTCATAATCTCAAATGGTAGGCTCCAGTCCCGCGGTTGTATAATCGGTGCAGTCACCAATGCTTCCTTAATCCTATTGAATGCCTCACTACACTCATCAGTAAAATTAAATTCCACATCTTTACACAACAATTTAAACAATGGCAGTGCAATTTTGGAGAAATCTTTTATGAATCTTCAACAGAATCCAACATGCCCCAGAAAACTTCTTAAAGTTTTAAGATTATTAGGAGTAGAATTTTAGCAATTACTTCAACCTTAGCTCTGTCAACTTCAATGCCATTTTCAGGAATTCTATGCCTTCATTAACATAAAATGACATTTTTCCCAATTAAGAACCAAATTTGACTCCTCACATCTAATTAGAACCTTTACAAGATTACTTAAGCATTTTTCAAAGTCAGCTCCAAACACAGAAAAATCATCCATAAACACCTCAATACATGTTTCAATTAAATCAGAGGATATGGACATCATGCATCTTTGAAAAGTAGCTGGTGCATTGCATAAACCAAATAGCATCCTCCTATAAGCAAATGTACTATAAGGACATGTGTATGTAGTCTTATTTTGATTCTGAGGTGCGATTAGAACTTGATTATAACCAGAATAGCCATCTAAAAAGCAATAAAACTCATGCCCAACTAGACTTTCGAACATTTGATCAATAAAAGGCAAAGGGAAATGATCTTTTCTAGTTTTCTCATTTAATCTCCTATAATCAATGCAGACACGCCATCCAGTAGTAGGTCTAGTAGTACTAATTCATCATTTTTAATCACAGTCATACCTCCTTTTTAGGCACTACTTGTACCGGACTTACCCATTGACTATCAGAAATATGATAGATAATACCTGCATCGAGTAGTTTGATCACATCTGCCCTTTGCTTCTCGTAAATGAGGATTCGGTCTTCTTTGGGGTTGTCTCACTGGTTTGTAATCCTCCTCCATATAGATACAGTGTGTACACAATGCCGGACTCAATCCCTTGATATCAGCTATTGTCCAACCTATAGCTTTAATATGCTTACTCATCACTTGGGTTAGTGCATTTAATTTAACATCATTTAATTTATTACTTGCAATAACAGGCAATGTATCATTTTCACCAAGAAAAACATAACTCAAGTGTGTTGGCAGCTCCTTCAGAGTCAATGTAGTTGGCTTCTCAACAGATGGTATTAATTTAGACTCTTCTATTACACATGCTACTTGTAAACCCAATCCTAACTTTGCTAGATATTAAGTAATAATCAGATTTCAGTTAGTGGGAATAAATCACATTAATTATGGATTCTGGATGTACATATTGGGAAATGAAATGTGTCGTTTGATTACTATAGGAAAATTTATATGCTTTGGAAAGACTTAAATTTATGCCTAGACTGATGATTTTAGAATGGTAGACATTTTAATTAGCTTTCATGAAGTCTGTTTATGCAAATTATGAAAATTAGGAAATTGTCATATTTCTAATTCTATATAAAATCACTAATTCTGCTGAAATTGATCTTTTTAGACATTGAGAAATGCTAAATCATTATACAATTTCGCTTTTATATAAAGATGGCATGTTCTAAAATATTACAAGAATATTTATTTTTATTTTTATTATTTTAAATTTTTAACTTGCTTTATTTTTAAATTTAATGTTGTCATTTTAATTTAATCATCTTTAGAATTAAACAAACTCTTTTTGAAATATAATATATATATATATATATATTAATAAACTTGAAACAATTAAAATATTCTCGAGAATGAATTAATATTCTGAAATTCCCTTAGGTTCGACTCGGTTATTCACCGATATTTATTACTTGATGACAACCATCCGCTTGTGGTTTAAAAATGAGTAGTGAAAAATATTCATCAATGCCATGATGGTATAAAGTTTATCTTAGAGAGTACGGAGTATCATACTTATTTAATATATATAGATATAAATATATATATATATGTTATATATCTCTAGTATATATAAGTGTGAGGCTTGTAATGTCCTTATGAATAGTATTTTCCAATGTGCAATTCCTCTCTTGCCCTTTGTCTTTTGCCCTTTGTCTTTTGTTTGTCTGTTCTGCCTGTGGTATTCACCAATCCGCCGACCCAACCCCTTTCAGTTCTCACCACCGCGCAGGAGTGCTGCCCTCACCCCCGGTCTGATGTTCTATGTGTTGCTCCGTTGTTCCACGGTTGCTCCGTCATGCTCAGTTTGTGGAACCGTTGGCGCTCGCCGCTCCTTCGCTACCCTCACCTCGCACTCGCACCTGCCAAGAACTGCCTGCATCGTCGAAGGCGCCGCGCGTCCTCCCCTCACCCTTTTCCATAATTTTCTATTGCCCTAATTCCTCATTATCCTCTCCACCAGCGCAGCCTTGCTCGCGCCGCCGCCATTTGCCGCAATTGCTGCCCGCCTTCAGCCCCGTTCCACTCCCGTTCTCGTTCAGGTATGATTTAGGGCAGCATTACATTTCTCCTGAATCGTTCGCCTGTGATTTAGAGCGTTTACTTTGACTTAATTTTTGCCTTCCGAGTTGCGCCCCCGGCCTTGTTTTGTTTAAATCTTGTGTTGAAGACTACTGGGTTTATGGGCGTCCAATTCCGGGATTCTGTGATTTCGAAATTGCGCGCCCTGGGATTTCCATTTTTACAAGGTGCTTGCACCCATTCTTAGAAATATTTGAACCGTCGGTTTGTTCTTGGAGTGATTCAATTGAAGGAAATGCTTCATTTTAGATTGTCTGCATTTTCAAATGAATATTTAATTTGGGGGAAGTGAAACCGCCCATTACTTTCATGCAAGGGGGTCGGTCCGTAGGGGTTGATTCAATATTACGTTATTGATCAATTTTTAACTAATTCATAGATGTTGTAAAGTTATGTTTTTTTGTTACAAGAGATAGCCGTTTTATCTGTGACGCATAACCCACAAAAAGTGACAACCCTAATCCTTATAAATAAAAATGTCTTACTGCAATTTAATGGCGCAGCTTCCGTGCCTCCGCAGCGGCCCGTCCCCAACCCCCCCTCATGTTTGTCGTGACAGAAGGAGCTGATTGAGGTAACGATTTTTAGTATTTTCATAATGAGTTCCTGTTATTTGCTCACCATGCCACATTGTGTATGAATGGGTATAGCCCCAGTGGTTTCAAACCTCTATATTGCGGGTATCTATGACGAATCTGACAACCCCATCCTTTGTTGCTTCAATCCAGTTGTTCCCTGTGGTTTTCATAAATTCCGATGGTGCCTGTGTTAACAATGTTTGATGAGTCACTCTACAGAAGTTGCTTATAGAAATTTACAGAATAAAAGTTGACTGTGATTCTGTGAAGTTGGGTATACAAATTTCCATCATGTTCGTCAGTTGGACGACACTTAAGCTTGGCAAAAGAAAATTATGTTTTGGGTTTATTTTGTAGTTCAGGATTTATCTGATATTTGGATGGTTCATAGGTGCTTCTTTAGTCCTATTACGGTTGATTTCCCTGCCCTCATTTGGAATTTATATTTTACCTCTTTCAAAATTAGACAAGTAGTGCAGGCAGTTATTCTGAATTGTTGGTTTCAATTTCTTAAAGGTTTTTCTGACTTGTTGGTTTCAATTTCTTAAAGGTTTTTCTGACTTGTTGGTTTCTAATTAAAAAAAGGCAGCCTTTAGTATCTTATGTTTTATAATTCCTTAGTCTTCATGTTGCGCACCATAATATTCATGAGGTAGATTATACAACACATGGCATCATAAAAGCAATATTTAGATGGTGTTAGATTGTAAGCTAATCATATGAGATTTCTCTTTAAATTTTTATCATATACTTGTGGTACTGAAAATGAATTTGCGAGCATAACCCACATAATGTCAATTGATTCAGTAAGTGGATTAGATCTTATCACTGATTTCCCCCATTTTTTAACCTATTTAGCAATAGAACATAACGTGATGCTTGTGTAATGGTGATTGTATAATTCTGTGGTCCGCCGTCTACATCCATAGACAAGGCTGCTATTGCAAATATTATTTCGTTAAATGTTTCTTTGAGCATTGTATGTAGTCTATTAAAATTATGATTAACTCCTTAACGGATATCTTACCTCCAAAATATCTACCTTTGAATACTTTTCAGATTCCAATGGAAGCAAACATGCAGCAGATGATACACACTCCACAACGGGTCACCAAGATCCATCAAATTCCTCAAATTCAGTTACAGATAAAATTCAAAAGGCACAGAAGAGGTCCACGCTTCTACTGTGGAAAACATTGGAGGTCTGGAAGCAGATGTTGATTCATCATTTGAGTTGTTGAGGGATACTGTTGAACTGGCCGATGAGTATAATTATGATTATGATGACTATGTTGATGAAAATATGTGGGGGGATGAAGAATGGACTGAATCACAACATGAGAAATTGGAAGATTTTGTAGACATAGATGCACACGTCTTGTGCACTCCAGTAAGTATAGTAATGTATGAAACTCTATTATGAACTTTTTTATGCACTTTTTACATTAGTTGTTATTTTAAATTCTCTCCAGGTCATAGCAGACATTGATAAAGCTGGGGTCTCAGAAATGATTATTGTTGTTTCTTACTTTTTTGATTGTGAGTAAGTTTACTCCTTAATACAAATACTCTCTTATCTTATTATCTCTTCATATCTGATTTTGTTTAAGATCCGCACCAGAACCATCATTTAAAAATGTGCACAAGGCATGGCCATATGTGATGGTGATGTTTACAGATTACCAAGTTTTAGTGGGGATACTATAGCTCCTTTTTCCTATGATCAGTTTTAGTGCGAGCAACAGAATTGTGGAGGCGTTTCTCTTGAAGGGCAAGCAACTAAATTGTTGTGTCTTTGAAAAAGGGGAAGCAAGGCCAGCAATAACTAGAGTTATGAGGTATTATCAAGTGCTATGATTTGGGAAATTCGAAAGTTATGAGGTATTATCAAGTGGTATGATTTGGGAAATTCGAAAACAACCCTTTTGCTTAAAGTAACGAGTTTTACTTTAATTTGGTTAGCTCCCACCTCGCTGCTTCTCTTGGCTCCGTCTGCACGCATCGTTTTTTCCCTGGAATGGAGTTTTCTAAATCCTCATTCATCTTCCCGTCATGTTCGTACAAGGCTGCAAACCCTACTCGTGTCACTTATTTCTCTTCAATAAATTTGCTTCGAATGTGCAATGTGTGGTTCACTGGTTTTGCTTGATTTTGTGCTTTTTGCTATGGTGCTTCACTGGTGGGTGGTTTCTTTAATTTCCCTTCAATCTTCTGTTCCTTGCTGTTTTGCTTCATTGTTTGGTCTTTGGTGGCTCCAATGATTTTCATTCCAGTTGTGCTCCGGTGTGGCTTAGCTCTTTCGTCACTGATTTGCTATCATCCTTCCTTTTGTTCCTCTTTAATATATTGAGATTTGTTGTACTACAGAAGCTTGAAAATTAAGCAATGAATTGTGAAGATAGAGTTTGTTTGGTCTTGATCATATTTTAATTTGAGTAAAATGGAATATCATCATATATCTTTAATACAGCAGTATCATCCTTTCTATGCCCTTTCCTGGTCGTTTTATTTGAAGTTTTTAATAAATCAAGATGTAGATGAAATCATAGATGCTGTGGCCAATTATCAGTATTAGTTTTAATGGTATTGAATTGTTTTTTTTTTTCTTTTTATTAAATATCAGGACACACCGTCGCTGGCACCACCTCCGGCATTTTGACCAAGCTTCCACAGTCCTCCCCTGTCCACACCCGTCGAAGGGATACTGGAACACCCAAGACTTTTCGTTGGGATCGAAGGGGTTCTGACAGGTACGGTTGGATTTTCTGGGTTCCCGCTTTGTCTTACACTTTTTTTTGTTAATTTCTTTCAATTCCCTATTTTGATTCGTGTGGCTTAATCAAAATTTAAAAATACTATTTAATGTTGTATATTATTGTTACGAATTGAAGGAATTATAAAATTTGAGGCTTCATTAGGCTATTTTTTCTCTTGTGCAGGTCTATACCTTTTGTTTTTCTATTGAATAATTGGAGCTTTCTCATTGAATAAATAGCCTATTTTCTATTAAAAATACTATTCCATGCATGGTTCGACTTTGGGAAGTACAGTGTGGTCTTTTAATAATACACGAGTTCCTGTCTATTTTTCAGGGTATTATCGTATGGCAGCTGAATGCACCCGAAATGCATTGCTGGAGAAGATTGTGGATAATAAACTGGATTCAGGTAGTTATTGCTTAGCTTCTTAGAGTTGTGGGTTTCTTTTATCAGTTTGTTTCTCGAGCTAAAAATTGGTCATACATGAGTGTCGTGAAGATTAAGTTGAGTAAGGATATGCAGTCGTCATGCACGATGGGACCATTCCCTTGATGGGGTTTTGCGAATCTATTGGCTTTTGTATTGTAATTACTCATTGTATATAGTTTGTTCGTAGATTTATGCCTTGCGAGACTTTCTTATTATGCATTTCAAAATCAGTTTATGCAATTTACGTCTTCTGCTATTCTTGAAACTACTGTGGTAATTGTTTGTACCTTATCTCCTGTGTTCATTTAAATTTCAATGATGTCATTAGATGTGAATTTGGGATTTTGGGGAGTTTCAATCTATTGTGATTTTGGACTTCTATTTTATTTATCATTATATGCTTTTCTTTCTATGATTTTTCTGTCTGACGGAAGCCTGACCGACCCTACTGCTTTGAGCTGGTTGTGTACAATGAACTTGTTACTTTGCATTCTAATATTTATCATATGATCTATATTGCGAACTTTCAGAAATCCTTGATATAGGAATACAAATTGATGGACTGGGGATGAAGAGTTTTATGTCATATGAGGTATTCTATTTGCGATGGTATTATTGCCAAGTAGTAATCATTCTCTTCTGTTTTGTCACTTTTTCATGCCAATCCGGAAAGAGAATTAAATTATAGTAGGGTTTGGGTTTAAGATTCAACATTCCATCTAGGTCCTGAACTTATTTCTTCTTACAGTTTCATAGACAACAGTGATAGATATCACTCTCTCTAGCATTTACTGTAATTTTTTTTCCTCGTGCTTCTTTCTCATCTCTTAATTGCTACTGAAATGTTCTATTTTGACTATTTTGTCTTTATTATATTTGTCTTGCTTTGATTTTCAGAAGATGGGGAACCGTTATACTTCACACAATCCCGTCCTGCATTTTAACTACGCCTCATATGCTACTGAATTGCAGGTGCATGGTTATTTTATATATGTCAGTTGAGGTCTTAGTTAAAATTGATATAGTTATAATTGATGCTTCAATGTGTTTAGAATCTCTGATGCTCGGACTCGGCTAAACGGGTGCCGCACCCGTGTCCGCCGGATACGACACGGATCCCGGTACGGGATCTGAGGCGGGTGCTTCAGGTTTCCGGCGGACACGCAGAGGTTAGCGGTGGTTCAGTGGTGCTGTTCGCGGAGAGGCCATTGCTAGGGCTTCTTCATCGCAGCAGAAACTGGGTCGGGTTGAAGAGCAGGTTGGCAGCAGCGGGCGACTCCTAGGGCTTCTTCAACTGCGAGTGTTCTCGAGGATGTGGGTTGTAGAGCCGATTGGCAGCGGGGGTTATGGAGGAAGGAAGAAGACGGTTCTGGGTTGGGAAAGGAAAATAAAGAGTCTAACCTAACTAAAAATAGTAATAAATATATAATATTAAATAAAATGATTATCTATTGGACGGTCTATTTGACTGTCCCTCTTTATTTGGCTATCCCTCTTTATTTATTGCTGTTGAGATTCTTCTTCTTCCTTCCCTTTTACTGTTTTCTTTCTTCTTTCTTCTTTGTCTTATTTCTCCCTCTTCTACCACTCGATCTGTTCCATTCTTCTTCCAGTGTTTGTTTTTTTAATGAATAAAATATTTAATTCAAGCCTTATCATTTATTTTAGTAATACAGCTTTAAATATCTATAATTTAAAAATATACTATATATTCATTTTTTACCAATTTTTTCTAACTTTTAATCAATTTAATTTTTTCTTATATAATCCATCTTGTGCTTAGGAACCACATCTTTTTAAATTGGATATTGAATATATAATTAACATTTATTAACATTTTAAAATTTTGAAACGTGTCCCCGCACCCGTGTCCTAATTCCGGATCCTTTTTTGCCGTGTCCCCGTATCCTATTTTTTCAAATGATAAGGGTCCGCCACATATCCCCGCACTCGTGTCCGACACCCGTACCCGAGTCCGAGCAACATAGTTTAGAATGACTTGACTCAGAAAAAATAGTGGTGTACTGAGTCTATGTAGTTTTATTGCTCTTTAGAATACACCTTTTGTTGTAAGCAATGTTCCATATATGAATTCATCAATGTTCTGGAACTCCTTGTTGAGAGGCACAATTCATCGAACTCAATTCATGGTATTGTTTGAGAGTTTTAAGCGGGGCACATGAAATTGAGGAGGAAGCCATGGTTAGAGGAAAAACCTCTTTTGAAATTTAAATTTGTACACTATTCCATTCTATTTGAGCATATCAAAAGATTTGGTGATCACAAGATCACTTTAAAATTTTATAATTTTTGTATTAATTATAGAAATTGATGGAAAGATCAAAGCCCGGACAAGTTTACCGTGTTGAAGAGGCGCGCCTTAAGTGATAGACTAATGATTTTTCATTACTCTTTACAAATCAGTTCAGAAAACCATTCGTCCGGGCGCGCAGCGTAGCGCGCGACCCAGACGAGTTCTAGTAATATAATATATATTTATATATAAATAATTTCTAGATATTAATATTTATGTAAATATATTTATAAATAAGTGTTTATTCATATATTTATATTTGAGTTTATAAATTAAAAATTATATTACTCCCTCAATCTCACTTAAAATGTCATGTTTGATGTCTACACACAATCACTTTTTTAATCGTTAATATCTCAAAATATATACAATTAAAAATTATGTAAAATGTACTACCTCCATTTTTTTGGGTTTGCACCATTTTACACATACACGCATGCCGATACATATTTTCAACGATTAATAACTTAAATTGTGTATAATAAAAAATTATAGAAAATTGATATTCTAAAACTACAAGTTTAGAATCTAACAAGATCTCACTTGACTATTTTCTTTCTTTCGCAATTGCATATCTAAGAAAACGAAGGGAGTATATTCTAAAACTATACGATTAAATGAGTCTAAGAAGATCAAAATCAATTATTTTTTCCAAATATATAATTATAATAATATTGAGTTAAAGTTGAACAATTATCAGTGTCAAAAAGTCAAACAAGACAATTCAACTGGGACGAATGGAGTATTTAGAATATGAATAAGTAACATGTTATTTTTGGTAATTTGTATATTTCAAAAGCACTTTTCAATTTTATATATCTAAACATACTTTTGGAAAAAAAAATTGTCTTTAAAAATTTTTATCAATCACAAAAGTTACATACTTTTGCTTTTGATTTTCACTTTTGTTTTTGCTTTTGGTTCCAGCTTTTCTCAAAAGTCCATCCAAACAGACCCTAAAATCATCAATAAAGTATAACGTATAAAGAATCATCAAATAATCTCAAAAACCGGATAATAAAAAATCTAAAATACAAATAGAAAAAAAAAATATTTTATAAGAAATACTACAAACATATTCATTACCATTCACGTGAGTCAACCAAGGACATGCGACAAAAAAACAAAAGAAGAATAAACATTAGACAAGGGAGAGACTAAAAAAGATCTAAAGCAACCAAAAACATGTTAGAATTTGAGATTTGGAAGTATTATATGCATTTTTTTTTTTGGTTAAACAACATATATAGGCTAGAACATGTGGTGGAAGCCCATGCAACACAAATTACAAATGGACAAATGAAAGGGCTAGGAGGTTGTGTGGGAAATCGAACCTTCAACCTTAAGATTGAAAGAGTCCTCATCCCGTATTTATATACAAATTCAAATAGGTGTATTTAATTAGGATTATTATAAATGGATGGAATAAAATAATATAATGGATACTTTATAAGTATAAAATAAATAATTTAGGAATTGGAAGAGAGTGTGTGTAACATCTATATTATATTAAAGTTGAGTATTCTCAACTTAGTTTTCCTCTCAAATTGACTTTTTGTGGATAAGTACTAGCTAAAAATATTTTCATTTATTTTACAACTATTACTTTTAAATTCCCAATTTAATAGTACCAATTAAATCTCCAATTCTTTTTCGTTTTCCAATTCACTAAATTCGTTACACATATCATTGCACCTATTACTCCCCGGTCAATTTATTACTCCCAAACCTTCTCCTCCATCACCACACAAGATGCAAAAATTGTTCCTCATTTACTGCTCCGCCACTGCTCTGCTCTATTGAACGCCAAAGCGCTGCCGCCATTGTCCCCGTCACTGTGAGCCCTAGCTAGCTGTCGCGCCATATGATAAATTGACTAGGGTAAAACCTCTCGGCTCTCGCAAATTCACTTAGGCCAAGAAAGAAGTCTGTGAAGAGATCTTCACTAGGGTTTCTATCCCGTGGGTTGAATGAGTTTGATGATGCATTGCAAATAATTTGCACAACCTATTCTTTACGGTCAACTTATATTGGAAGCTAACCTGACCTATTGCCATTAGATTTGTATGTTTTTATTGGATTGTTTTTGTTTAGCATTTTCAATGATTGTGAAAATAGAATTGCATAAAAAAAATTTATGACAATGAGATAAAGATAATAATAAGGAGTTTTTACATTTGTCATTGCTTGAGTATATTTTCTCTTATTTATTGTACCAAGAAATGAACTTGATGAAGGATTTATAAATAGTTTACTATTAAATATTTTTTACTGTAATTTTTTAAAATTAATTTGGGTAGAAAAATTTCTATTTGAATAAACTATAATTTTTTTATATTATTCTATTTTCATTTGTTTTAATAGTGCAATGATCCTAATGGATTCCTATACAATGATATGATATTTTGTTCCTTAATCGCATATGAAAATTTTAGAATCGTACCTATATGGAACATTTAATTTGTAATTCAATTTATGAAGTAAATAGTTTTAATACTTTTTATAGGTAAAAGTATATGATATTTAGGTCAAATTCATACTTCTACTAATCATATAATTTATTGTTGATGTTATTTTGAATATTTGCATTATTTTAGGGGATAACGATTTCGCCAATTGGTCAAGACTTCCAACCTTGAGGTTGAGGGTTCAATTCTCCATCCGGTCGCCTATCACTCTTTTGGCCATTTGTAATTTGTTTATAGGCTATACAGCAAAAAAAATATTTACATTATTTTAAATTTTTATATTATCAATTTTCATTTTGTCCGGCGCATAGCGCGGGTTGGTATTCTAGTTTTTATAAATAACTTAGTCGGCGTAAGACAATATTGGGTGACGGTTTTGTTGGAGGGCAACTAAGATTGTTGAAAATAGAGAGAGGAGGGGTGGAGGGAAACTAAACTATATTACTTCTAGATATATAAATATAAATATACAATAAAAGATAATTGTGTGCCTACTGCCTGAATCCTGCTAGAAGGTGCTCAAAGATGCATTTCATAAGTTGCCTCAGGAAATTCACACAGTGTTGGGTATAAATAATGTGATTATGAATATGATAAATTCACATGGCATACCTTGTTTAAATTGTAGAAGTAGTTAGTGAGGCTAGTGAGGTCCAGATCCAGTGAAGTAGTACAATGCAAGATCCCATCCTGGTTGTCATATTTGGTGAAGATGAAAGGATGCTAGCTGCATTTCAAATCAATTCCCTGGTTGTGGAAAACTTAAGAGGGAAAATATATGTTCATAATATCAATTCTTTACTGAAACCTGGAGCCAAAACTGACAGAAATGAATTATCTCGTCTAATTTCTTTTCAACATCACCATGAACCATCAGCTTGAATCAAGAGTTACCCCCTGAGACAAAAATAAAAAGGTATAAATCCAATCACATTAAGAAAAAAACAGGGAAATTTATTTATTTTTTAAAAAAAAATGAAAGGCGAAAAATTCAACCTTCTTCTCCAAAACAAGTTCATCATTTAATCAAACACAACATGAGAAAATAAGAAACCTATTTAGTTGATAAATGGATAATTGATAATTAAAACAACTGAAGAACACATATGCAAAGCACAAAACAATAGCTTTGCTAAATGAGATTTCTACTTAAATCCCCTATTTTAACCAAAGACAAGGTCCAAAGTACCATATTTGAGTCATCGGGAGCTTTGCACAAAATCCGAGTACCCTAATTGTGCAACAGCATTGTGTCCACAATATCTTTTGCACGTATCATGTTGAGTATAGGTACTCAATCCAACAAATGATTTATTAATGTGGTGAAACCTCGGGCTTGTTCTCAAATCAAAGTTTTCATCCTCTGCAATAATTATCAGTCCAATAACTCATAATTGTCTTCTGCTCAGGCATAAGAACTTTGGAATAACGCATAACACATTTCAACGCATAATGATGCTGTGAACTAAGATTTTACATTCTTCATTTAGCCATAATGTGAAGCATATCAAATTTATCACCTAAGTCAAAAAGTAATTGGGTCCATAAGATCCAATTAATCCTGTGTCAAGCAAAAATATGAAAAACTACAATGCTGAGTATTCCTAGAAAGTTTAAAAAAACCACAAGGGTAATTTCATACATCACATGACCTAAATAACTTCACCCGATAGTAATGTTGTATAGTAATTACAGGCACAACCTCAAATTTTCGTGCATTCCTCTAATCAAGAATATACTAATCAGTAATCACAATCAAAATGAAAATAACATAAACAAGCTAATCATAATCAGTAATTACAGGCACAACCATTGGAACACTAAAAAAAGCTCCACAGAATCAAGGTTCAGGGGAATGTCCACTTGATAATCACATTGACATTCACCCCTTAAACTTCAACAACATTTATTACATCTCAAATCGCCATTTCAATTATCATACATATGAAGTGCCATTCTAACTAATATCGAAGGGATTAACATTATTGACATTCATCTATCTATAACCCATTAGCTAGTTTGACTTCCAGTGAAGAGAAACAAAGCAAGACAATAAATCTAATACCGTAGGACCCCACCATTAAATTTATTAGTTAGGAATTACACTGCACATCAAAGACACACCCAATAATAGATACAGACCCTTTATATGTAGTATGACAGTGGCGAGTAAGATGCACAGTCCAAAGCAAAATTGGGGATTGAAACAAAGAGATAGAAGTAAATAAATAAGGATATGGCGGAAGTGAAGAAGAGGACAGAGATCAGAGTTTCCAATTACATATACAGATGTAAGCAAAATTAGGGGATTGGGAAATAATTGAGTAACTAGAAGGTGAAGCAAAGGAGATGCGCGACAGAGGCGGGTTTCAAGATTTCCCCTACAATTTCACGTCTGACTCATAATTCAATGGCGCAGAGAAAATGTGGGTGTGCGATCGCAGTAGAGTTGACAGGAAGATGAAAGATTCAAGAGACACACTTTCAAATAAACACACTCAAGACGAAATCAAAACTGATGTGTGGAATTAACTTGCCATTTGTGAACCGGTGATTAGTGGAAGCACTCTGTGATTGCTAGGACGTTCAAACAATTTCACACAGCAAAGCCACCCACCTGGAAAGCCACGAGCAGTGGGGAAGAGTTTGAGTGAATTTGGGTTTTATAAAGTGATGATGGAAAGGGTTTAACAGAAAACGTTTTGAAAATATCTGAGGTCGGATTTGAATTGGAGAATATTTCTCCTGAGAGTTGGTTATAACTTCCCATGACTCCGATTCTTTTGTTTAGCACTCCAGATGGTGGCCAAGATTTACAGATAAGCTAGAATTGTGACGAAAGGCTTCTTCTAAAATTCCTGGTCAATGGTCGTATTTGGCCAAACAACTAAATCCAATCCGTTAATTTGATTCACAAAAGAATTTAAAACAGTATTCAATCAGCTCTTTTGGAAACCGATACAAATAGCAGCATTTTGGATTTTAGCTGAAAAAAAAAGATTATTTAGTCTTTTTCTTTCCAAAATATCCAAATCGATCCGTTAGTAATTTTTAGCCCCATATAGTATTCTACGTTTGCTAATTTTTTCCAATTTGGTCCTAGTTACATAATTAGCCTAAGGTTGCTGACGTGGCCGAAGTAAATCTCATTTTACATCCACCGTGACCAATCTGGAGTCTACACAAATAACACACCAAATTAATAAATATTTGAAATAAATATTTGAAGGCATCCATAACATATCACTACTCTAATAAATACCTTTAGGGTCTAGTGGGTCAATTGAACCCTTCTTTACTGGGATGATGGACATAATTTCTACATGGTTCGCATTGAGCCCTCATTGGGGTTATCCAACCATAAAGAAACAACAACCATTCACAACAATAACATAGGAGTTCTGGTCAACAGCTATCGCAGTGCATTTTCTTTTCGGTCTCAGTGGTTTTTGATATTTCTCAAGATAATGAAGACCAATTGTGAATATAATGTGTGCAAATGAATGATTGGTGTTTTTTTATGGGTTGGGTAACCTCAATGAGGAAGGGCTCAATGCGAACCAAGTAGAAACTATGTACATCATCCCAGTGAAAAATGATTCAATTGACCTGCTAGAGTCATTTTTTAGAGTAGTGATGTGTAATGACAGTCTTAAACATTTATTAAAATAGTGTGTTATGTGTGGGGACTCTAGATTTGCCACGGTATATGTAAAATGTGTTATACTTCGGTCATATCAACAACCTCATGCTAATTACATAATTAGGACCGAATTGAAAAAATTAGCAAACGTAGAGGACTATATGGGGCAAAAAATTAGTAACGGACTGATTTGGATATTTTGGAAGGAAAAAAGGACCAAAAAAATATTTTTTCCGATTTTAGCTTATTCTAGGCAAAAAGTTAGTCTCGTAATTATTAAACAACTGATTTTAACTAATTATTTCTCACACAATCAGTTAACTAGATTTTTCACCCGCGCTCCGCGCACGGGTATTAATTTTTTTAATATAAAATATAGATATAATTATTTTAGTGTATTTATGAAAAAAACGTTTTTAATAAAATATAATTTCTATTATCTTTTTCTTAAATGATAGAAGAAATAAATTTTTAATTTTTTTCATAATACATATACCACAGTATAATTCAATTTTTATGCAAATAAAATATAAATAGAAAAACTAATCCATGATTACCACCCTTACTATTATAAATATTATATGTATAATTAAATTAATTAAGTACTTTAAAACTTTCGTCTTTCTAATGAATTTTAATTACCAGCAAAAATATGTTGATGGTATATATTATATTTATACAAAAGGAACAAAGGTAGTATTAAAAATTATGCATGTAGATTAATGACATTAATTTTTTTTACATAAAGTAGTATATTGAATTTTTATTATTCATGAAATGCTTTTTTTATTTATTTTATGTATAATATGTAGTTTTTCAGAAAACATTTTATAATAAAAATTTAAATTCTAATACTCCTAAGTATTTTTAGTCAAAATAGTATATACAGTATATTTATTTAAAGATTTGTTATGTATTTTTTTTACCGTTTAAACCCGTAATATATATTTTTATAAAGAAAAATAATGATGACTTAAAAGGGCAATATAGGTATCACAATAAAATTGTGGTTTCAAGATTTATTTAATGTACGGAATAAATGGTGGAGATTAACATATTTTCAATCCTACGGTCATGAAATTTTGGGATGAAGTGATTTTACTTTCTAAACCTTTGATATGTATCTTTATGAAAGATATGCATATCTTTGAGGTAAAATTACTATTTTAACCCATAACATATAATTTTATAAATAGATTAATTATAACTTAAAAAGGTAATATAGTCAAAACATTAAAATATGCTTTCAGGATTTATTATAGTATAGATAGATATCTAACAGCTAATTTCCAAACATGACCAATATCTAGTCCCAACAATAGACAAGATACATCACATCATATTCCAATTCTGTTCCAAAATATATACTTCATCCTTTCTTTTAAATGCCACAGACCCACATTTCACACAGTCTAATACACATTTTTAATCCTCGATAACTCAGATTGCATATAAGTAAAAATTATGAAAATTTGATATTCTAAATCTATGCGATTAGACGATTCTATCAAGATCTCACTTGACTATATTTTATCTTATATAATTATATTAAAAATTCGAATCAAAATTATTCAATGAACTGTGACAAAACATGCAACGTGTCATTTATAAAAGAACGAATGAAGTATATATATAATTATGATTATATGATATTAAATTCCTAATAGTGCTCCTAGTATTCCACTTAAAAAAATCTTTGACCAAGTTATGCGTTTCTCATCTTTATTACTAATATTAAGTACTTTTATATCTTAATCTTAATATATATACTAGATTTTTTCGCCCGCTACGCACGAGTGTTAAACTAATATGATGATATAAAATGAGAATATAGTATTTTTTAGATTACATGATATTCAAAGTCTTTTGCTTTAATACTGAATGAAATGCATGCAACAAAAAAATAAAAGGAAAATAAAAGAGACAATAAGATGAATGAAAAAAATTCAAACCCAGGCATAATATAAAATAAATTATTTTAATTGCTAAAAGATTAAATATATATAGTTTTCATATCTAAAATGATGAGAGTAAGTGGAAAATAAATATCCCTTAACTATTAAAAACTAGCTTTTTTAACCCGCGCGCTGCGCACGGGCATGTTGCTTTCTTTTTTATTATGAATAGAATTAATAATTTTTTAAATTGGATGAACAAAATAAATGCGTAGAAGTTTAGAATTTAGAATTTAGAATTCATAATGAATAATAGTTTTAATTGAGATAGTTTTGAGCAATGCTTTAAAGTGTAGAGTTCAAAAGTTAAAAGTAGATAAGCAATAGAGTTTAAAGTTTAACAATCGAGATTAGAATTTTATTGTTAAATAGAAAACATTTACTTATTTATCAAGCTAATAGCATGTCAACTATCTAATTCAGCTGAGCTTTCCATTTAGAATTATAAAATCAAACACTCTAGCTGCCAATGGTGGATGGTCTTTTCTCAAATGTTTGAACAATATACTATTTATATGTGAAGGAATCATGTTCGATTCCTCGATAGAACAATTCCTTGTATAACTTGAAAATCTCCTGATAACAGTACACATTCATTAAAATGGTGTATGTGTACTTGAAGGGTTATAATTCCTTCAAGACAAATCTTTTCATTTCAAGACATGGCTAACTAATTCCTTTCATTTGAATTTCAAAAAGCAGCTTATAACCCTCACTAGTTTTTCAATTTTGCACAGGTCATTCAATATAGCATTATATGTGATCAACGGGGAAATATCTTTCTCTAGTATTTTTGAGAAATATATAAATACTTGTTCTAGAGATTCTTCAGCAGCATGTGCATGAATAAATATAATGTATGTCACAAAGGTCAGAGAATACCATCTTCTCACCATTTATTGAAATACCTCTTTGGCTTTCATAAGGTACCCAAATTCCAAACAATCATGGATAATGCTTGTATAGGAAACATGATCAGGCACAATTCCATCCCGAATCATTTTTCTGCAGTGGATCATAAGCTTCGCCTAAATTTCTCAATTTAGAAATACCATCAACAAAGATATTGTTAATCATATGAGGTGGAAATCCCTTTGTTTGCATCTCTTTTTGCAGTTTAAAGGCAGGAAAAATGTCAATTTGCTTCAATTCACCTGCTACGTGGTATGCAACATGATTGGGCACCACTCATTTCTTCATAAAACCATCGAGCCCTAAAATTAGAATTAGGTTCCGATTACCTTTAGAAAAATATTTCATTTTGGATATAACAACAATGATATTGATTATAAAAAAGCTATACATACAACATGATGATTAAAATCGAGGATGTAGAAAAAAGGAAAAATAAAAGTTATATCCAATAATTAATAAACACTAATTACCACAACCCCAAATTAATACAAATGGATTAAAGTATAACATAAATATAATTAATAAATAAATAAATAAAAAGGTCAAGAAACCAGACCACTCTGTTTGCATTTTATTTAGAGAAATTCTACTCAAAATTTCACATTTGCAGGTTTGAATAAGTTTCACATGTAAGAGTCACATGCGGCTTTCAAGCCGAAACTAATATTTTGCAATAAAACATACTAAATTACCTTTCGAAGGCATTCAATTTCGTGAGGAGGGAGACTAAACTCATTCATGTTCCAACTGTAATTGGATAAAAATAATTAGATATCGACATCTCTTACTTAGAGAATCATAAAGTACAAACAAATGACACAATAGAAATCATATATCAATAATTCATAATTCATTAGACAATACGATTTATATTTGCACGCTTATTCACTTGGTACATTGCAAATAAAGATCACATGTGAGTGATCTATGAAAAGTTACTTTATAAACAAATATGTAAAACTATAAAAGAGGTTTAGGGATGCTATACCTTATGGAGTAGATGAGCATCCAACGACACTGGTCGGTGTAATAGAAAGATGATCCAACTATGAAAGAACAGACGACATCAAAGGAATTTGATTTTTTATTTCGAATGAAGCTGCAACGGAGCTGAGTTTACATGAACAACGATAAATTAGAAACGTATACATCATGAAAAAGCGATTGAGAATAATACGGTGAGTATAATTAATTAGACATGAGGTGTATAGAATTAATTAGCGCTTAATCAGCGCTGAGGTGTATCTTGATTATTACTCAGCGCCTACGTATTTTTTTAAGAGCCGTTGATCTAAAAATGAGCATATAATGACTGATTAAACCTTTAAAATTACGAAAGATGAATTAAAATTAATAAGGACAATAAAGTCTGTATAGACCAAAAGTTATAGAGGATTATTATTTAGATTGTTTAAATTTTTTAGATTTTATTATTAAATATATCTATCTATCTATCTATCTATCTATCTATCTACTATATATAAAAGAAGGAAAAAAATGCCAAATATATCCTTTTTGTTTTAAAAAAAGTCAAATCCATCCTTTTTCTATTTTATTACCGAATTTATCCTCTACATATGCTAATTATATCCGAAAATATCCTAAATTCACTAATCATGGAATGCCTGCTGACGTGGCAATAAATTAACTTAAACCCTACACGCTGGATCGAATTTGAAGTGTGTCTCAATTAGGGCTGGGGAAAAATACCGAATATACTACATACCGCACATACCGTATCGAAAAAATACCGAAAATATCGAAATTTTCCGTATACCGTAATTTTCGGTATGGTATCATACCGTACCGTAAGATTTCGGTACGGTAACGGTATAAATTTTTTGATACCGCGGTATATCGCTACCGTACCGAATTTTGGTATATACCACGGTATCGGTATATACCGCGATACCGTTATATACCGCAATATCGGTATGTTGGTATATAGAGAAAGTTCGGTATGCCGGTATATACCGTAATACCGGTATGTCGGTATGTAGTGAATGTTCGGTATGTCGGTATATACCGCGATACGGTATGTCGGTATGTACTGGATGTTCGGTATAGCGGAATATACCGAACTTACCGGAATGTCGGTATGGAAACGGTATGAAAATATTTCATACCGAAACTTTCGGTATACCGAAGATCGGTATACCGAAATGTTCGGTACGGCAACGGTATGAAATTTTTCATACCGTAAAGTTCGGTAAGGTATACGGTACGGAGAATTTTTTTCGGTATGATACCGTACCGAAAATTACGGTATACCGAAAATTTCGATATTTCTTTTTTCGATACGGTATGTGCGGTATGCGGTATACTCGGTATTTTTCCCCAGCCTTAATTGAGAGACACTTCAAATCCCATCAGCAGACATTCCACGATTAGTGAATTTAGGATATTTTCGGATATAATTAGCATATGTAGAGGATAAATTCGGTAATAAAATAGAAAAAGGATATATTTGGCTTTTTTTGAAAGAAAAATGATATATTTGGCATTTTTTCCTATAAAAGAAGCCTTCAAAACCTTCCAGCTCCAATTTCATTCATGACCCTTGGATCTTGATTCAATTTGATTTCTATCCATTGGATCGCCGGGTTGATTTCTGTCCGTTTGATCTTTGTTCAATTGAAATTAGACCGTTCATTCTCCAATTTCATTCTTGGCCGTCCGATTTTTCAGTGTAATTCGATTTTCCATCGTTCGATTCTCTTGCCTTCTTCCTTACCGATTACGCATTCGCCTCCCACCTGTCCAATTCCCCATTTCTTCATCTTTCTTCTTGCTCTCCGTCGTCTCGTGGATTTGCAGTCTGAATGTTGAATCGCCTGCGTGTTGCTTGGGTTGGCGAATGTGATTTATTATTTCTTCATATGTATTTACCCCATATATTTCATGGGTTTCATCGAGTTCTCTATTCCTATGCAAAATCCCTTCTTCGGCCTATCCATTCTTTTGCAAAATCCCTAGCAGAAATCTCATCTATTATCTGTTTAGGTTTCTTCAACGTATTTCCTCCCAAAGTCCCAAGCGTCGCAAGGTTCCTGCTTTCTTCTCTGCTTCCCCAGTCAAAGATTTGCCTTAAGCCTCCGCCTCCCTTCCCTCCGTTCGCAGTAGATTTTGAACTTTCCAGCGTTCGAGGGAGTCCGGGCGACGGGGAACCAGGGAGTGGAAGAGAGTGGGTTTCCATCTGGTTATCAGTGGCAGATGCCGCCGGGTCTCTGGCGTCTAACCGGAGCCGTTGCCACCGGAAACGAGGTCAGTTCTCTGATGTTGTTTTTTTCCCCCTTTCAGAAGGGCTAATAATGCTCCCCTTGTGGCTGCGGGAATGAAATTGGGGTATAATTTTCCCACAATGAACAGGGCTAATAATGCTCTCCTTGTGCTCAACTCTGGTGCCCCTCACCTGTAAAAACAATTGCAAGTGGCGAGACAAAAAGGAAATTGCACGGCAACACATACGGGGCTACATCATATCTCCACTATATACCAGGTATGTATTTTATATTTTATTTTTTGAAGTGGAAAGGACCATAATGTGTTTATTTTCCATTTCATCAGCTTGATATATAAGACATTTTATTCTCAAACTATATTTTTATCAGAATGAGATGCTACTTTTGAAGATTAAATCATACTGTGGGCTATTCCATTATTGTTGGCAAATGGAAAACCTAATTCTTACCATATTTTGCTTTGTCATTAGAGTAGTTGGTCAAAGACTGATGTAACAGTGTGAGACATTACTTAGTTTGTTCTAATTATGTGTATCATTGCAGGCTTAATAATGTAGGAAATTTAGTGGAAGTTTAAAGAGCCCTTCCATGAACAAGCGGGTTGTCAGAAAGCATTCTGATCTGTTTACTAATTCACTTTCAAGGAACTCATCCACTGTTGAGAAGTATCTTGATTGCTTGTTAAGTGAGAAGAGCTCCCCCAGCAATGTTGGACTCCACCTAAATAAAGTGATTTGTGTATTTGTTATTCATGATAAAGCGATTTCATGTTTAAAAGTGCAGGCTACCTCCAAATCTTTGCACTATTTTGTGTGTGAACTTCTTTCTGATAAGAAACCAGATGAGATTCCTTTGGTGAGTTGTCTCTTTTTGCTTTTTCAAAAGCACAAAAGCAATGAATCAGCAATTGAGATGATTTTCTATCTTTTGTTCCTGTTTTGATTGGATTATGGATAGCATCTTACCGAATCCTTGTTTTGCGTTTTGAAATGCTGGCATGTAGCTCTAATTTTCATTTTCTGTAATGTGTTGTGGTAGCATTCCCCTACTGGCGTGATCTTAATTTTCTTGAATTGCTCGGACATACCATCTCTGCACTTTCTGGCAATGATACATCCACAACGTTTTGCTTAGTGGCCATCTAGATTTGTGTTTTTATAATTATTAGGTTTTGCAGTCAGAATTCAACTAACGTGATTGGTTGTGTGACAGAAGAATCCTTTTCTATAGTGGGTTGATTATCAAATTCAAATGCTACATAGTCAAAAGTCCGCTATTTATTTTGCTTTTGTGTTTGATGTCAAATGACCTTTAGTTTAAAGTATGACAAAACCAACACCATTGATATGATCTTAATTCTTAGGAGCTTGGGACGGATGTGAATCTCTATGCTTTGGTTCATTGTCTGCAGGTTAGTGCAATTAGTATTGGTACACTAATTCAATTAGTTTGTGTTTTCTGCAGTAATTTTTCATTTTATATGTGTCAGTTTTTAGCTTTGATACTTGGTGATGAATGATGATTATATAGTTAAGGTTCCCCCAAGGTTTAGCTTTTAGCACAGTTTTACTCCTATTAATAAATGAACTGCAATGTCTTCATGATTAAGATTGTGCCTTATAACGAGTTTCTCAGATTCATTCAGATCCTAACTAAGCACACCCATCGCATATGAGAGTGGGGCTTCCTCCACCCTCTCTTCATCCTCCTCTTCTTCATTTCTTTTCCCCCTTTTCTGCCTTAGAATGAAATTTGTATGTCATCACATATCGTGAAAAACCCATCTATTGAGCTTCATAATAATTTGTTTATAAATTTCAGGGTTGGAGTTGGGTTCATCTCTGCTTTGATATCCTTTTTATTTTTGCATGAGATTCTTACCTCCCATTTTTTTAACTGTCCAAATTCATAACGCTCTGTGAAGCCTTAACTTTCAGAACCTTTTCAAGTATGCTGGTTTGGACATTGACAAGTAAGTGCATATCTTTTGTGTTTACTTATTTAACGAATTTTAATTTTTTTTTCATGTTTATTGTCAGTTGTCACTTATAATTTCATTGGTATTTTGTAGCCTTCAGAACTTGGAGTGCTGTCTTTTTGTTCTTTTTCCATATTTCTCGTAAGACATTATCGAACTTTCACATTTTATTAATCACAATGCTCCAGAATCTGATAGTTGGGAGCTTCTCTTTCTTTTGGCATGTAATATGTGTTTGTCTTAAATTGTATTTAGATACATGCTTGCTGAAGGGCTTGGTCTCTCGGGTATTGTATCCATATTGTTCACTGGAATAGTAAGTGCAACTGATCTTTTAACTTGTATGTATCTGTAGTAAAAAAAATCCTCTGAAAAATTTGGTTTGTGTTTTAGGTGATGAAGCACTACTCTTACTCAAACTTGTCGGAGAAGTCTCAGAGATTTGTATCTGCATCATCACTGGCAGAGACCTTTGTGTGAGCAGTCACTCTAATTTACTTCTTTATTTTAGTTTTTTAAATAGATTTTTAATTTATTTATAGTTCTGGGCTTATTTTTCTGGTTGTGTTTTTTGCAGATTTATTTACATGGGCTTTGACATTGCCATGGAAAAGCATAGCTGGTCTCATGTTGGATTTATCTTTTTCGCAATTGTATCCTTAACTGTGTAATTTTTAAGTCAGCTTAGATGATTTCAATTCATGTTTGAGGGGAGTCCTTTTTTCCTTAACCTGCTCTAAATCAATCAAGATATCCATAGGAATTGCCAGGTGTGCACTTTGGCCCCCACTATACCAACCTTCCTATTTATAATGATTTGTTTCCTTGCTGCTGCAAATTTTAAAAAATTATTGCCGACGAAATATTTTGCCTGTCCTATGCTATTGTTGATGCATGGTGCATTTAGTTTTTTAATTGAAACACTTGATAAATATTGCTCTCATTTTCTATTTTGTAGAGCTGCAAACGTGTTCTCGTGTGCCTACTTGGTGAATTTGGTTCGGCCAGCAAGTAGAAACATACCAATGAAGCACCAAAAAGCTTTTTGGTACAGTGGTATGTGCCATGTGGTTAAGTTTTTCTGGTTGTACTTTGCAATTTGAGGCATTTGTAGAAGGAGCCTATTTGTTGACTGCTCAAAATGATGCTTTTTTCCATCACAGGGCTCAGAGGAGCAATGGCTTTTGCTCTGGCTTTGCAATCGATTCATGATCTTCCGGAAGGGCATGGCCAGACAATTTTCACTGCGACTACTGCAATAGTTGTTTTAATGGTAAACAGTCAACTTGTGAAACTAATTACTGCCCTTTTTGTTAATGGTAGTTAAACAATTTTATTCTCAAACTATTTTTTTATCATATTGAGATGCTACTTTTGAAGATTAAATCATATTGTTGGCTATTCCATTATTGTTGGCAAATGGAAAACCTAATTCTTACCATATTTTGCTTTGTCATTAGAGTAGTTGGTCAAAGATTGATATAACAGTGTGAGACATTACTTAGTTTGTTCTAATTATGTGTATCATTGCAGGCTTAATAATGTAGGAAATTTAGTGGAAGTTTAAAGAGCCCTTCCATGAACAAGCAGGTTGTCAGAAAGCATTCTGATCTGTTTACTAATTCACTTTCAAGGAACTCATCCACTGTTGAGAAGTATCTTGATTGCTTGTTAAGTGAGAAGAGCTCCCCCAGCAATGTTGGACTCCACCTTAATAAAGTGATTTGTCTATTTGTTATTCATGATAAAGCGATTTCATGTTTAAAAGTGCAGGCTACCTCCAAATCTTTGCACTATTTTGTGTGTGAACTTCTTTCTGATAAGAAACCAGATGAGATTCCTTTGGTGAGTCGTCTTTTTTTGCTTTTTCAAAAGCACAAAAGCATTTTTTTTTTTGAGGGAAAATGGGATTCTCATTCATAAACCAGATTAGTACACAGCCACCACAAAGATCCCTGCAGTCTAAATATATTCTGACCATTCAAAAACATCCGGCCCGACTACTTCCAACCTACTAGAATGCATCTAAAAACGGGACTGAAAAACAACCCTAGATACTAGAATCAAGCTACATTATAATCAAATCACCACATCAAGCATCAACCTTTTTACTTTCAAAAGCAATATCAATGACATGCAGCAGCACCAGCAACCAGCACCATCAAGTGAGTGGCCTCAACTGAATCAGAAATCACTAATATTACAACCTGCAAATAACAGCCCTGCTCAATGTCCGTTCCTTAAACAAAATCGCACCAGGGTACCACCAATCCATTTCAAGTCCCATAATCCAAGCAGCCACCAGTGTTGAGGGGTCAGTAGTGCTCTCAAGTGATAATCAACATGACCATTCATAAACTTGCTACACAACACACATCTCCCCTGCAAAAAGATATCTAATCCAGAACATCGGAACACAGGAGCACATAATGGAGTGATCAAAGGGACAGGAAAAGAAGGTAACGGCTACATGGCAAGGAGGCTAGAAAAGCGTTTCATGAGTGTAGAATACCATCCGTAAATGATCAAACAAAAAAAAATTCAAATCGTGTTGCAAGGAAATGAGCTCATCATATAAAAGACCAACTCCAACCTCAAGTGTAAGAAAGCAGATATGCAACTCTACGTAGCTCTCTATCCTTTCAATCAAAAGACTTTTCTCATTGAGGCACCCCTACATGTAGAACCAATGCTCTTTTTTCTAATGTTTGAACCAGCTTCATTCTCCTTCATTTTCATTTTTTTTTCTTTTTTTTTTTACTCCTTTTCTTTTCTTTTCTTTTCTTTTTTTTTTCAACACATTTTTTGAACACCATAAATAAGAGAAAGCGTTTTTAAACACTCTTCAAGATAGGACACCCAGACACAATATTGAATGAATCCCATTCTCACTCTTGCAAGACACTCCAATACACTGAGTTTCCCAACTATTGACATTCCACTACCCTGAGATTCCCATATTAACTTTGCAACACGATCGAATTTTATGTGAAAATTTACAGATAGTACCTGAGATGTCCAATAGAGCCGAGCCTCTTTGTGAATGAAGTACAGAGATGACAAATGTCAAACTTTGGGCAAGAAACAGGAAGATAAAACTATTAGGCCAGAAAGAATACACTAGGGATGAGGGATGGGTGTGGGAAAGCAACAAGCCGGCAAGGGGCTGACGGAGTGCTCTTAGTGTTTCCAATCCACTGGATGGATAACAGCAGGCTTGACATGTGTAGCATATCAAGTATCTGAATATCAAGATGATTATCCCATAATTGCACTACCGAAAAGATTAAATGCTTAGGTCTCACCGTTTTGATTCCTCTGTAGCGTGATGTACCCCATGCGAAAGATCTCCCAAGAATTCTGTCATCACAAAAGCAATGAGTCGGCAATTGAGATGCTTTTCTATTTTTTGTTCCTGTTTTGATTGAATTATGGATAGCATCTTACCGAATCCTTGTTTTGCGTTTTGAAATGCTGGCATGTAGTTCTAATTTTCATTTTTTGTAATGTGTTGTGGTAGCATTCCCCAACTGGCGTGATCTTAACTTTCTTGAATTGCTCGGACATACCATCTTTGCACTTTCTAGTCTGGCGAGGTTTGGTAATTTCAGTATTTATTTCAGCGGAGTACTTACAAAAAAAAATGTGTAGTGGAGCAGGAATAGAAATGAGATGGAGATAAATCTTAATTTTCGGCTACTACCTCAGTGACTTCCGTCAGATATTTCTGTTAAAGGTATTGTTTGCTTAAGCTTGTCAGCAGGTGACTTGTGAGTGTTCAGCTTTCCAGGGAGAGTTCTTTGAACAATGCTGCAAGCAGATACTACTTAATTTGGCTATGATCTTCCAACGTGAAGCCCAAATCCCTTTTTTTTTTTTTACCTAAAATCTGTTTTGAGTTTTGGCCACGGATGTTTCTGCAGGTTTGGCAGGGGCTACTGCTGATGTGCAATGTTAGATGTTTTGACAAATAAATGGTCTCGGTATGTTTAAGTTAACCACTTGTGTTTCCCATTTACGTTTTAGGTTTTGGCTCTGTAGCTTGAACTTCAAATGATAATATATGGGTTTTAATCTGTTCAGAGTTACGCCTATTGGAGAGCCACCCACACTAAGGGGCAGCTCATGTTGCAAATGTTGTAGGTAAAATGCTTGTCGTTCAGGTTTGTTGAATTGTAGATTGTGTATAGAGGTTAACATTTATTTCTCTATAATACAGACATATTGACACTAACATTCGTGACCATCACAGGGTGGGATTGGCCCAGTGGTTTATCTGCAGAAGATCTGCATGTTTTGGATCTCACTCAACAACGCCCAAGATGGCATAAGTTTTTAGCTTTGCAATTACAGATCTATCTATCTATCAATCTATATATCTATCTATCTAGATGGGTTCATTTACAACTGACCTGAGTTGAGTTGAGATACCATTGACCTCATGTTGACATGTGTAAAGCCACTCCTATAATTGTTTCTGTAGTCAATGTATTGAACTTTACTTTTTTTCCCTAGGGTTGTGGTCCATGGACCAGGCCAGGGCCACGCTATGGACATGTCATGGCTTTGGTTGGAGAACGCCCTCTCAAGTGATGTGCGGAAGCCCTGAAAGATAGTGAGGAAAAGAATGTCAAGTTTGAAGAAACTGAGAAAAGAGCTAACCAACTCAAGGAATCCTTGACCAGGTAGAATAGATCCCGAATTTGTTGTCTTTGGTCATGTCTCCCTGGAAACGTTAATTTCAATTCACAAAATTTTCAATAGGTCATGCCCATGCTTGGTAGCTGCAATTTCGTCCTTGAAATCTTTGCAGCCCTTCAGTTTTCCATTTAATTGCTGTCATATGCATTTATTTTGTTTTCTCGGCATTCAGCAACCTAATTGAAATAATTTGTTCTTTAGTTTTGATATGTCATTAGGTATAACTAATCATAATTTGGTTCTATTGCTAGGCTCGAGGAGAAGCTGGCTAACATAGAATCAGAAAACAAAGTTCTTCGCCAACAAGCTCCAGCCATGGCACAGAATAATAAATTACTATCAAGAAGCTCAAGGTCTCTTATGCAGGTGAACTTAACACTATAAATTTCATTGTTAAATATTCCATCAGATATGCTGCATATCACTAATTAATATTTTCATTTTTATTTATGGGTGAAAATCTCAAAGGATTGGAAGCACAAAGGCCCCTATTGTAAGTCACATTAACTATGGAAATGTCAAATATATGTTATGTAGGGGAGGGTTTAATAATCCTGTCTTTTTCATATTGTAGGATTTGCATAGTCATTCAATGAATGTTTATTATTACTATTATTTTATTATTATTTGATAGGATTCGATTTATGTTTGATTATTAGATGCAAAGGAGTTATTTTAATCCTAAGTGGTTTTTCTTACAGCCTCTCTGCATCTTTTGGTTTATGCCCGTACAACTTTGTTGCTTATGTAGTTATGCTATTGCACTTGAATCATTTTGTTGTCAATTTGCTCTAATGAGTGGTGTAACTGCGAAGCTTTTTTTTTTTCCCCTCCCCTCTGGCACAGTGTAACTGTGAAGCTTTAGAAATATCATTCTGTATAAATCTTATTGCGATTAACTAGATTCGTATAATTCTCCTACGGTGTCAGTTGCCTTGTCTCTCTTGTTTATACACTTTGCTATTCTCCAATCTGCAGTAATTTGTATACATGATAAGGTGTTACAAATTCTTGAATCATTTTACTTATGGGGCTGAGTAGTTGCTTATCAAATGGGTCAGAAATGGGATCTGGCAAAACAAGTTGGAAAATGATTTCTGATTCGAAATTTCATATTTGAATTGTTTGTTTTAGTTTGCAAAAGTTGTTCTACTAAATAAGAAAGTGAGAGTTTATGGTTGATTCAAGGCTACCCTCTTGCATTGTTTCTTCTGAGTAGTGCATTACTTCAATTTCATTTCATACGATGTTCTTAAATCATCCGTTTATAGTCATGCCAGATTGTGGAAGTCAACCCTATCAGCAAAAAGGAAATCAAATGGTCTGAATACAAGAAAGTGCCAATATTGTTGGTTGATGGGGAGCAGATGGTTGATACATCTGGTAATAAATTTGTAGAATAAAAAAAAATGCGAGCTTTCCACTTCTCCCAAAGGCCACATTACCTTTTTTGGGTACTTGTCAATTCAGCCAATGCTTCCAAATATCTTAGTTTTTCTGAATCAACAATTTTCATATGCTTTATGTCTTTTTCATGTAGATATTACTGATTATTAGCCAAAACCTTTTATACTAACTCTTTCCAAGCCTTCTTCATGTAACTATAATTGATAGGTTGGCAGAGAATCTGATGAAGAGAATAAATGGCATAGGTATGTGCTTTTTGCTATTATCATCGTTCCTTCATAGTTCCATGATCTCTTCCCTGAACTGCTTATAGCTGCTTTTTGTATTATCTACTATTCTTTATTACTTTTGCTATTAATTAGGTTTGAGGGAGCATACTCGAAAGCTCTTGGAGTTGATGTGGAGAATTCAATTGTTTTGATCGCATGTGTTGATCTGGTGCTGTTGATCTCATTTGCATTGATTCAATTTGAGCAATTACTCCACAGGCAGAAATTGAAGTGAGCTCAAATCTTATTGACTTTTATAATTCTTTCACTTGCTAATTCTATTCAGTGGTTCTAGCCTCAATTTTTTTTTTTGCTCTGTACTTTCTGCAAAAGCGAGCAATCGGAATGCAACAAATGGGTTTGCAAGCACGCCTAATGTGTAACGCCCCAAAAATTTTAAACTAATTTTTGCTGACGTCACTGCCGTGTTACCTCACTTAAACTGTTGGCCAATCAATTTAAGTTCAATAACACGAAGCCTGGTAATCAGAAAATCCAACAGAGAATAACAATACAGTAAAAGAGTAAGCAACAGAAACATGTCTAACACATAATCATCAAGTCTCGGCTACAAGCCACATACAGTACCTCACCTCGGTACTCACGTTAACCTGTCCAAATACCAAGTATACAGGGAAAATAACAAAACAAGGGTTCTCAAGCCAATCCCAACCGTCAGAAAATACTAAAAAATAACAAGCTAGTCACAACTAGATAGCATAGAGTCTAATACAGCAACCCAATCAAGACCTATCAATGCAATCCTACTAGATCACTCAGCCCCAAACCCGTCGTTATGCTCATGCACTGCGTCCTCCTCGGGAGTATCTATAAAACAGACAAAAAGCAAGGTGTCAGTACATAAAGTACTGAGCAAGAGTAGGAAAAGCTGGGAAACAGGGAATAAGCTTTTAGAGGGGTTATTAACAGTTTATATAATTGCATAATTAAATACATAATTAAAACATCACACCGTCCCATACCGGTGCTTCAACCACGTCATACACTGCAAAACAGATAATAATATGAATGATGGATGATGAGATGAAATGTTATGACCTAAAGTGTCTATCTACCCTAAATGCAGCATATAAGTATGTCTAGCGCGCATCCTAATACCATGGCCGGCATTCTTTCCCATTAAGGATCCACCTCTCCTTAATGGTCGAAAGAGATGCCTACAGTGCCCCCGCCGCGGACACTACATGCATAAAGGGGTAAGTGGACTTACGGAGTGGCATCCCCAAGGATCGAACCACAGACAGCGGGTAGAGCCCAGAGCATCTCGCTCTCGAAAGCTTACATGCCCAGAACTAAGTTCTCGAAAGCATAACACATAATCAACACAATATATATATGCCCAAGATAATCAAATATTCATGTATGCCCAGTTTAACAACTCGAAAGCATAAACATGAGATTTGTATCCTCGAAAGCATAAAGTCACCAATCATAATAATGTCAAACGCATGCCCAATCTCATGACTCGGAAGCATACTAAGATAATTTCCAAGTCCCAAGACTAGAATTTAGATTCCGGGTTAGCCAAACCCCACATATTGGCTCGCAACTCTGTTACAAAAGTTAAGTACAAGGTCACTCGAATCTCCTTAATTTCTAAGGCATGGTAGATTCCACAATCCAATACCAATAGTTACGAATCAAGTACCAACAAGGATTAGACCATTTAAAAACATTTCTCGAAGCCTAGAACGAGTAAGAAACGATAAAATACGGAAGGAAAAGAAAAATAGAAGAAACAACGAATCGGCACGCAAGGGACACCCCGAGGTTATAAACTCCTATAAATAAATTTTTGAAGGAGTCATTATCTCTTAATTCCAATTGCATATTTGAAATCCTTGTTCCGAGTAGGGTCAGATTCATATATGGTTTGCGAAAATCGGATTAGAAACGAGTAAGTTAGAGCCGATTCAAGTTTGTGGGTTTTTGGGTGCACAGGAGGCGCCAATAGTGGCGCTCCAAGCCCCTTTTGGGCGCCGCAAAGGCATTGCGGCGCCCAAACTGGGCACCAACACAGCAGAGGCGCCACAGTGGCGCTCCGGGCTAGTTTTAGGCGCCACCAAGGCATTGTGGCGCCTAAACTGAAGGCTTCAAGGGCTGGGGCGCCGCAGCGGCGCTCCGGACCACTTTTAGGCTCCACATAGGCTATGTGGTGCCTTTGAAGCTTCAGCAGAGGCAGAATTTCGCGAATTTCACCATTTTCTTCCAATCTTCCCCCACAATAAGCTAAATCCTACTCTTGCCTTGGATTATGATGTCCCAAAGTCTTCAATCTCAGCTCCCAAGCTTCTCCAAACACCAAGGCAAGCTACATTACAAAATTTAACACCAAAACATCAAGATTCACCCAAGAACATGAGTTCTACCAACATGCATCCATTGTAAGCTTCAATAAATGAAATCATCCCAACAAGGACAAGCCAAAGACTCACCTCAGCTTCTACACACACCAATGTAGCTCCCAATCAAAGATTCAACCCTCAACACAAGCCAAATCTACAAGAAATCCACCCAACACCATTCAATCCCGTCACTTGTTTTGCCCCCTTCACAATCCACCTCAAAACTCTTCAAAATCATGAATTACTAAGTGAAAATTACTTACCTTAGGTAGTATAATGGAACCCCCACTTGATTTGAGCAAAAACACAAGAATTTAGGAAGATTTGGCATCAACCCTAGCTCCCTCAAGAGAGGTGACGGGAATTGGAGAAGGTTTGGAGTAGAAATGAGTCTCAAACCCACATGTCCGATTTTTATGTCCCAAAATGGGTCCGGGTCGGATCCTATGATGCGGGTCGGGTCGGAGAGTGAAATGGTGGGTTGGACTCTTCAAGCCTTGAGTCAATTCTTTACTAATCAAGTTGAATTGAACATTTGGACTCTTATTCTCTTGTGGGTTGAACCCACATATTCTTCCACTTCATTCCAATCATACCTACAAAATAATCCATAACATCTATTTGGCTTAATTAACCACAATTAATTAAATTAATTATGCATTAATTAAATCGGGATGTTACAATCCCTCCCCCTTAGGATCATTCGTCCTCGAATGAAAGATTGTGGATTAGGTAAGATACCTCATTGAATGGGAATCAAGTCAAATTCAGGGTACCGTTCCATCATGCTATTTTCCGTTTCTCAAGTGGCATCTTCTACTCCATGCTAGACCAAAGTACTTTCACCATCTTGGTCACCTTGTTGCAAAGTACTTTTTCTTTGGTATCCAATATCGCTACGTGGTACTCTTCATACTCCAAGCTCTAGTCCAGTACCACTTCATCCGGTTGGATGATCTTCTGGGGATCGGAAACGTATTTCCTAATTGCGAGACATGGAAAACAGCATGCACATTTCTCACCTCAGCTGGCAATTCCAAACGATAGGTCACCTTCCTAACTTTCCTGATGATCTCAAGGAACCTATAAACAGAGGACTCAATTTCCCCTTCTTGATAGGTCTGCATAACTCTTTGACGATCCTGAGCTTCCTTCCTTCTGTCTCTGACCACTCGAACAATTTCAGTGGTTTGCTCAATAAGCTCGAAACCCAACACCGCTCGTTCCGAAGGATCACTCCAACAAAAGGTGTTCTGCACTTCGTTTCGTAAGGCCTCGAAAGGAGCCACACAAATACTCGCGTGATGACTATTGTTGTAGGAGAATTTCACCAAGGGTAGAAGTTTCTCCCCAATCCTTGGAAATCTATCACACGTGCCCTCAACATATCTTCCAATTTCCTGATGGTCCTTCTGTCTGCCCATCAGTGTGAGGGTGCCACGCCATGCTCATACAAATATGAGTGCCAAAAGCTACTTGCAATTCCTTCTGAAAATCTAGACAAGAATCTGGAATCCCTGTCTAAGATGATCTCCTTCGACACCCCAAACCGTCTAACCGTATGTTGGATGTAAGCACCCGTCAATTATTGCATACTCCAATTCCATCTCATAGGAACAAACACCGTGCTCTTGGTCAGTCGATCTTCACCCACCCAAATGGTGTCTCTAACCTATTCCTTGTCTTAGGTAATCCAGTGACGAAATCCATAGCCATAAACTTCCACTTCCACATGGGAACCTCCAAAGGTTGCAATAACCCCGAAGGTCGCATGTGTTCTGCCTTAACCTTCTGACAAGTAGAGCACTTAGACACAAACTCAACAACTTCCTTCTTCATGCCCTTCCACTGGTAATTCTGTCTCAAGTCCTTGTACATCTTCACCGGATGTACAGAGTAAGGTGTACAATGTGCTTCCTCCATAAATTACATTTTCAACGCCTGGTCCTCGGAAGGCATACACAACGATTCTCAAACCTGATCACACCTATGCTATCAATAGTGAATCAGTCAGCCTCGCCTTGCCGAATCTTAGCTCTCAAATGAGTAATCTCTTGACTCGTAGCTTGGCTTAATCTGAGCTCCTCAAGTAGTGAGGGCATCGCTATCATAGCACTTAATCTCGCCTTCACACCATAAAGGACTGCCACAATTTCCTACTTCTCCAATTCTTGCCTCAAATGCCATGGGAGGGTAATAGCATTCGGCAATTTTCCATTCCTGCTAAGTGCATCAGCCACTCGATTCGCCTTTCCATCAGTGTATCGAGTGCTAGTGTCATAATCCTGTAAGAACTCCAACCACCTTTGCTTCTTGCCACTTATCTTATCTGCAGTATAGAGACACTTGAGATTCTCGTGATCAGAATAGATTTGACCTTTAGCACCATAAATATAATGCCTACAAATCTTCAATGCATGCACAACCGCTGCCATCTCCAAGTCGTGCATCGTGTAATTTTAGTTCATGAGGCTTCAATTGCCTAGATGCATATGCAATCACCCTATCATTTTGCATAAGTACGCACCCAAGTCCTCGATGAGAAGCATCGGTGTATACCTCATATTCCCCAGATTCATCGGGTAACACCGAAACTGAAGCTTCCGTCACCTTCTCCTTCAATAGATCAAATGCCTCTTGACAATCCTCGCTCCACTGAAAATGTACATCTTTCTTCAATAACTGAGTCAGGCGTCGAGCACTACTTACGACACCCCTCAATGAACCTCTTGTAAAATCCTACCGACCCAAGGAAACTACGTACCTCCCAGACAGTAGTTAGTGGATTCAACCCCAACACTACTTCCACCTTAGCTGGATCCACGGAAATTCCTTAACCCGAAATAATATGCCCAAGAAAAGCAGCCTTATCCAGCCATAATTCACACTTGAAAGCTTGGCATATAATTTGTGCTCTCTGAGCACCTGCAAAACTGTTCTGAGATGCTCCTTATGCGTCTGTATATCGGGAGAGTGTACCTATATTCATCGATGAAAATGACCATACACACATCCATCCATGGTCTAAACATATAATGCATCAAGTTCATGAAAACCGCCGGTGCATTAGTCATTTCGAACGGCATCACCATAACTTCAAAATGACCGTAACGTGCTTCGAAGGATGTTTTCTTGTGGTCCCCTTTTCGCTATTCGAATTTAATGATATCCGAATCTTCAGTCAGTCTAGATGACGTTGAAGCGCCCTTCAGTTGATCAAACTAGTCGTCAACCCTTGGCATTGGATACATGTTCTTGACCGTCACCTGATTAATTCCGCGGTAATCGATGCACATCCGCTACTCCCATCCTTCTTCTTCACAAAGATTACAGGTGCTCCTTTATCATGTTACTCCTTAAGCTGTTCCTTCAACTCCCTCAATTCTGCGGAGTCATACGTTAAGGAGCCTTCGCAATCGGAGTTGCCCTTGGCACCAAGTCTAAGGCAAAATCTATCTCCCGGTCATTTCATCGGAATTACATCGGAAGATCCCGAGATGATAGAAATTGGTGAAACTGCTGGTCCTGATGTAGGTTGTGTGATCTCGTGCACATAGCAGATATGCGCCGGGTACCCCTTTCTGTTTAATATCGCAAAAGACACGGAGGATACAACTCGAACATTAGGATAATAGATCGCTTCCTCACCTTCTTGATTGACGAAAGATATTCTTGGTACTCTGAAATCCAACCTCGCCTGGTACTTGGACAACAATCCATTCCCAGTATAAGATCAGAATCTACCAAGTCTAGCACCATGAGGTAAGTGCTGAACTCCTGAATCCTTTATAGTTATATGTGCATTGGGTCCTATCCGTTCACTTCGTATTATATCACCAGATGGTAATGACACAAGAAGATGATAAGTCATCAAAGGTCCCATCCAGTGTGCGGATATCATATCTAAGGACATAAGTGAGCACGGTGTCCGTGTTTAGCACGTTATTAACAAATATAGTACCTACACATTCAACAATATGTGGCACTATCCTCATAATGACTTGCAATAATACAACATGCTCCACTTAGCGCTGGTAATATTTTGAACTGTCATGTCTCCACTTGCTCCAAAGTGAGGAACTCCCTCCTCTTGAAATCCATCATTTGAGGGATTTAGAATGAGATCGCACGGTATAGCAGAACGCCTTCCCAAGTAAATCTTGATCTCTTCACAAACTCGTTCTCACAAGTTCGCCACCAACGTAGCGCTGAATCCACAAGATGCCTATTTGGATGAATTGGAACGACTCTCTGTCCCTGATTAATGTTCCGCATAACTGAGAGCATCTGTGGCATAAGCTGAACGGAATTGAAAGGTAAAGGCCTTAGTGGCAGTGGTCGTGAAACTGGTTCATCTTCCAGGCGAAGTCCCTCATTAACTCCCAACAGTTCATCTGAATGAAGGCCCTTCCCTTTAGTGAGGTCATTCTTTCACTGACATTATACTGCCCATCGTCACCAATTGCCAGTCCCGAATTTCTATGAGGCCCTTCCGCCTCTCGGTTTCCAACTATGCGCGACGGTATCCTGTACTCAAACATAACAAACCATTGAGTAACATTCGGTAATGATACCGAATATCAATTAAGTAAGTATAGATCTCCCGGGATATCCTTATGAATTGATCGTGGTTTGGCTCACAAACCAAAACTCAATCTCATAAGGTACGCAGTTATCCCAAAAATAATGCTATACAACAGGAATATACGCATAATCCAATGCAAATCCTATACTATATGCATTCCCCCACACACCTCACCACATGCTTGTGTCAAATTCTAAGCACATAAGAGCACACATGGCTCTGATACCAACACGTAACGCCCCAAAAATTTTAAACTAATTTTTGCTGACGTCACTGCCGTGTTACCTCACTTAAACTGTTGGCCAATCAATTTAAGTTCAATAACACGAAGCCTGGTAATCAGAAAATCCAACAGAGAATAACAATACAGTAAAAGAGTAAGCAACAGAAACATGTCTAACACATAATCATCAAGTCTCGGCTACAAGCCACATACAGTACCTCACCTCGGTACTCACGTTAACCTGTCCAAATACCAAGTATACAGGGAAAATAACAAAACAAGGGTTCTCAAGCCAATCCCAACCGTCAGAAAATACTAAAAAATAACAAGCTAGTCACAACTAGATAGCATAGAGTCTAATACAGCAACCCAATCAAGACCTATCAATGCAATCCTACTAGATCACTCAGCCCCAAACCCGTCGTTATGCTCATGCACTGCGTCCTCCTCGGGAGTATCTATAAAACAGACAAAAAGCAAGGTGTCAGTACATAAAGTACTGAGCAAGAGTAGGAAAAGCTGGGAAACAGGGAATAAGCTTTTAGAGGGGTTATTAACAGTTTATATAATTGCATAATTAAATACATAATTAAAACATCACACCGTCCCATACCGGTGCTTCAACCACATCATACACTGCAAAACAGATAATAATATGAATGATGGATGATGAGATGAAATGTTATGACCTAAAGTGTCTATCTACCCTAAATGCAGCATATAAGTATGTCTAGCGCGCATCCTAATACCATGGCCGGCATTCTTTCCCATTAAGGATCCACCTCTCCTTAATGGTCGAAAGAGATGCCTACAGTGCCCCCGCCGCGGACACTACATGCATAAAGGGGTAAGTGGACTTACGGAGTGGCATCCCCAAGGATCGAACCACAGACAGCGGGTAGAGCCCAGAGCATCTCGCTCTCGAAAGCTTACATGCCCAGAACTAAGTTCTCGAAAGCATAACACATAATCAACACAATATATATATGCCCAAGATAATCAAATATTCATGTATGCCCAGTTTAACAACTCGAAAGCATAAACATGAGATTTATATCCTCGAAAGCATAAAGTCACCAATCATAATAATGTCAAACGCATGCCCAATCTCATGACTCGGAAGCATACTAAGATAATTTCCAAGTCCCAAGACTAGAATTTAGATTCCGGGTTAGCCAAACCCCACATATTGGCTCGCAACTCTGTTACAAAAGTTAAGTACAAGGTCACTCGAATCTCCTTAATTTCTAAGGCATGGTAGATTCCACAATCCAATACCAATAGTTACGAATCAAGTACCAACAAGGATTAGACCATTTAAAAACATCTCTCAAAGCCTAGAACGAGTAAGAAACGATAAAATACGGAAGGAAAAGAAAAATGGAAGAAACAACGAATCGGCACGCAAGGGACACCCCGAGGTTATAAATTCCTATAAATAAATTTTTGAAGGAGTCATTATCTCTTAATTCCAATTGCATATTTGAAATCCTTGTTCCGAGTAGGGTCAGATTCATATATGGTTTGCGAAAATCGGATTAGAAACGAGTAAGTTAGAGCCGATTCAAGTTTGTGGGTTTTTGGGTGCACAGGAGGCGCCAATAGTGGCGCTCCAAGCCCCTTTTGGGCGCCGCAAAGGCATTGCGGCGCCCAAACTGGGCACCAACACAGCAGAGGCGCCACAGTGGCGCTCCGGGCTAGTTTTAGGCGCCACCAAGGCATTGTGGCGCCTAAACTGAAGGCTTCAAGGGCTGGGGCGCCGCAGCGGCGCTCCGGACCACTTTTAGGCTCCACATAGGCTATGTAGCGCCTCTGAAGCTTCAGCAGAGGCAGAATTTCGCGAATTTCACCATTTTCTTCCAATCTTCCCCCACAATAAGCTAAATCCTACTCTTGCCTTGGATTATGATGTCCCAAAGTCTTCAATCTCAGCTCCCAAGCTTCTCCAAACACCAAGGCAAGCTACATTACAAAATTTAACACCAAAACATCAAGATTCACCCAAGAACATGAGTTCTACCAACATGCATCCATTGTAAGCTTCAATAAATGAAATCATCCCAACAAGGACAAGCCAAAGACTCACCTCAGCTTCTACACACACCAATGTAGCTCCCAATCAAAGATTCAACCCTCAACACAAGCCAAATCTACAAGAAATCCACCCAACACCAGTCAATCCCGTCACTTGTTTTGCCCCCTTCACAATCCACCTCAAAACTCTTCAAAATCATGAATTACTAAGTGAAAATTACTTACCTTAGGTAGTATAATGGAACCCCCACTTGATTTGAGCAAAAACACAAGAATTTAGGAAGATTTGGCATCAACCCTAGCTCCCTCAAGAGAGGTGACGGGAATTGGAGAAGGTTTGGAGTAGAAATGAGTCTCAAACCCACATGTCCGATTTTTATGTCCCAAAATGGGTCCGGGTCGGATCCTATGATGCGGGTCGGGTCGGAGAGTGAAATGGTGGGTTGGACTCTTCAAGCCTTGAGTCAATTCTTTACTAATCAAGTTGAATTGAACATTTGGACTCTTATTCTCTTGTGGGTTGAACCCACATATTCTTCCCCTTCATTCCAATCATACCTACAAAATAATCCATAACATCTATTTGGCTTAATTAACCACAATTAATTAAATTAATTATGCATTAATTAAATCGGGATGTTACATAATGAGCCAAACTTTACGAAAAATTTCAGGGAATGCTTAAAAGCTGGATGTACACTTATATTTTTAATCAAATTAGATACTGGGTACCTTTGATTAAGAAGTGTTAATTATCATCTCTGAAAGCTGAAATCCTTGTATAAAACCAGTTGTCTTTTAAGTGCCACATTTTGCATTGTCTATTAACATGGCATCATTCTTCGAGCCAGATAGGTGTCTATTACGGAAATCCTGAAGTCAAGAGTGGTGGAATTGAGATATGTCCTATTGAGAAAATAAAATCTGTGAGCCTAAAACCACCTCAATTGAGCTATATATAACTTTGTTCGACTTGGTTATGGTGAGTCACTTAATCTTAATCTGCTCAATGGGTCATCTTTTTATATGTTGTTGCAGGTTAAAGGAGATGAAGATGTTGGACTCAAAGTTCGTGTAAGAGTTCAAAAGAGTAAGGCAAGTGACATGGGAAAATACGTTGTTGCTAACTTAAATATTTACACTAATTTGAATTTTACTGCTATAAACATATAGGGCCATCATGTTCATTAATCCATGAACTCAAGAAACTAAAACTTTAAGCATTTTGATTTTGGTGCACTGTTATATTTGTTCTATACCATCTTGCTTGCATTATTTGCTGCGAATTTCTTTTTATTGCAGATGTCGAGGCCATACAAACAAGCTGAGTTTGAAATTATATTTGGAGAGGGAGTCAGTAAACTGGTTAGTGTAGCTGTTTTTTGCCATTCCTTTTATGTTTTGCGATAGCTATATTCTTACTCCAGGACTGTGTATTTAACTTGATTCTAGGGCTGTGTATTGAATTGTGCTGAAATGACAGAAGCTGTTCTAAAGAAGGGGCCATGGTATAGCTATGGTGATCACAAGTTAGCTTTGTCATATTTGGTATTTGTCATTATTATTGTAGATGGCTCGCAAATAATTGTTGGCTTTTAACATTGCATTTATTTTCATCAATAGCGGGAGGATGGATCAACTCTTGGTGCTTTAATTCCTCAGAATATATTAGATGATGGAAGCTCATGTGGCCCTGGTTTGGTTCATCATATTGTCAAAATTTTCTTGCCCTGCTTAGTTAAGGTATTTGTGTGTTTGTGTGTGCACGCTTGTATACCTCAATTTCTAAGCTTATATATGATATGGGCATAAAATTTTTAATTATGGTCTAATTTCTCACCTACTTGGGTTTATTTTTTTAATTATGCAGATATATGTTTCTTCAGAATCTAACCTAAAGCTAAATGATGTATTTGAGTTTATTGGCATCTTCACTTTTCTTCTAGATTTTCTTTTAACCAAAGATGACACTGATGAACTGCCTCATTATCTTGCATTTTTTTCTATTTGTTTTTTCTTGTTTCCATGCCATTAAATAGTGATACTTGATGCAATTGCAGGTGCTACGACTTTATTTTGTTGCTCATTGGAAGCTTATTGCTGGTGCATTTCTTTCAAGTCTGCAGTTCGAGGTAAGGGAAGCACTGGTGGGAAATCTCATTCCATTCTCAAGTTAAACCTTACTGTGCCCCTGAGTTTACACATTCTAAGAAACATTATGAGACCTTGAATATCAATTCATGGAGCAGCGGTCAGGTGTAAATATTGAATTTCGAAATGGTAGATCAGATGGATCAAAGATGTATGATATATTTTATGTTTTACGCCTTCAAATTAACAATATCCTTGTAGATTGTACAAAAGATACTTTTGACTTCATTGGAATGATATAATGATAGTATTATTGTTTGCAATTTTGTATTTGTACTTCATATTTAATGTGTATTTGATGATTCTGAAATTATTTATGAAGAGAAGAGATTGGATTAGGGAAAAGCTAATACCAAAAAGAAAAAAATTATAGGAGGTGACGACATGGGCGAGGAATTATTGTCGTTTCCCTAAGACTTAATTTTTCGTGGTTGCTGGCCTCATTTTCATCAATATATGTACTTTTAATTTTGCCATTCCTATCACTGGAAAATTGAATAATGAAAATCTAAAATAGTATATTCCATTAATCATTATAACTAATTAATATTTATAGAATTCATAAAATAAAAAAAAGGCTTTCGTTCATAATATTTTCTTCGGACATTAATAATTTTACTAATACTCATTTCAAAAACATGGATCCTATAAAAATTTAAGAAACGTGTTATGGTTCCATTGTTTGTGTGTATGGTTTATTGTGCTTTCATTTGTTACCATCTAAGATAAACACCAGGATACAATTTTTTTTTTTTTTTAATTTAATGGCATTGTTCGTTTTGTGTGAGATTATTCCATGTTCTTTGTGTTCTTCACTGGTTAGCTCTGATGATTCAAATGCTGGATAAAAGAAATCCATGACCATCAATAATATAGATAAGGTCCATGAAGTTCCGGATTGCTATCACACCTTATAAAAAGCACCTAGGGTACACACACAAAACACACCCGGAATGTAATGACTCATTTAATAATCCTACTCTTAATGTTCTGAAAACTTATGTGCTTGTATTTCACCGTGCTACTTCTTGCCCTAAATCTCCATTGTTATTAAATTAAATTCGTAGGTATATTTTACATTCATGCATTTCGCAGTTGTTTCTGTTGATTTGAGGGGGTTAGGAAATTTCAACTCTAAGTAAATTTTATATTGTTTGATTTTGGCTTCCTCAACCCTGTGTACTTGCCTTGTAAATTAAGTATAACTAAACTTTTTTGAACATAATAAGTATCATATAAGGAAACTACGTGCGCCCATCTACAATTATTTCTTCTTTCTCCATGGGCAGTTGTACGTCCTAATACGCTGTGCATCGCACAGCTCAATAGGCTAGTGTATTCTCTAAAATAATTATTTGAATAATTATTTTTCTTTATATTATGTAGTTTATTAATATTATTTACCAGAAATTAGGATTAAAATTTGATTAAAATTTTCTCTAGCAGAATACTTTTTTATAAGAAAAATATACATTTTGATAGATTTTTTTTTTGGATGGGGACTTACCCTAATAGTCATATTCCGCGACTCCCAATCTAAAGGTTGGGGCTTCGATTCCCCACCCAGCCTTATCATTTTTCTTTATCCCTTTATAATTTGTGTGGTACAGGCTCCCACCACACTTTTCTAGCCTGTATAATGTAATACCCAGGATTTTTATCGGCGTCCAAAGGAATAAAATTTATTTCTTAATCAAATCAAGGTTGAAATATCTCCGAGAAGAAGAAAATAATTTATCACAATAAATTATTGCTCGGAAATGAAACGCCGATAGATTCAAAAATTCAAAATGGAATAAAGGAGGGAAAGGAAGCCCGAAGACATTCCATGAAATCGAGTCAAAAGAATTGAAACTAAATTCAAGAAAGAAAAGAATTTTAATTCCAGGAACCCGTGAATTTGGAAATAAATTAATTAGATAAATTGTTGCACGGGAGTCAAAAGACGACGAATTAGAAGCCGACGAATCCAAACGCAAAAGACTCAAGATTTCAAGTACGGGATTAACTCGGGACGAGATTAATTTAAGATAAGAATTTATAATCCGAGAATGACCCGAAAAATCGAGCCCGAAAACGTAGGAGCACAGAAGTCCGAAAGAGAGGAGAAAAGACCCGATCGGATCGCACGGACCCGCCCGGACCGAGGTCCAGGCGGAGGCCGCGCGCTGGCCGCGCGGCGTTTAGCCTATGAGCGCGCCAAGAGCGCGTGATCTCCCCAGAAAATGCCAACAACGCGTTCCGACGATTTTCTTGCCATATTTTCGACCCCCGACGATGGAAACTCAATCCCGGGCTATGGAAGGATATGGGGGACGACCTTATACTGCTCCCCAACCTAAATTCGAAAAACACAACCCTAAGAGCAGCCCTCTTCTCCTCACATTCTCTCCACTCCTCCCAAAGTCGAAAACCCCGAAACCCCTTGTGTTCTTGAAGTTCCGACGACGAAATCCGAACAAGAAGGACTTGTGACGGAGAAGACAGACCCCTAGGACGTTGGTAAGTAGTTTTTGAGTTAATCTACACCTTTTAAAATCCAAAAATCGAATCTAACTAAGGATTTTTACTTGCGGAGTCGGTTCGTGGACGTTGGAAGAGGAAACCGACTTGAGGAGTTTCGTTCGTGACATCCCGTGGATTCCGGACGACCCCGTGACCTCCTAGACATCATCCCCACTGTAAGTTAATGCTTACTTGGTTTTGGGTGACTTAAAATGCAACCAAACATAGAGATTTAGAAACTCAAAAATCTGTCAACGCGAAAAACCCCCGGCGCAGCGTATTGGTGCGAATTTTTCGAACACTTAAAACTACTCAAACGGAAAAACTCAAAACATGAAAAACGTTCCTAAGACATAGATCTAGTGCGTGTAAAATTTCATAATTTTTCATTGTGTTTTGATATCCGAAAATGGCCTCCAATGAACCTGCTCTAAAAGTCGAACTTGAAACTGTGACAGATTTGAAATTGGACCGAAACCCCTACTTCAAGAATTCAAACTGAAAAACTCAAAACTAGACTTTTGATCCTAACACATTAATCTAAGTTGTGGAAAAAGTTCAGCCATTTTCATCAACGTTTGCTATCCCAAAACGATCCGAACACAAACTGCCTTGAAAACCCTTTTGGAAATCTGAAGGTGTTGATGTCCAAACTTGATGAGCCTGTTTCCATATTTTTGAATCCGAATTGATCCTTGCAATCTAAATAAAAGTTGTAGATAATTATGACTAGTGTGTGCATATAAATTTCAGAATTTTTGGAGTCCATTTGATATATTAAAAAGTCGAATCTTTGAATGGTGTCGAATCTGAAACCTGTCAGCATACTACTTATGGAAAAGACTTGATTTTTGACTCGTTTCCTTAACCCGGATCGAGAAACGTAAAACACGAAACTTGTTCGTCTCTGTGTTTTCGAGTTACCGGTGAAATTTCAGAATTTTCGGACTTAAAATGAATTTTTAATTAATTATGGAGTAAGACAGCGACTTGTGTAAGTTATGTTTGAGAATTTTGTGAAACTTGCAAAGTGTGTTATTACCTTGCGGGTTTGATTCCCCAAGGGCGATTGTTTGTTTTCCTGCGGGTTCGATTCCCCAGGATGTGTGTTGATTCCTACGGGTTCAATTCTCTAGGATGTATTTGAGTTCTTGCGGGTTCGATTCCCCAAGGGCGATTGTTTATTTTCCTGCGGGTCCGATTCCCCAGGATGAGTGTTGATTCCTATGGGTTCAATTCCCTAGGATGTATTTGAGTTCTTGCGAGTTCGATTCCCCAAGGGCGATCGGTTGTTTTCCTGCGGGTTCGATTCCCAGGACGTGTGTTGATCCTACGGGTTTGATTCCCTAGGATGCGTTTAAATTCTTGCGGGTCCATTTTCCCGAGAACATATTATACTAGATCATATCGAACAAAAGTGAAAGAGTGAAATCCTTGAAATACCAAATCCTGAAATCATGAGAGAATTAAGAGAATTGAATATTTTCTTTGTTTTAAATTATGCCATTTAATTATTAGTGGATGGTTAACTTAAATTGTGTATTACCTACAAGCATGTTTTATTAAATTTAATTAAAGGCTTTGAAACCCCTAAATCATGCTAGGTGTTAACTTACTCAGTACGTTTTGCTGACCCAAACCATTTCCTTCTTTTTCCTACAGAGCATATGGATTATACTGAGCACGTACATGCATGGGAATTTTTGGGAACACTTTATTTTAAATTTGCATTAGACTATAGTATGAACGGGCCTGTTTAACCCGTGTTTTGGCCATGTCGGCCCTTATACTTTATTCCCGCTGCACAACTTATATTTCCGCTGCGTGTATGGATGATTATTATTTTTTTTAAATATAAGTATTTCCGGACTTGCTTTTAAAACTTTTTTTTCCAACACTTATAGCCTTGCATCTCTTTAGCAAGCTCGGAGAAACCGTGTCTTGCTAGGGAGGTGCGGCGGTGACACCTCGGCCTGGGTTATCAAATCCGGGGTGTTACATATAAACTGTTCAGCAAAAAAAAAATTATTATTTTTTTAAAAAAATTTGATTAAAATTTTCTATAGCGGAATAATTTCTTTTAAATATGTATTTCGATAAATAAATAAAGTATGGTTAGAATTAATTAAATTTTTTATTTATTATATTGATTCAGATGAATACTTATTAATACTTTAGTCTTTCTCTAGCCTGGTTATGTGCATAGCAAAAAAATATTTTAGGCTCAAATTTTAATACAACTAATATAATACTAAATATATATTATTAAAAAGTTTATAATATACGGGTTTAATTAAATATTTATTAAATATGAAATATATTATAATTTGTTTAAAATTTATATCTTTTGAAAATATATAGAAAGATTTGTTCATAATATATTATAGATTTATGATCTAAATATAGTATTTAATATTGATGATATGTCAAGTAGAATTAATCAGCACTGACGTGTATCATGTATGATTAATCAGTGCTGGCGTGGATTAATTGTAGCCATATATTAAAAAGTGGTGGTATAATTATTGATAAAACCCTAAAAATTAAAAAGATTTAGTTATATTGATTAAGGACAATACAGTCTGTCCAAACCAAAAAGTATTAAGAATTTATTATATAGATATATTAGAAAAAATACTCTATTCGTCCCACTAATTCTGTCTCACTTTCATTTTTGATCCGTCCCACTACAACTGTCACATTTCCCTTTTTAGAAAAAATTTATTCCATAAACATCAACTAAAATATCGTATCAACTAATTACTCCGCTTTATCACAATAAACCATTATACTTAAAATACCGTGCCCAAAAATTTTGGGAGGATATTTCCCGAACTGATGGAGTATATTTTGCATTATTGAGGTTCTAAAAAAATATTATTTATATTTTTTGTTATCTTTTCATCATTTAAAACTTATATTTTATTACGTAATGTAATTTTTTTTGTGATTAGTTTTTATGGACTAATCTTTAATTTTATATGATTACTCAGCGCCTACGTATTTTTTTAAGAGCCGTTGATCTAAAAATGAGCATATAATAATTGATTAAATCTTTAAAATTACGAAAGATGAATTAAAATTAATAAGGACAATAAAGTCTGTATAGACCAAAAATTATAGAGGATTATTATTTAGATTGTTTAAATTTTTTAGATTTTATTATTAAATATATCTATTCTCTAAAATAATTATTTGAATAATTATTTTTCTTTATATTATGTAGTTTATTAATATTATTTACCAGAAATTAGGATTAAAATTTTCTCTAGCAGAATACTTTTTTTATAAGAAAAATATACATTTTGATAGATTTTTTTTTGGATGGGGACTTACCTTAATAGTCATGTTCCGCGACTCCCAACCTAAAGGTTGGGGCTTCGATTCCCCACCCAGCCTTATCATTTTTCTTTATTCATTTGTAATTTGTGTGGTACATGCTCCCACCATACTTTTCTAGCCCTGTATAGACTGCTCAGCAAAAAAAAATTAATTATTTTTTTAAAAAAACTTTGATTAAAATTTTCTATCGCGGAATAATTTCTTTTAAATATATATCTCAATAAATGAATAAAGTATGGTTAGAATTAATTAAATTTTTTATTTATTATATTGATTCAGATGAATACTTATTAATACTTTAGTCTTTCTCCAGCCTGTATAGGTTATGTGCATAGCAAAAAAATATTTTAGGCTCAAATTTTAATACAACCAATATAATATTTTTTTTTTTGCGGAACAGCCAATTAAGACTAGGAAAGAAAATAAAAAAAATAAAAACCGAAACACAAATATGAGACTATCCACGAGGAAACCTTGCTCCCATAGCATCCGCTGCAAGAAAAGGCTTCACACTATCCGGGGGAAAAGCCCAAGTAGTATAGAATAATTCACCATCCGCTCCTATCTTCGCAAGACCATCCGCAACTGCGTTTCCTTCTCTCAACACATGCTCAAATCCACAAGTAATAAAATCATTACGTAGCTCTCTAGTCCTTCACAAGATCGGTGCCAGCCAATGTGACGGATTTGGCTCAGTCTTAATCAATCTCAAAGCCTCCATCGAGTCACAAAAACAACAAACTTCAGTGTAACCAAGTGCCTTCACAAGGGCAAGTCCATGCATGACTCCCAATAATTCAGCAGCCAGAACTGATACTTTACCAAGGTAGCCACCAACACCTCCCAACCATCTCCCCGATGCATCTCGAACCACCGCACCAAAGCCCACACGCTCACAGCCTCCTAGAACTGACCCGTCCGAGTGAAGAAGGGTCCCAGACCACCCCACTGCATTCCATGAAACAAACCGAGGGTGAAGCCGAGGCGGCGCGAGCTTGACAGCCGCCTTATCAATTTCATCCCTAAGATGAAGAACTTGGCGAATAAGGGATTGAGGGGATGAGATTTTCCCTTGGAAAACCCTCCTGTTACGATCCCTCGACACAACCTAAATCCCCACTATAAAGGTACTACCATACACTCGAAACATACCCGAGAGCCACCAGCGGATAGATGGAGTATCAATGGAGTTTAAATCATTGGGAATCTGGATTTGTAGGGTCTTCCAAAAAGTCTGTGTCCAAGGGCAATGAAAAAGGCAATGACATCAATCATCTTCCATATCCCCATATATGCTACATAGAGGAGATGATGCTAGCCGTTGTTGAAAGCGTAGAGCATTACAAGGGATGGCCGAACAAGAAACCAGCCATAACAACACACAGGTTTTCTCCGGAAATTTGGAACTCCACATCCATTTCCATCCCGTTGACGAAATTCTGTCAGCCATCAAGAATTGATATCCTGGTTTTGCCGAATAACCTCCATCAAGTGAGGCTTTCCAGCGCCAACCATCCGGAATAGATGGATGCATACAGGGTGGTGGATACCTTTCGATCTCTAAGCGAATATCATCCAGGAGAGTTGTGGCAAGAATAGAGAGATTCCATGCAGTACCTACAATAATATCCTTCAAGCAAAAATTCAAATCACTAGCCGCAATACCAGGAACTCTTGGCCCCAATTCCATATTGTTTAACCATGGAGCAGACCAGACTGAGCTAGAGCCGTTACCTATACAAAAAGCAAAACCCCCAGACAGCTGATCTAAAGCTTTTCGAATGCTCCGCCACGTGAAGGAACCTCCGTGAGTCGCTGATCTTGACATCCTATTGTCCGGACAATAGATTGCCCTCAACTCATGAACCCACAGTTTATCAGCTCCCATGCAAAAAATCATGGGTGAGTTTCCCCAATAGAGATACATCAGAATGGCGAGCCTTACGAAGACCAAGACCGCCATAGATTTTAGGTGCTGCAATAACATTCCAATTCACCAAATTTAAACCTTTATTATTCCGATCTTTCCACACCATGTTACGAACTCGGCGATCAATTAACTTACACGTGGCCTCGGGCAACCAACCAATTTGCATACAATACATAGGTATAGAGGCTAAAACATGACGTGCCAAAGTGAGTCGACCCGCCTTATTCAGTAATCGCATCCCCCATGAGGAGATATGCGCATCTATCTTTTCAATAAGAAAATCATAGGAGCTCGTCTTAACTCTACCATGACGAATTAGAAAGCCTAAATATTTACCAAGTTGCTGAGTGAATGTGACTGAAGTAGCAGAAGAGAGCCAATTTCTTTCCTCAGCATTGACGCCAGTGGGGGCAAAAGCATGAGATTTCATGCTGTTAATTTTGAGTCCAGAAGCAGCAGCAAACCTATGGAGGATGTCAGCCATCGTTAGAATACTATGTTCCTCCACCATGGTACATAAGATTAGATCGTCTGCAAAGAGTAAGTGTGAAATTCCCCGGCAGCCCTGAGCTAGCTTGATTGGCCTCCAATCACCTGTCTCAACCGCCTGACTTATCGAGATCGAGAGACGCTCCATCACAATATTAAACAAATAAGGGGAGAGAGGGTCACCCTGTCATAAACCTCTTGCCGGTTTAATTTCTTCCATCGGAATACCATTCCAAAGAATAGAGAAAGTAGGAGAGGCAACACATGACATTATTAACCGACACAGATCATTAGACAACTCCATTTGAACAAGGCAAGGCATTCCTTGAGGAATGCCCATCGCACATTGTCATAGGCCTTTTCAAGGTCGATCTTCATAATAATCGCTTTCAACCGATTATTAGATCTAGAAAGCGAATAAACAAGTTCCTGCAACAGAATGGCATTGTCACTCGTACCTCGACCCGGAAGGAAGGCCGATTGGAGTGGAGATATATACTTGGCCAACACAGGGCGCAACCTGTTAACTAGCACCTTCGAAATAAATTTATACGCCACATTACAGAGGGTAATGGGTCGAAATTGTTTAATATTATTTGGCACTGCGACCTTCGGAATAAGGCAGATGAATGCTTTGGCGAGCTCAGGATGTATCGTTCCAGAGGTGAAAGCATTCATTACTAACTCCAATACTGAACCCCCTACAATCGACCAATGTTGTTTGTAAAAAAGGGCCGGGAAGCCGTCGGGTCCAGGTGCGGCCAGAGGTTTAAACTGTCCAAGCACCTTACAAACTTCATCCATAGACACTTCACCAACAAGGAGATCTTCCAGAAGATTGGAACACGACTGTAATGGCGGGAGGCGTTCCTCCTCCTCTGAGGAATTGTTATCAGCAAAAAGATGAACATAATAATCCCTCACCGCTTCCTGGAGAACCCTTTGATCCGTACACCACCCTACAGTCTCAAGAAGCAGGCCATGTATTTTATTCTTGTGATGGTGAAACTTGGCTTTCGCATGAAAGTATCGAGTATTCCGGTCTCCCATACGGACCCAATTCTCTCTCGCCCGTTGGAACCAAAACACCTCCTCCTGCTCCAACACATCAAGATATGCTAATTTAAGTTTCTTCTCCAGAGATACTAGATTGACCGAGTCTACACAACTCAAAGCCCTATCTAATCCAACCAGGCGGCGCTGAAGTTTCTTCTTTTTATTCCGAATCTTTTGTAGTCCCATCCTGCAATGTAAGTTAGACAGGGTTTGAAGTCGAGCAAGTCTAGTAGATAAATGAGCACCAGTCAGCGTCCAAGCTTCCGATACAAGATGTTGGTACCCCGGGTCATTACTCCAAATAGCCTCCCAACGAAAAGGCTTACCCGAAGCATGAGGAACCGGAACACCACACGGTAATAGGAGCGGGGCGTGGTCAGAACCTGCCCTTGGTAACGTCTGTATGTGTCCTTTCGGAAATAAGCTAATCCATTCAACATTCGCTAGGCCCCGATCAAGACATTTCTTAATAAATGAAACCTGGTTCACCGATCTATACCAAGTGAAAAGGGACCCTTCTGTCCGCAAATGAAGAAGTCCACAATCAGTGATGCAATCGCGTAACTCATCCGCCCGGCCTTGCAAAAACACTCCACCATGCCCATGAATAATGTCCTTCAACTGGCGGATGTACTCCCAATTAGTTTTCCTCTGATAATAGTTCGGAAAGTCATAAAAGGCCGAACACATCCATGAGACCAAACCAGCAGAAAGGGTAAGGGTGACAACTCTCTCGTTAAAATCAAAAACCTACACTGAAATATCTAAGTCAGATCGATGAAGAAGCCAAATGCCACCTGCACGTCCGCGCGCTTCCTGTAAGACAATAGGAGAATACCCTAGGCCAAATACAAGATTCAAGACTCTATCGAAAGGGCCCTTGGGTTCCAACACAAACACTAAGGACGGGGAGTGTAACCGGACACAATCCACAAAACACCGCCGAGCATGAGGGTTCATAAGACCCCTTACATTCCACGATAGAATGGAGAAATTATTAAATCCAGACATAACAAAAAAAATAAAGAATAAGAAGTACCAACCTGCAAACATCCTTACTCTAGACATCCAATTACCATTAACTATGACTAACATCATCAGATTCCCTACATTTTGATGGGGAACCCTCAATTCGAAGGGACAAACTCGGGACCATAATTGTAACACCCCGATTTTTGGTAACCCAGGTCGGGATGTCACCACCACACCTCCCTAGCAAGACACGGTTCTCTGAGCTTGCTAAAAAGATGCAAAGCTATGGTTTTTCAGAATTTAAAACATTCAACAGCCCATTGTAATATAATTTAAAAATCATAATATCAAAGTTGCAGCGGAAAATAATATTTACATATGTATAATGCAGAGGAATTTAAAATTGGGCCAACACGGCCAAAACACGGGTTAAACAGGCCCGTTCATGCAAGTCCTAGTCTAATGCAAAAATTCTAAAGTAATGTATCTCCCCAAAATTCCCATGTATACATATGGTGATGCATAATCCTCAACTCTGAAAGAAAAAGGGGAAAATGTGGTTTGGTCAACAAAAACATGCTGAGTAAGTTAACACCTAGCTTGATTAAGGGGTTTCAAAGCCATTAATTAAATTTAAAGAGAACATGTGCCTACAAGACATGATTTAATTTATTCATCTAATAATGATTTCATTGCATAGCTTAAAAGACATGGATTCCGTAAGATCATGAATATAACTTGCAGGAAATAAAATGACACAAATTCAACAGCACAATTTATCAAGGATTTACCTTGAATATCTTATCAATTTCTCGTTTCATTTCTCTTACAGATCACCATTGCTAGGGCTCTTATGTCCGTCAGCCTTACGCTCGGGCTCTTATGTCCACGAGTATCATGGTCAATCTTTTAATAGGTTCATTACGTCCGCTAGCCATACAATCAATATGTCGCTAGGGCTCTTACGTCCACTAGACATACACTTGAGCTCATATGTCCACAAGCCGTAGAAAACATTGATAGTATCCAGCTTAGTCATATACCACAATGTTTAATCTTCTCTTTTTTTTTAGAAAGACCAATTCCAAAAATTTAGTAAGTTTCTCAAATATATACTATTACAGGACGCTGTTCGCTCCAATATCATTTAAAAATTCATTTCAAGACCAAAAATTCTCAAATTTGAGCAGTAGCTCGCCAAGACCCCAAGGAACGAGTTTTGTGTTTTAACCTTTTCAATCCGGATTAAGGAAACAGGTCAAAAATGAGATTTTGTACAAAACTAGTGTTCTGCCCGGATTCAGGCGTAGCAATTTTCAAAGATGCAATTTTTAACATATCAAACGAGTACCAAATTTGGTGAAATTTTACAGGCTTCATCCTAACACAATTATCTACAACTTTCATTCAGAATTCAAGGCCTAATTCCAACTAGATCAGGTTCGAAAAGTCAGATTAAGTTCGGAACAACTTCCTGTCAGTGTTTAGAAGTTCGAAGCTAATGCAGATCGGTTCGGCTCGAAATCGGAGGTACAAATCTTAATTAAAAACTCTAAAAATTTACAGAGGTGTTTTTAATGTATAGATCTACAATTCTTATGTTCAACACTAAACCTGAATCGGTCTATATCTAATGTAAAAATCACCGGCAAGTTCGAGATATAATTCTGTCCCATTTCAGGATCCAGATTCAAGACAGGTTCTTCTAGCTCGGTTTTCGGGTATCAAATCTTAACCAAAAATTATGAAATTTTTACATGAAGTAGATCTGTGTCTTAGGAACGTTTTTCATGTTTTAAGTTTTTCCGTTTGAACAGTTTCAAGGGTTCGAAAAATTCAAATAGAAACGCTGCGCTGTAGGATTCTTTTGCTGACAGATTTTTAGGGTTCATTATTAGATCTATGCATTCGGTAGATTTTAACAACCCAAAACCACAGTAAGCGTTAACTTACATAAATTTGGATTATCCGGCTCGTCGATTCGTAGGCGTGGCTTCCACGTCCTTCGTTCTCCCTCTGAGATCCTTCGTTTTTCCTCAACGCGTCCGGATTGGGGTTTAGAATAGAAAAGAGGTTTAATTAGGATTCGTTTTCGAATCTTGAATGGAAAACAATGAACAAGATCTTACCGCGACAACAAAGGTCTCCAACTTTTCGTCCAACTCAGTCTTCGAATGCCTTCGTGCCTCCGACGACTCCGGGATTAGGGTTTGATATGTAGAGAGATTTTCGTAGGGTTTTTAAAAGTGTTCGGGGTGGGAAGGAATGATTATTTATAGATGTAGGAGACCTAGGGGACGTCCAAGGTCGGCCCTAGGGTGTCTTAAGCCGCAAGGTGAGCAACCGAAGTCGAAAAATCCGGAATCGGGCGAGTGAATCGCGGAACGCCGCGACTGCCGCTAACGGCGCGGGGTTGGCGCGGTCTACCCTTTGGGATCGCGCGGCCTTGGTCCAGGCTGCGGTTTGGGCCGGGTCGTGCGATCCGTCGGGCCTTTTCTCCTCTCTTTCGGACTTCTATCCCTCTATGTTCTTGGGCTCCTATTTCCGGGTTATTTTTGGGCTCCAATTTCCTATCCTAATTTTACTCGGGTCTGAATTTAATATTGGCATCGAATTCTCGAGTCCAGTAGTGTCGGGTTCCCGTGTACAATTTATTTGATTAAATTGTCTTCGGCTTTCTGGGTTCTCGGAACTTTGATTCCTTTTCAATTTAAATTCCATTTCTCATTTCTTATGATTCTTTATCTATTTATCATGTTTATTTATTTATTATTTTTATTTATTGTTTATTTATTTATTTATTTATTTTATGTTGTAAAATTCTCCGGTATTACAGTCTACCCTCCTTAAGAATCAACTTCGTCCTCGAAGTTGTGGTTCGACTTTTCTCGAGCTAAGAGTTAGGATCCTTTTGTTTATTTTATTATTTTGTGACTGAACTTAGAATTAAAATTTCTAAGCTGCATATGTATCCTGTGAAGGGATCAAGCCATAACGTAGTTCAAAACAATTTGAATTTGTTTATTTATGATTTAGAATACATCTTATCGTGTCGAACTCCAAAGAGAAATTATCATGGGGTATCACATCCTCTCCCCCTTAGGACTTCAGTTATGTCCCCATAACTGCCTATATGCTATTCTCAAGAGGGTTCGGGTTTTGGTCTTGTTCCTCGTCCCTCTCTCCTTGCTGAAGGTTCACCAAATATATCACCTTTTCGATCGCCTCCTCCGGCGTTCGACATGCCCTAGCCTTGTGACCAAGCTTGCCGCACCTATTGCAGGTTCCAGGCTTCGGGCATTGGCACACCAGATGTGTATGGTTGCATTGTGGACAGCGTGGTAGAAATGCACCACGGTTGTCATCTCCTCCATTGTTGAGACCTTTATTTTCTTTCCTTCGAGATCCATTGTCTTTCCTAGAGTTTTTATTGTTGTCTTTCCGATCCTTCTTCTCAAGTCCTTGCGAGTCCTTGCTCGGCTCACCATGTTCCTTACACTTCAATTGCTGGATTCGAGCAATTGCTACAGCGCGGTCATATATCGTCTGCAGGTTCGTGAATTGTCCTACTGCAAGTATCTCCCGGATACCAAGGTTCAGACCCGTCTCGAATTTCTGAGCCTTGTCAGAGTCGGTTGGTACTAGCCTCGTAGCAAATCGTACTAGCTCCTTGAATTTGGTGTAGTACTCTTGCACTGTCTGCGCACCTTGTTTTAGGTTGATGAATTCCTCGTATTTCGCAGTCTTGGTGCTCAGTGGGTAGAATCTTTCCCTCAAGGCTTCCTTAAGTTCTTCCCAGGTGTAGGCTTCTTCGTCTTCCTCTGAATTCACTCGAAGGTTTTGCCACCACTCATCGGCTTCGCCTCCTAAGTAGTAGGTCGCTACACGTATCTTCTCCTCCTCAGGGCATTTGATAGCATCCAAGAGCTTATCAAATGTACGGATCCACCCTTCCAACTTGGCCGGATCCTCTTGGCCGTCATAATGGGGTGGGTTATAGGGGTTTACTAACGCCAAGTAGTTGACTCGGGCTACTGGCGGAGGTACTGTTTGTGCCCTATGCACCTCGGCATTTCCTAATGCTACAAGGACTTCCTCCACAGTCCTTAGACGTTCTTCTATGTTGTTGGGTGCAGGAGGTACTCGTTCTCCTAGGTTTTGAGGGGTCTCATTGGTATTGGCCACGTTGGGGAGGTTAGCGTCAGTGCCATTTGGACTTACCTTCCTTGGTTTTCTCCTAGGTGTTATTTTTTGTTATTACGTATATAGATTAGTTTATCAGAGTTTAGATAGATCGCTTGAACAAGAAATTTGCTAAATCATATATGAGATCAAGTGTTAAGCGCGCGCTCATAAGGCCACCTTTTTTTTTTAGAGCATCGTGAGTTTCTGATTTCGAATTTTGAATTTTCGGATTTGTTGTTTGGGAAACCAAACAAGATTTTTGGAATAAAGAGTGTTTAAATAAAAACTTGATTTTTATTGTTCCACATAAGGAAATTTTCTAATTCGTACAAGGATAGGAATGGCTAAGGCCGAGATTTGTTATGCTTAGGCGTGCGCTTAGATGAACGCGATCTAGAATTAAGGCAAGATCAGTCTCTAGTTAGCGTTCCTAATTTGATGTCAAGCGTCTAAGTCATCTATTGCAAGCAAAAGGTCTAAGTTAGAACATATGGCTTCTAGGTTCTCTATGGTATAGAAAAAAATGTGGTATGCACATGCAGATGATGATCTCCCCCCTCCCCCCCCCCCAATATAATTCATGCACTATATATATATTTTTCTAATTTCCATGGGTTTTAAAAACTTATTCCATGGAACTAATGCTTAAAAATTTAAGATAATTGTTAAAATTCTTGAACCTCTATATTGGGTAAAAAATAATTAATATTTTGGCTCAAAACATTTGTGCTTAAAATAACTTGGGTTAGGAAATAATAGTTTGGGCTCTTTATAAGATAATACTTTTAAAATTCATAGTGTACACTAAAAAGTACTACTAATAGTAAAATTTAAAAATAATAATAATAATTTAAAATAATAGTTTAAAAATATCCCGGGCTCTGATACCACTTTGTAACACCCCGGTTTTTGGTAACCTAGGTCGGGATGTCACCGCCACATCTCCCTAGCAAGACATGGTTTCTCCGAGCTTGCTAAAGAGATGCAAGGCTATGGTTTTTCAGAATTTAAAACATTCAACAGCCCATTGAAATATAATTTAAAAATCATAATATCAAAGTTGCAGCGGAAAATAATATTTACATATATATAATGCAGAGGAATTTAAAATTGGGCCAACACGGCCAAAACACGGGTTAAACAGGCACGTTCATGCAAGTCCTAGTCTAATGCATAAATTCTAATGTAATGTATCTCCCCAAAATTCCCATGTATGCATATGGTGATGCATAATACTCAACTCTAAAAGAAAAAGGGGAAAATGTGGTTTGGTCAGCAAAAACGTGCTGAGTAAGTTAACACCTAGCCTGATTAAGGGGTTTCAAAGCCATTAATTAAATTTAAAGAGAACATGTGCCTACAAGACATGATTTAATTTATTCATCTAATAATGATTTTATTGCATAACTTAAAAGACATGGATTCCGTAAGATCATGAATATAACTTGCAAGAAATAAAATGACACAAATTCAACAGCACAATTTATCAAGGATTTACCTTGAATCTCTTATCAATTTCTCGTTTCATTTCTCTTACAGATCACCATTGCTAGGGCTCTTATGTCCGCCAGCCTTACGCTTGGGCTCTTATGTCCACGAGTATCATGCTCAATCTTTTAATAGGTTCATTACGTCCGCTAGCCATACAATCAATATGTCGCTAGGGCTCTTACGTCCACTAGACATACACTTGGGCTCATATGTCCACAAGCCGTAGACAACATTGATAGTATCCAGCTTAGTCATATACCACAATGTTTAATCTTCTCTTTTTTTTTTAGAAAGACCAATTCCACAAATTTAGTAAGTTTCTCAAATATATACTATTACAGGACGTTGTTCGCTCCAATATCATTTAAAAATTCATTTCACGACCAAAAATTCTCAAATTCAAGCAGTAGCTCGCCAAGACCCAAGGAACAAGTTTCGTGTTTTAACATTTTCAATCTGGATTAAGGAAACAGCTCAAAAATGAGATTTTGTACAAAACTAGTGTTCTGCCCCGATTCAGGCATAGCAGTTTTCAAAGATGCAATTTTTAACATATCAAACGAGTACCAAATTTGGTGAACTGTTACAGGCTTCATTTTACACAATTATCTACAACTTTCATTTAGAACTCAAGGCCTAATTCCAACTACATCAGGTTCGAAAAGTCAGATTAAGTTCGGAACACCTTCCTGTCAGTGTTTAGAAGTTCGAAGCTAACGCAGATCGGTTCGCTCAAAATCGGAGGTTAAATCTTAATGAAAAACTCTAAAAATTTACAGAGGTGTTCAAAACATATAGATCTACAATTCGTATGTTCAACACTAACCTGAATCAGTCTATATCTAATGTAAAAATCACCGGCAAGTTCGAGATATAATTTTGTCCAGATTTTTAGGGTTCATTATTAGATCTATGCATTCGGTAGATTTTAACAACCCAAAACCACAGTAAGCGTTAACTTACATAAATTTTGTAACACCCGAGAAAAACAAATTCAAATTGTTTTGAACTACGTCATGACTTGATCCCTTCACAGGGTACGTAGGCAGCTTGGAACTAAATTCTAAGTTCAGTCACAAATTAAATCACAAAATAAATCACAAATTAAATCATAAAATATATCACAAGATCAATCACCAAAACGTTAGGAGGAATTGGAAAAAATTTAACTAGACTAATTAGGGCACGGAAATGTTATGAGCGTTAATCCCGAACTCGTAACAAGTTTAAGGTAAAGATTCCGAACCGGAAACGACCCGAGGAGTCGAGCTAACACGTAGAGGTAGAAAACCGATAGAGAAAAGAAGAAAAGACCCGACGGACCACGCGGACCGCCGAACCGGCCGATCCGGCCGGCCCGCGCTCGCCGCGCGACCACCGCGCAGGAGGTGGAGACGCGTCTCTAGGACTGGTCGCGCATGCTCAGCGCGGGCAAAGCTATAGGTGCGCGTCACCAGCGCGCCAGAGGTGCAGAAGGTGTAAACTTTCCTTCTATGGCGATTTTCTTGCCAAAAATCTGCCCTCTAATGAGGGCAAGTGGATCAAGGCTTTTGGGAAGGCCATAATATCAGTATTGGGCGCCCCCTACCCCTTATTTTCAGAAAACAAACCCTAGACACTCTTATTCTTCCTCTCCAAGTTCAAAACTCCTTCGACTCCACTTTCCGGCGAGTATTCCGGCGACGATGAGGCAAACGGACGAAGCCTCTATCCTCTAGAACCTTGGTAAGAAAAATTACAGTGTTTAAGTCGTCCATAAGTTTTAAAAACTCGAATTCTAACCTCCTTTCCTTTGCCACGATTTCACGTCGGGGGACGAACAAAAAGCGATCGGAGAAATTGGCCGTTCGTCGCGACCTTAAGACGTCCGGAAATCCCTTACAGCGACCCTATCCTTTAACTAAGTAAGTTAAGACCTTACTCTTCAATTTTTGTGGTTTATTGTTGTTTAAAACTTAAGATCTAGACCCGTAACAAAAATCGGTTTTCAAAAACCCTATTTTCGTCCAATTTTATAAACTCGCCTAAAACTCGACCTTTGGGAATTCAAACCAAAAACCTTTCAACATAGACTTTGTTCATAAGACTCTAGTCTACCTTGTGTCCAAATTTCAGCCATTGACATAAAGATTTGCTATTCCAAATTGCGCCGTAAACTTTCTGTGATAAAACCGAATGTTCTAATTTTTGACAGATTTATTGACTCGACTTGATGCATGTTTTTCACCCGTTTTTAGAATGATTCAATGTTGCATTTCTAAACAGAAGTTGTAGATAATTTTGTTTAGATTATGCATATAAAATTTCATGAATTTTGGAGTTCATTTGATATGTCGAACGGACGATTTTCAGAACCTGTTTTAAATCATCTTTTGAGTCCGCGCGTATACAGCGTGTTGTGGTCGATTTTTGAGCATCTAAAATTCATTATTTCCAAAATCTTAAAACATGAAAGTTGTTCATTAAGGTGTTGTGTACATCCTGTAAAAATTTCGGATCAATTGGCTTAGAAATGAATTTTTAATCAGCGTTGCACATAACTGTGTCAGAATTGGTTTTTGGGACAGAAATCATCTTTTGCAAAGAACTCGAAATTTGACTCACTTCGAAAGCTTATTTCCAAAAACTTAAAACATGAAAGTTGTTCGTGTGTGTGTTTTTGAACTACTGTGTAAATTTTAGAATTTTTGGTGTAAAGATGAATTTTTAATTAAGAAAGGCGTAAACTGCGTCGAACCGGATTTTTCGATCTTGAGAAAACTCGAACTACGAAACGCGATATCGAATATTTTGATAACATTGAAATACGAACTTTCGAAAAATCCCGTTCACTAGGCTGAGCCGATCTTCATGCTATCATTATCTTTGAGACTGCCTCGTTAGTGGTCTCCTTACTATATGAGATTGCCTCGTTAGTGATCTCGCGCGCTGTGTTTTGGATCGCCTCGTTAGTGGTCCTACTATCTTTGAGACTGCCTCGTTAGTGGTCCTACGTTTGAGATTGCCTCGTTAGTGATCTCCCGGTATGGTGTCCTCTTCTTAGTTTGCGGGATAAAATATAAAAGACTTGTGTGAGTGTTTAATTATGCTTAAATCTTATTTACCATGTTTTTAAATTATGCATTTAAATTACGTTCTTAAATTATGCTTTTACATTACGCTTTTAAATTAAGTCCTCTAATTATGTATTCTCGCCTTGAATAAATTAATCATGATTTTTCGCTGCGAATAAAATATGGATTTTTGAATTAAGGCATGAAAAGTGTAATTTTAATTAAACACATGTAACCCCTTAAATTGTTTAGTTAGGGATTAACTTACTTGGTACTCCCTCCGTTTTCTAAAGATAGCTACGGACCCACCCAGCACGCAATCCAATGCACATTTTAAACCATTAATAACTCAAATTCGGTACATGTAAAAATTCTAAAAGTTTGATATTTAAAATCTACAAGACGAGACAAATCTAACAAGATCACACTTGATATATTTAACTTGTATAACCATGATAAAACTTTAATTCAAAGTATATAAGTGAACAGTACACATTTGTCAAACGTAGCTAACAAAAAAAACGGAGGAAGTATATTTTTATACTGATAAACCGTTGTCATTTTTCTTTTACAGAGTATGTCGAGTGACGCATGCATATGCACTTGGGGGAAAACATTTATGAACGTTTTGATTACTGCATCGTATTACTGTTTTACCGGGTCTGTTAAACCCGAGGTTTGGCCGTGTTGGCCGTGAACACTTTCCGCTGCATTTACTTTATTTCGTGCATGATGATTATTACCTTCGTATTTTGAATTAAGTATTATTAAATTCCGGACTCAATGTTGAAATGTTTTTAAATCTTTTACGTACTCATAAGCCTTGCATTTCCTTAGTGAGCTCGGGAAGTCGTGTCTTGCTAGGGAGATGTGGCGGTGACATCCCGGCCTGGGTTATCAAATCCGGGGTGTTACAAGTTGGTATCAGAGCCCGGAAAATTTTTAAAGCTACTACTATTATTTTAAACCATTATTTTAAACCCAAGTATTATTTTTAAAGTTATTATTTTTGACTACTAGTATTATTTTTAGCCCAAAAGCTTAATTTTTGCATAGTACAAAATCTTAGCCAAAGAAATATTAAATTTTTGGTCCACTATAGAGGCCCAACTTTTATTCCTACCCATGTAGTAGATTTATTTTAAATACATGGATAAATTAAAATTTTTAATGGGGAAAGGGGGACTTGCACTTGCATGTTGCATATAGATTTAAATTCGTGCATGACTAATCTTGCCTAAAACATATTCTAACCTTAACCTACCTTGTTAACATTAGATGGCCGCACCAAACGTGAACATGATCAACCTACTAAAGAGATTGATTGAAGCATACCTCGAATCCCCTCAAAACATGAACAACTTCAGACTAAGGGTAGAACAAATGGAGGCTAACCTGGGCCACCTAACTAATCTGGGCCAAGCAGGGCATCAAGATATAACCCAACTCCAAATTCAAATCAACGAACTCAAGACCCGCGAGACTAAGCTTCGGACCCAGATCGACGACGTAGAGACCCAAGCAGGGGTCTTGGGACATCAACTGCTTCATCTGAAGGATGACATACTCCCAACCCCCTAAGAAGTCTAATAAAATAATCAACGTCCTCAAGTTATGTAGCTTAATGCGGAAGGGTTACGCGCTATACGCATGCTACATTCATAACCTGGAAGCTGAAGGAGTCAAGGTAGACGACATCCCGGTGGTGAGGGAATACCCAGATGTGTTCCCTGAAGACGTTCCCAGTATGCCACCCAAGAGAGATCTTGAATTCACAATAGACCTCATTCCGGGAACGGAGCCTGTTTCGAAAGCTCCTTACCGCATGGCGCCACTGGAAATGAAGGAACTAAAGGAGCAACTCGAGGAGTTGCTAGAGAAGGGATACATTAGACCGAGCACGTCCCCATGGGGAGCACCGGTCTTGTTCGTCAAGAAGAAAGACGGAGGGTTACGACTGTGCATCGACTATAGAGGACTCAATCAAGTCACCGTCAAGAACAAGTACCTGTTGCCCCAGATCGAAGATTTGTTCGACCAACTAAAGGGAGCTACGGTATTCCCAAATATCGACTTACGCTCGGGATATCACCAATTGAGGATCGCCGAAAAGGACATCCCAAAAATGGCATTCAGGACTCGTTACGGGCACTACGAATTCACGGTGCTATCCTTTGGGCTAACGAACGCCCCAGCAATGTTCATGAATCTCATGAATGACGTATTTCGAGAATTGTTAGATCAATGCGTGGTGGTGTTCATAGATGACATCTTGATCTACTCAAAAAGTGAAGAGGAACATTCCGAGCACTTACACAAAGTGTTAGGGATCTTACGAGTGAACCAACTGTATGGTAAACTATCCAAGTGCGACTTCTGGTTAAGGGAAGTGGCATTTCTCGGGCATATAGTATCCGCCAACGGAGTGGCAGTAGACCCAGCAAAGATCTCGATAGTGACCGAGTGGGTGCCACCGAAGAATCCAACGGAGATAAGAAGCTTTCTTGGACTGGCGGGTTACTATAGGCGATTTGTAAAGGATTTCTCGAAAATCGCCCGCCCGTTGACTCAACTGTTGAAGAAAGGGATGAAGTACGACTGGACCAGCGAGTGTGAAGCCGCATTCCAGGATCTGAAGAAAAGACTCACCACAGCGCCAGTATTGGCATTACCATCAGAGGATGGAGACTTCGAGGTGTACAGTGACGCCTCGAAGGAGGGATTGGGATGCGTGCTGATGCAAGATCAAAGGGTTATAGCGTACGCATCGCGCCAACTAAAACCACACGAGGAAAACTACCCGACGCACGACCTGGAATTGGCCGCGGTCGTGTTCGACTTAAAGATTTGGAGACAGTATCTCTATGGGCGAAGGTGTCGAATGTTCACCGACCATAAGAGCCTCAAGTACATATTCACGCAAAAAGAGCTGAATTTGAGGCAGAGTAGATGGTTAGAACTGATTAAGGATTATGACTTGGAGATCGCGTACCACGAAGGAAAGGCCACCGTCGTGGCCGACGCCTTGAGTCGAAAGACTCAACACGTCGCGAACTCATTTGTGAGACCGGCCGAATTGTACAAAGACTTGGCGAAATTAAGTCTAGAACTGGTGCATCCTGGCACGGTAACCGAGGTCATCAACGCGATGGTAGTGGGACCGACCATATTCGAGGAGATACGACTCGCCCAACCGGGTGACAAGAAGTTGGAAGAAATAAGGAGGGGCATTGCCGAAGGAAAGGCAATGGATTTCAAAATTCATGAGGACGGAAGCATCCGCTTCAAGGGAAGGTGGTGTATACCACGAAAATCTGCGGATCTGAAGGAAAAGGTGATGGAGGAGGGCCATAACACCCCCGACTCGGTTCACCCCGGCGGGGACAAGCTGTACAAGGACTTGAAGAAGAACTATTGGTGGCCGAATATGAAAAGAGAGGTAGCCGAGTTTGTGGCAAGATGCCTTACCTGCCAGAAGGTCAAGGCAGTACGACAAAAACCCCTAGGACTAATGCAACCATTGGAGATCCCAAGCTGGAAATGGGATAGTATCTCAATGGATTTTGTTTCGGGGTTACCACGCTCACCGAAGGGAATGAATAAGATCTGGGTGATCGTGGATAGATTGACAAAAGCCGCCATATTTATCCCAATGAAGGATACTTGGTCAATGGACCAATTGGCAAGGGCGTATGTGGACAATGTGGTACGCCGGCATGGGGTACCACATGACATCATCTCAGATAGAGACAGTAGATTTGTCTCTCAGTTATGGACCAAACTGCAAGAAGCGCTCGGTACGCAAATAAAGATGAGTACCGCGTTCCATCCCATGACGGATGGGCAGACGGAGCGAACGATCCAAACGCTGGAGGACATGCTGCGGGCCTGTGTGCTATAATTTAAGGGGAATTGGGAGAATCATCTACCTTTGATAGAGTTTTCCTACAACAATAGTTACCATGCTAGCATCGGCATGGCACCCTTCGAGGCACTGTATGGACGTAGGTGCCGAAGTCCATTAACTGGGAAGAGAACGATAAGGCGGTAATAGTGGGACCACAACTTGTTGAGGACATGGCTCAACAAATCAAGGTCATCCAAGGGAAGATGAAAGCCGCTCAGGACCGGCAAAAGAGTTACGCGGACGTGAGACGGAAAGACTTGGAATTTCAAGTCGGCGATAAAGTCATGCTGAAGGTATCACCAATGAAGGGGGTGATGCGCTTCGGCAAACGAGGAAAACTGAGTCCACGGTACATAGGACCATATGAAATCCTGGAAAGAGTGGGAAATCTCGCGTATCGGCTAGCGTTGCCACCACAATTTGCTCGTGTTCACGACGTATTCCACGTCTCCCAATTGAAGAAGTATGTGCACGATCCGACCCATGTGCTCCAACCGGAAGAAATTGAATTTGAGGATGACTTGAGTTACAAGGAAGTTCCGGTATGAATACTTGACACGAAGGAGAGAGTAACGAGGAATAAGACCGTGAGAATGGTCAAGGTCCTTTGGTCCAACCACGAGACGGAGACGGCAACGTAGGAGTTGGAGGCCGACATGAGACAACGTTACTATACCCTCTTCCAAGATGAACCGGCCACAGTTATGGGGACATAATTGTATTCTTAAGGGGGGGAGGATGTAACACCCGAGAAAAACAAATTCAAATTGTTTTGAACTACGTCATGACTTGATCCCTTCACAGGGTACGTAGGCAGCTTGGAACTAAATTCTAAGTTCAGTCACAAATTAAATCACAAAATAAATCACAAATAAAATCACAAAATAAATCACAAATTAAATCATAAAATAAATCACAAGATCAATCACCAAAACGTTAGGAGGAATTGGAACAAATTTAACTAGACTAATTAGGGCTTGGAAATATTACGAGCGTTAATCCCGAACTCGTAACAAGTTTAAGGTAAAGATTTCGAACCGGAAACGCCGAGGAGTCGAGCTAACACGTAGAGGGTAGAAAACCGATAGAGAAAAGAAGAAAAGACCCGACGGACCACGCGGACCGCCGAACCGGCCGGTCCGGCCGGCCCGCGCTCGCCGCGCGGCCACCGCGCGGGAGGTGGAGACGCGTCTCCAGGACTGGTCGCGAGTGCTCCGCACAGGCAAAGCTATAGGTGCGCGTCACCAGCGCGCCAGAGGTGCAGAAGATGTAAACTTTCCTTCTATGGCGATTTTCTTGCCAAAAATCCGTCCTCTAACGAGGGCAAGCGGATCAAGGCTTTTGGGAAGGCCATAATATCAGTATTGGGTGCCCCGTACCCCTTATTTTCAGAAAACAAACCCTAGACACTCTTATTCTTCCTCTCCAAGTTCAAAACTCCTTCGACTCCACTTTCCGGCGAGTATTCCGGCAACGACGAGGCAAACGGACGAAGCCTCTATCCTCTAGAACCTTGGTAAGAAGTATTACAGTGTTTAAGTCGTCCATAAGTTTTAAAAAATCGAATCCTAACCTCCTTTCCTTTGCCACGATTTCACGTCGGGGGACGAACAAAAAGCGATCGGAGAAGTTGGCCGTTCGTCACGACCTTAGGACGTCCGGAAATCCCTTACAGAGACCCTATCCTTTAACTAAGTAAGTTAAGACCTTACTCTTCAATTTTTGTGGTTTATTGTTGTTTAAAACTTAAGATCTAGACCCGTAACAAAAATCGGTTTTCAAAAACCCTATTTTCGTCCAATTTTATAAACTCGCCTAAAACTCGACCTTCGGGAATTCAAACCAAAAACTTTTCAACATAGACTTTGTTCATAAGACTCTAATCTACCTTGTGTCAAAATTTCAGCCATTGACATAAAGATTTGCTATTCCAAATCGTGCTGTAAACTTTCTGTGATAAAACCGAACGTTCGAATTTTTGACAGATTTATTGACTCGACTTGATGCATGTTTTTCACCCGTTTTTAGAATGATTCAACTTTCCATTTCTAAACAAAAGTTGTAGATAATTGTGTTTAGATTATGCATATAAAATTTCATGAATTTTGGAGTTCATTTGATATGTCAAACGGACGATTTTCAGAACCTGTTTTAAATCATCTTTTGAGTCCGCGCGTATACTGCGTGTTGTGGTCGATTTTTGAGCATCTAAAATTCATTATTTCCAAAATCTTAAAACATGAAAGTTGTTCATTAAGGTGTTGTGTACATCCTGTAAAAAGTTCAGATCAATTGGCTTTGAAATGAATTTTTAATCGGCGTTGCACGTAAGTGTGTCAGAATTGGTTTTTGGGACAGAAATAATCTTCTGCAAAGAACTCGAAATTTGACTCACTTCGAAACCTTATTTCCAAAAACTTAAAACATGAAAGTTGTTTGTGTGTGTGTTTTTGAGCTACTGTGTAAATTTTAGAATTTTTGGTGTAAAGATGAATTTTTAATTAAGAAAGGCGTAAACTGCGTCGAACCGGATTTTTCGATCTTGAGAAAACTCGAACTACGAAACGCGATATCGAATATTTTGATAACATTGAAATACGAACTTTCGAAAAATCCCGTTCACTAGGCTGAGCCGATCTTCATGCTATCATTATCTTTGAGACTGCCTCGTTAGTGGTCTCCTTACTATCTGAGATTGCCTCGTTAGTGATCTCGCGCGCTGTGTTTTGGATCGCCTCGTTAGTGGTCCTATTATCTTTGAGACTGCCTCGTTAGTGGTCTCCCATTATTTGGAGTGCCTCGTTAGTGGTTCTACGTTTGAGATTGCCTCGTTAGTGATCTCCCGGTATCGTGTCCTCTTCTTAGTTTGCGGGATAAAATATAAAAGACTTGTATGAGTGTTTAATTATGCTTAAATCTTATTTACCATATTTTTAAATTATGCATTTAAATTACGTTCTTAAATTATGCTTTTAAATTACGCTTTTAAATTAAGTCCTCTAATTATGTATTCTCGCCTTGAATAAATTAATCATGATTTTCCGCTGCGAATAAAATATGGATTTCTGAATTAAGGCATGAAAAGTGTAATTTTAATTAAACACATGTAACCCCTTAAATTGTTTAGTTAGGGATTAACTTACTTGGTATATTTTTATACTGATAAACCGTTGTCATTTTTCTTTTACAGAGTATATCGAGTGACGCATGCATATGCACTTGGGGGAAAACATTTATGAACGTTTTGATTACTGCATCGTATTACTGTTTTACCGGGTCTGTTAAACCCGAGGTTTGGCCGTGTTGGCCGTGAACACTTTCCGCTGCATTTACTTTATTTCGTGCATGATGATTATTACCTTCGTATTTTGAATTAAGTATTATTAAATTCCGGACTCAATTTTGAAATGTTTTTAAATCTTTTACGTACCCATAAGCCTTGCATTTCCTTAGTGAGCTCGGGAAGCCGTGTCTTGCTAGGGAGATGTGGCGGTGACATCCCGGCCTGGGTTATCAAATCCGGGTTGTTACAAATTTGGATTATCCGGCTCGTTGATTCGTAGGTGTGGCTTCCACGTCCTTCGTTCTCCCTCCGAGATCCTTCGTTTTTCCTCAACGCGTCCGGATCGGGATTTAGAATAGAAAAGAGGTTTAATTAGGATTCGTTTTCGAATCTTGAATGGAAAAGAATGGACAAGATCTTACCGCGACAACAAGGGTCTCCAACTTTTCGTCCAACTCAGTCTTCGAATGCCTTCGTGCCTCCGACGACTCCGGGATTAGGGTTTGATATGTAGAGAGATTTTCGTAGGGTTTTTAAAAGTGTTCGGGGTGGGAAGGAATGATTATTTATAGATGTAGGAGACCTAGGGGACGTCCATGGTCGGCCCTAGGGTGTCTTGAGCCGCAAGGTGAGCAACCGAAGTTGAAAAATCCGGAATCGGGCGAGTGAATCGCGGAACGCCGCGACTGCCGCTAACGGCGCGGGGTTGGCGCGGTCTACCCTTTAGGAGCGCGCGGAGACTGTGCGGCCTTGGTTCAGGCTGCGGTCTGGGCCGGGTCGTGCGATCCGTCGGGCCTTTTCTCCTCTTTTTTGGACTTCTATCCCTCTATGTTCTTGGGCTCCTATTTCCGGGTTATTTTCGGGCTCCAATTTCCTATCCTAATTTTACTCGGGTCTGAATTTAATATTGGCCTCGAATTATCGAGTCCATTAGTGTCGGGTTCCTGTGTACAATTTATTTGATTAAATTGTCTTCGGCTTCCCGGGTTCTCGGAACTTTGATTCCTTTTTAATTTAAATTCCATTTCTCATTTCTTATGATTCTTTATCTATTTATCATGTTTATTTATTTATTATTTTTATTTATTGTTTATTTATTTATTTATTTATTTTATGTTGCAAAATTCTCGGGTATTACAATAATATCCTGACCCCCTAATCCAGGATCTTCTCTCAATCTAGCTTCCAGCCCAGGTGATATTATCACATCAGTCTTTGATGTCTCAGTCAAGAGGTGAGCGTACTTAGCCGGGAAACTTTTAACAAGATCTCTGGCAGCTTTGGATATCTTTGTACTGGAGGAGGATGACTTCTTCTTAGTACATGCTCGTTTCGCGCCATACAGCGTGTTACGGCTTTGCTGCCCTTGCTTAATCACCGCCCCATCCCTCATCTGCAAAGGTTCCAACACAGTCATCGCCAGAGCCTTGGGTTGGGCTTCTTCCTGTTTCTTAAGGTCCAAGCCCGTAATGCCAATACTTCCCTGGGCCACTCCATCATCTTGTCCTTTCGAGTTTGGGCTTGCAAACTTATTTTGTTCCATTTCTGTTTGCACCTTAGGCCTGTTAATTCCTTTGGGCAATTGAGTCATACGGGTCCGCGGCCCATTAGCAATATGCATCTTACTCTTGTCCAGTCTAGGCTTGCGTGGCCTCCCATGTTGAACTACAATCCACTCTCCCACACCCAAATCTTCTTGATTCTTATCCCCTATTTCCAAGATTGACCTGCCTCCTCAGATATGGCAACAGTTTCCTTAACAAGTGGGTCAACGCCCTTGGGCGTATCTTTCACTGTTGATTCTTCTTGGAACTGAATCCCAGCCATCGGAGCCGAATCTGGAACCCGGGAAGAATTCTGAACCACCGGACAATTGGTCTGGGAGTGTCCAAACTTCGCACATCTCATACACACCTTATGCAAACCCTCATACACCACATGAAGAACCTCTCCTTCCACTTCAATCTTACCCAGCAAAGGCTCATCCAGATTGATTTCAACACAGGCTCTGGCATAACGCCCACGTGATATCGATGTAGTTTTTGTATCAAACTTGATGGGGGTTCCGATCAGATTTTTTTTTTCAGTCTCAGCCCCGCCCCCCAAAATATATCCGATCAGATCGATCTCCGATTCGCAAAGGTATACGCAATGATGCTTGGTTCAGGAGATCCAATGTTGTAGGTAACAAATCTTCCAGTGTTAATTTTTTATGCTTCGCTCGGGTTTTTAAATCTATTTCCTGATTTGTTTGGAGGGCTAATTGTTTGAGGATTTAATTACTGGATCTTATAATAACATCGATTTATTGGTAGATTATATAGGTAATGATGGGTTTCAATGCAATGATGAAGGTGGCAGGCATGGTTAAGTTGCCAGTATATTATTACCAGATACACACATCCAATACTTAAAATATTAATATTAATATTAATTAATTATACTCAGGAGTAGTACTAATATTCAAATAAAGTACTCCTATATCTGAACCGAGATTCATCATTAATATGGCATCAAATTCATTGGAACTATAAGATAACTATTAGGAGTACTGTTTCGTCTACTATGTGAATCGGCAAAGTGATAGGGTTGCTGCAAAACAATTATGGCTACATGTGCATTATATTCTGATCACTCAATGTGCTTCGTTGCCTTAGGCGGTGGATTTAATTTTGTATTTTTTGTTCGTTTTAATTCATCTTTTATGTTTCTCTGTTATACAACATGTTCATCAGTTGTTATAAATAGCACGGTCTTTATTTCCTTTGGGGTCTACTGAAGTAGGTGGGAATACAGACACTCCGGTGCAACAAGTTACTGAAAAAGTGGACAGTGTTGAATGTGAAAACGAAACTCCAAATATGGGGATATCCATTGATGATCCTGAAAAAATTGATGAAGAATTTACTGACATTACTAAGAATTTGATGGATGAATTTTCTACATCAAAGCGTGGGAAGAGGACACGTTTGGTGAAACCGAAAATTCAAAAGTAGACTTCTATATGTTGTGGAGATTTGAATGGGACCACATCTTTTGTTGTTATTTGGAAAATGTTTTGTTTGGTCAGGATCGAAGGGACCACATCTTTTGTTCTTACTTGGAAAGTGTTTTGTTTGGTTAGGATCCTAAGTATTAATCCGTGTTTTTGCTGAACTTGAATGATTTGTGGTCTGTTTTGTGCTGGATGATGGACATTGGTTTGGAAAATTTATGGAATGTTTTAAAATTATGGAATCATGTTTTATGGCTAATATTATGGCATCCTAGACATATACTACCTCTGTCTCGATATAATTGTTACATTCCCTTCCGACACGTTTGCCGATACACATTTTTAACGGTTTATAACTTAAATTGTGTATAATAAAAACTTATAAAAAGTTGATTGTCTAAAACTACAAGATTTGACGAATCTAACAAGATCTCACTTGACTATGTTTTTCCTTTCATAGCTATGTTAAAAATTTGAATCAAAGTTACACAGTGAATAGTGCCAAAAAGTCCAACGTAACATTTATATCGAAACGGAGGAAGTATGATATATATATATATACTCCCTCCGTTTTTCAAAAATTGAAACGGACCCACAGTGCACGCAATCCAATGCATATTTTAAACCTTTAATAACTCAAATTCGGTACAAGTAAAAAATTATAGAAATTTGATATTTAAAAACTACTCGACGAGACGAATCTAACAAGATCTCACTTGGCTATATTTGAAATTGTATAATTATGATAAAACTTTAAGTCAAAGTGTGTGTGTGAATAGTGTTAAATTTTGCAATGTTCCAATTAATGGAAAACGGAGGAAGTATATAAGCTAATTCACACCACACTTCATTTAGCTAAAAAATGTGAATTAAAAGCGTAGAATAATATTATTCTTGAAATGTATATAAAGGGTGCAAATAATTTCTTTCGATTTTTGTATCTCAATGTATTATTAAGAGAATATAATTATATGTTCAATTTCGTTTGGCTATGAAAGAACTTATTCATTAATCTTCTATTCGCCATGAGATTTATTTGGAATCGTGTGATTATAGTTGAATGGTGAAGTTGATATGGAACATTAATGTTATTTTTGAACAATTAATTAAAACCTAAATATATTAATATATTTTTAGAAGATAACCACAGTGTCAGAGATGTTACACTTAATTAGTAATCCACAAAATGTGCTTTTATATTGCCATAATAATTTGAGTAATAAGCTGCATTCATCAAGGATGTTCCTCGGTGCATTTTTGACACCATATGCACCATTTTAGCTCTCTTGAATTCATCCTCTGGTTCCTGCAACCAACTCTTACACTCCTCCAAAGAAATATCATTAAAATTACAATTATAGTCATCATAAACACAATCAACTAAATTCAGTCCAAAAGTATGAGAAGATTGTACAAGCATATTATTCGCATTAAAAAGTTACTTTATCTTCTCCAATACTAAAAGTTACCACTCCATCCTTGTAATCAATTAAAGCATGACAAGTAGCTAAGAATGGAATACCCAAAATAAGTGGTCCTTCCCTATCATCATTCATGTCAAGTACTACAAAATTAATTGGCAAAATAGATTTGTCTATCTTTACCAACACATCCTCTAAAACACCTAATGGTGTTTTTTGAGAACGGTCCGCCAATTGTAGAATCATCCTTGTTGACTTTACTTCTCCCAACCCAAGCTTCTTGTACAAAGACATGGGCATCAAGTTGATGCTAGCTCCCGAATCACACAGGGTCATCCTTATACACTTTTCCTCCAATTGTGCAAGGTATGTTGAACCTCCCTAAATCCTTCAACTTCTTTGTTAATGGTTTCGCCATTAAAGTATTGCACTCCCCTGAAATAGAAACCAAACCTTGATCAAGTCTTCTCTTTCGAGACACAATATCTTTAAGAAACTTTGCATATTTAGGCATATTTATTAAAGCATCAATAGGTGTTGATGTGATGCTTATGATTTATCGGGCAGCCTTCACAGGTGTTGTTGAGTCCCGATGGCCCTGCGGGAGGGATTATTGGATGTTATGCCTGTTATTGGTTGTTATGTCTGTTGGCCCTGCGGGGTGGATTATTGGCTGTTATGCCTGTTGGCCCGATGGGCGAGATATGATATTCAGCTACGGCTGACGCGATTGCGGATCCCTGCGGGGATGGTGTATGTACCCTATAACGGGTTGAAGTTGAAGATATCCTCACCCGTGGGTTCATACCGCCCGGGTCTTAGATTCCTAGCTAGGCATATTCATTGTATTTGTATATAGGATAGATAGGTGTATGTAAGGTCATGCAACACGTGCATAAATTGTATATTTGTAGTTGAAGCACTAGTATGGGACGGTGTGATGATTTATTTATGCCTTTTGAATGTTGTGGTTGAAACACCGGTATGGGACGGTGTCATGTTTTATCTGTTTTATTTATACTCTATTTTATTTATATTCTGCTTATTATCGTATTATGTTTCCCCCTTTATTTTCCCTGCATGCATATCCCTTGCTCAGTATGTTGTACTGACTCCTGTGCTTTGTTTATTTTATAGATCCTCATGGAGGCCCTGGAGCATGATTCGAATTTGGGTATTGAGAGACCACATAGATAGGATGTTTCGATGCATTCTTATTATGTTTATATACACTCTTTTATATTATTTGTTGGAGCTTGGGTTTTCTGTTAGTTGAGGCTTGTGAGCCTAGGATTTACATTCTGTCGGTCTGTGGCCATATGTGATTTACGGCTTTGGGTTGGTAGCCCTTATTTGATATATTGGTTTGTTACCTGTTGTTGATTCATGAGGCTTGTAGCCTGGAGATCATGTAGGATTGTTAATCAATGTTTATGTTGAGAATTATGTTATGTTAACAAGTTTTTAATTGTTTTAGCTTCCGTTTATAATTGGTTAATCATATAATCATTGTAGATTGTACTCAGCCTTGTACTAGCTGTTCTAAGTTAGCTGGCAACTAGTTTAGGACAGTTAGTACGACGGTAATGCTTGCTAAAATCTGGTTTGAATTTTTGGGACGTTACGGAGTGGTATCAAAGCCTGTTTGCTCTTTTATCTTGTTAAAACTTGTGTAAACATAGGTGGTGAGCTGTGTGTGGGGTACATATAGTATAGGATTGCGTCTTTATTACATCTTATGTTGTTTTTCTGTGCATACCAGGTTAAGTCACAGTTGTTGAACAGTGAGAAAATGATGGTACTCCAGTTAGGATCATTGTTACCTCACAGTCATTGAGGACTGCGAATGAATTAATATTATTTAATTTGTCATTTTTATATATTATTTTGTGGATGATTGGTGATTTCTGCCAACATTGATTTTTGATGTTGTAACCGAAGTTGGCTCAAGAGTTTGGAAAGGCCTCATGGGAGCCTGGACTATTCGAACTGCTATCCACACGAGATCAGTGTAGAGGAGAGTGTTCTGACGGGTTGGAAGTACCCTAGAGAGGAAGATGGAGTCAACAAGTTTGTCTAGTGTGATAATCAACTGGGGTGATATAGACATTTGCACACCGTTTCCATGCGAAGGATGGTGGAAACCCATTGGTAGGCTATGACATTGATGGTATAGTCAGGTTGGAGAGAAAAATGATGTGATGAGGCATAGAATTGACACATGGACAATCATAAGAACATGAGATTGTTCATCGGGGCGTTGGATGCCTATCGCGAGAGCTGAGGCAAGGCGATTGTTCTGCATGACGAGATCGGTAACATGAGGGGACCGACTTTGCGTATAGGGCGAGGCTGACTTCGAAAGCATATCAAATATGTCTTCTTTATGTGTTGGAAACATTATTAGGATTTGAAAACTTTTTGGTACATATGTGTAATTCTTGAACCTTGAGTGTTTCTCTTTAACTCTCTCGTTGAGAGGCAAGCTCGTTTCCCTGTTATTGGAATTATTCGTGTTGCAATTTGTATGCGGTTACTGTGTTTGACTCTGGAGTCTCATGTTCATTGAGGCTCTGAATTTCATTTGTGAGCAAGGAGTAGGGTTGTTGGTGCCTTACCACATGCCAGTCTATGCCCCTGGGCGATACTATTTAATGTGATCATATGTGCAAGATGTTGTATTGTGCATCGAGGGCCATGAGTTCAGGGCGGACCTGGTGGTCTTTGGCCTTGTTGATTTTGATGTGATATTGGGTATGATTGGCTGACTTTCCAACTGCTGTGATTTTTGTGGTCCACGAATATTCTTTCGGGATTCTTTGGGTAAGTATGTTTCTTACCGACCCATTTGGATTCCACCTGCTATTTTGTGGTTTATGTTGCTTCTTTTTGTGATTTGATTCACAGGGATTGTTTTCTATGCCTGTGGAAAATGAGGGATCTTCAAGCATAGGCTCCAACTGCTTCGAATGTCCTCGTTGTACCTGAGTTCTGGGATATCTTTCCCGATGAAATTCCAAGTCTCCCACCTGCTCGGGAGATTGACTTTAACATTGAACTGATGTCTGATGCAACTGTTGTTACTAAGGCTCCTTATAGAATGGCTCTTGCTGAGTTAAGTGAGTTGAATTATCAGTTGAATGAGTTCATCAGTAAGGGTTATATTCAGCCGAGTTGCTTTCCTTGGAGAGCTGCAGTGCTGCTGGTTAAGAAGAATGATGGTTCGATGAGGATTTGTATTTACTATGGAGGGTTGAACCGAATCACGGTAAAGAACAAGTACCTTATATATTGGATTGAGGATCTATTTTATCAGTTTAGAGGAGACGTGCTCCGCATGATTACTTTGAGATCAGACTACCATTAGATTAGGGTGGCGGAGGTGGATTCCGGTATAAGTGAACGAATCGTCTGTTGATGTTAGGATTCTTTTACGATAGTCACCATTGTGCATGTATCAGGTTGGCACTGTTTTAAAATTAAGCGAAAAGGAAGTGTAGAATCCTTCGACAAATGAGTTGTTCTTTGAAATGAGAATAGTTGAGTTTAGAACCCTTCAAGAGGACAACTGAAGTTGTTGGAAATAATCAATGACAGAGTAAGGAAGATACTCCAGATAAATAGAAGGTTATGTAGACATGAGGAGGTAAAAGGTGGAATTACAGTAAAATTGGGGCCTAGTTCGTGTATTTCACATACGTGAAATGATTGATGAATGTTTAGTGTAAGACGCTCCAGATGGTGAAAGAACAACGGTCCCAAATGAAGTTGAGGATACCAAGTAAGAACCGAATGAAACATTGGGAAAAGTGTACAGAGTGGACATCACTTCAATTTAGTGGAGATAATCTATTGATACATACCCTTGTGTCATTCGAGGGCGAATGACGCTAAGGGAGAGGGAATGTAACATCCCGATTAATTAATTAATACTCCCTCCATCCCAGGCAAGATATCTGGTTTGACTTTTTGGCACTGTTCATTATTTAACTTTGACTCAATATTATTCTAAGTATATTTTTGAGAAAAAATAATCGAGTTGGATCTTGTTAGAATCGTATAATCATGTAGTTTTATAATATATATTTTACATAATTTTTTGTTGTATATATTTTGAGATATTAACGATTGAAAAAGTGCATTGGATTGTGTGCAGAAATGAAACAAAACATCTTAAATGGGACAGATGGAGTAATTAATTAAATTAATTGTGATTAATTAATAATAAGGGGTTAAATGGATTATTACATGTATGAGCAAAATTATATGGATACCAACAAATAATTACAAAAAGTGGAAATACAAACCCAACCTATATTAAAGAGGAGCCCAATCCAATACTCAATTGTATCAGAAATAAGAATTGGCCCAATAACGTACCCCAAGCTGTAATACCCGAGAATTTTGCAACATAAAATAAATAAATAAAATAAATAAATAAATATAATAAACGTGATAAATGAATAAAGAATCATAGAAGATGAGAAATGAAATTTAAATTAAAAAGAAAACAAAATTCCGAAAACCCGAGAAGCCGAAGACAATTTAATCGAATGAATGGGTACACGGGGACCCGACACCGATAGACTCAATAACTCGAGTCCAAATATAAATTTAGGTCCGAATAAAATTAAGATAGGAAATCGGAGCCCGAAGATACCCCGGAAATCGGAATCGGGGAACATAGAGGGATAGAAGTCCGAAAGAGAGGAGGAAAAGCGCGACGGATCGCACGACCCGCCCGGACCGGAGTCCAGGCGTGAGTGGCGCGCTGGCCGCGCGGTTGATGGCCTAAGACCGCGCCACGACCGCGCCACTCTGGCAGCAACAAACCAAGCGAGATTTTCTCGCCCGAACGCGGATTTTTCGACTTTCGGTTGAACATCTCTCGACCCAAGACCCTTGGGGTCAGATTTTGGACGCCCTAGGTCTTAGATATCTATAAATAAGACCTCCTAAGAGCTCCGAATACATTCGAAACCCTACGAAATCTTTCTATACGTCGAAACCCTAATCCCGGAGCCGTCGGAGGCACAACACCGAGAGGAGGAACTGACTTGGACGAAATTTGGAGACCCCCGTCGCTGTGGTAAGCCTTGATCCATTCTTTTCCATATGTGATTCAAAAACGAATCCTAAATTCGATCTTTTTCTATTCCAAACCCCCGATTCGAATCGAGAGCGAAGAACCCGACAAACGGAGAGGATAAACGGAGGACGGGAAGCCACGCCTCCGAATCGACGATCCCGGACACTCAACAATCTGTAAGTTAACGCTTACACGGTTTTGAGAGTAGTTAAAATATTTGAATCTAGAAACTTAATCAAATCTTTCGGAAATCTGTAAACATGTGATTTCTAACGGCGCAACAGTTTTGTCTAATTTTTCCGAAACTTTAAACGACCTCAAACGGGAAAACTTAAAACACGAAAAATGTTCCTAAGACTCTGATCTAGGTTGTGTAAAAATTTCATAAATTTTCATCGTGTTTTGATATGCGAAACCGATCGTAAACGAGCCTGCTTTAGATTTAAATCTTGAAACGATGATAGATTCTTTATTCGAACTTGTTGGTGATTTCTACCTTAGATCTAGACCGATCTAGGCTTGGCGTTGAACATAAGAGTTGTAGATCTATATGTTAAGAACACCTCCGTAAAATTTCAGAAATTTTCGTGATGATTTGATATAAGAAATCCACCCCAAACCGAACTGCTGAAACTTAGATCTTGAAGTTCTTGACAGAACATAGATTCGAACTTGTTGACGTTTTTTGACTAGGGTTCTAGGCCGAATTAGATCTTTAGCCAAACATGAAAGTTGTAGATAATTGTCTTAAGATGATCTCTGTAAAATTTTATCAAATTTGGAGTTGAATTGCTATGGTAGAATTCGAAATCTTTAAACTGAGTTATATGAAATTCGGACAGAACAGTACTTCTGTGAAAATTAGTGTTTTTGACCTATTTCGGTATCTCGGATCGAAAAAGTTAAAACACGAAAGTTGTAGATCTCGACGTTTTGGAGTCAGTCCTGAAGTTTTGGAATTTTTGAAATTAAATCTGATTTTTAACGAATTTTAGAGTAAACTGTGATTTACCGAACGAAATTTTGAAATCTTGTTGAAACGGTGGAATTAGCCTTTGAGGTTGAAACGAATAGAAATACTTTGACATACGATACATGAAACGAGAAGATTAAAATATTGCGGGTTATGACTAAGCTAGATACTGTCAATGTTCTCTGCGGCTTGGGACATAAGAGCCCAAGTGTATGTCTAGGTTGACGTAAGAGCCCTAGCGAAACAGTGATCGTATGGCTAGCGGACGGATTAACTCTAATTAGAAGATCGACCATGATACCTGTGGACATAAGAGCCCAGGCGTAAGGCTGGCGGACATAAGAGCCCTAGCGGTGGTGATCTCTAAAAGATATGAACCGAGAAGTTTATGAGAATTCCAAACCTAAATCCGTATTAAATTGTGTTTTTAAATTATGGCAACTTATTTAATTACGTTGGAAGCTATATTGATGATCTTATGAATCCCTATTTCTAAATTATGCGATTACATGAATTGTTAAATTATGCACATGTTTTCATTAAATTTTAATAAAGGCTTTGAAACCTCATAATCTTGTATGTGTTAACTTACTCAGCACGTAGTGCTGACCAAAACCGTATTTTTTTTCCCTGTTTCTTTCAGAGCTGAAGAATATGCATCATCATATGCATTCATGGGAATTTTGGGGAAATGCTTTAATTGTAAATGTTACGTTAGACTAGAAATTGCATGAACGGGCCTGTTTAACCCGTATTCTGGCCGTGTTGGCTATATTTAAATTCCGCTGCATTATACTTATGTAAATATTATTTTCCGCTGCAACTGTAATGACTTTATTTTTAAATTATATACAAATGGGCTGTTTGAATGTTTTAAATTCTGAAAAACCATAGCCTTGCATCTCTTTAGCAAGCTCGGAGAAACCGTGTCTTGCTAGGGAGGTGTGGCGGTGACATCCCGACCTGGGTGACCAAAAACCCGGGTGTTACAAGGTGGTATCAGAGCCCAACATATTTTAAAGCTATTTATTTTAAAGAAAATATCTGATACCAAGAGTGGTATCAGAGCCCAGAATATTTGAAAGCTATTTATTTTAAAGAAAATATCTGATACCAAGGTGGTATCAGAGCCAGGTTATTTTTAAGCTAGTATTTTTAAACTATTATTTTTAAACCATTACTATTTTTTTAAACTACTATTAATATTTTGACTATTATTTAAAATTTTAAAGTATTATTTCCATGGAGAAATTTTTATTTTAAAACCCATGGGAAAAATATATATAGTGCATAAATTATTTTTGGGGGGAAATCATCATTCGCATTTGCATATTGCATCTCTTTTATGTAAAGAACTTAGAATCTTTGCGAATTTTAACTTAGCATCTTGGCGAATTATAACCTAGAATCTTGGCGAATATTAACTTAGATCTCTTGTTACAACTATATAATCTTGAGGCATGACATCAAATTAGAAACGCTCACTAGAGACTGATGTTGCCTTAGTTCTAGATCGCGTTCATCTATGCGTTCGCCTAATCATAACAATCCTCGGCCTTAGCCATTCATACCCTTGTGCGAATTAGAAAATTTCCTCATGTGGAACGATAAGAAAATCAAGTTTTATTAAAACACTCTTTATTCCAAAAATCTTGTTTGGATTTCAAAACAACAAATCCGAAAATTTGAAATTAGAAATTTACGAAACGTCTTGTTCGAGCGATCTATCTAAACCAAGATAAGCTGATCGATACACGTTATAACAGAAAATGGCGCCTAGGAGGAAACCAAGGAAGGTGAGTCCAAACGGCACTGACGCTAATCTTTCCAACACGCCCAACAACAGTGAAAGTCCTCAGAACCTAGGAGAGCAAGTGCCTCAAGCGCCCAATAATATGGAAGCACGTTTAAAAACTGTAGAGGAACTCCTTGTAGCATTGGGAAATGCCGAGGTGCATAGGACACAAGCAGTACCTCCGCCAGTAGTCCGAGTCAACTACTTGGCATTAGTGAACCCTTACAACCCACCCCATTATGACGGCCAAGAGGATCCGGCCAAGTTGGAAGGTTGGATCCGTACTTTTGATAAGCTCTTGAATGCTATCAAGTGCCCTGATGAGGAAAAGATACACGTAGTGACCTACTACCTAGGAGGCGAAGCCGATGAGTGGTGGCAAAATCTCCAAGCGAATTCAGTGGAAGACGGAGAAGCCTACACCTGGGAAGAACTTAAGGAAGCTTTGAGGGAAAGATTCTACCCACTGAGCACCAAGGCTGCGAAGTACGAGGAATTCATCAACCTAAAGCAAGGTGCACAAACGGTACAAGAATACTACACCAAATTCAAGGAGCTAGTACGATTCGCTGCGAGGATAGTACCAACCGACTCTGACAAGGCTCAGAAATTCGAGATGGGTCTGAACCTTAGTATCCGGGAGATACTTGCAGTAGGACAATTCCCGAACCTGCAGACGATATATGATCGCGCCGTATCAATTGCTCGAATCCAGCAATTGAAGCGTAAGGAACATGGTGAGTCGAGCAAGGACTCGAAAGGACTTGAGAAGAAGGATCGAAAAGACAACAATAACAACTCTAGGAAAGACAATGGATCCCGAAGGAAAGGAAATAAAGGTCTCAACAATGGGGGAGACGACAACCGTGGTGCGTTTATACCACGTTGTCCACGATGCAACCATGCACATCTGGTGCGCCAATGCCCGAAGCCTGGAACCTGCCGTAGGTGCGGCAAGCTTGGTCACAAGGCTAGTGGATGTCGAACGCCAGAGGAGGCGATCGAAAAGAGAGTAGATTTGTTGAACCTTCAGCAAGGAGAGAGGGACGAGGAACAAGACCAAAACCCGAACCCTCTTGAGAATAATGAGTAGACAGTTATGGGGACATAACTGAAGTCCTAAGGGGGAGAGGATGTGATACCCCGTAGTTATTTATTTTTGGAGTTCGACTCGATATCATGTATCCCAAATCACAAATAAGCAAATTCAAATTGTTTTGAACTACGTTATGGCTTGATCCCTTCACCGGGTACGTAGGCAGCTTAGAAGTCTTAATTCTAAGTTCAGTCACAAAATAATAAAACAAACAAAAAGACTTTAGCACGAGAAAAGCCTAAACACAACTTCGAGGACGAAGTTGATTCTTAAGGAGGGTAGACTGTAATACCCGAGAATTTTGCAACATAAAATAAATAAATAAAATAAATAAATAAATATAATAAACGTGATAAATGAATAAAGAATCATAGAAGATGAGAAATGAAATTTAAATTAAAAAGAAAACAAAATTCCGAAAACCCGAGAAGCCGAAGACAATTTAATCGAATGAATGGGTACACGGGGACCCGACACCGATAGACTCAATAACTCGAGTCCAAATATAAATTTAGGTCCGAATAAAATTAAGATAGGAAATCGGAGCCCGAAGATACCCCGGAAATCGGAATCGGGGAACATAGAGGGATAGAAGTCCGAAAGAGAGGAGGAAAAGCGCGACGGATCGCACGACCCGCCCGGACCGGAGTCCAGGCGTGAGTGGCGCGCTGGCCGCGCGGTTGATGGCCTAAGACCGCGCCACGACCGCGCCACTCTGGCAGCAACAAACCAAGCGAGATTTTCTCGCCCGAACGCGGATTTTTCGACTTTCGGTTGAACATCTCTCGACCCAAGACCCTTGGGGTCAGATTTTGGACGCCCTAGGTCTTAGATATCTATAAATAAGACCTCCTAAGAGCTCCGAATACATTCGAAACCCTACGAAATCTTTCTATACGTCGAAACCCTAATCCCGGAGCCGTCGGAGGCACAACACCGAGAGGAGGAACTGACTTGGACGAAATTTGGAGACCCCCGTCGCTGTGGTAAGCCTTGATCCATTCTTTTCCATATGTGATTCAAAAACGAATCCTAAATTCGATCTTTTTCTATTCCAAACCCCCGATTCGAATCGAGAGCGAAGAACCCGACAAACGGAGAGGATAAACGGAGGACGGGAAGCCACGCCTCCGAATCGACGATCCCGGACACTCAACAATCTGTAAGTTAACGCTTACACGGTTTTGGGAGTAGTTAAAATATTTGAATCTAGAAACTTAATCAAATCTTTCGGAAATCTGTAAACATGTGATTTCTAACGGCGCAACAGTTTTGTCTAATTTTTCCGAAACTTTAAACGACCTCAAACGGGAAAACTTAAAACACAAAAAATGTTCCTAAGACTCTGATCTAGGTTGTGTAAAAATTTCATAATTTTTCATTGTGTTTTGATATGCGAAACCGATCGTAAACGAGCCTGCTTTAGATTTAAATCTTGAAACGATGATAGATTCTTTATTCGAACTTGTTGGTGATTTCTACCTTAGATCTAGACCGATCTAGGCTTGGCGTTGAACATAAGAGTTGTAGATCTATATGTCAAGAACACCTCCGTAAAATTTCAGAAATTTTCGTGATGATTTGATATAAGAAATCCACCCCAAACCGAACTGCTGAAACTTAGATCTTGAAGTTCTTGACAGAACATAGATTCGAACTTGTTGACGTTTTTGACTAGGGTTCTAGGCCGAATTAGATCTTTAGCCAAACATGAAAGTTGTAGATAATTGTCTTAAGATGATCTCTGTAAAATTTTATCAAATTTGGAGTTGAATTGCTATGGTAGAATTCGAAATCTTTAAACTGAGTTATATGAAATTCGGACAGAACAGTACTTCTGTGAAAATTAGTGTTTTTGACCTATTTCGGTATCTCGGATCGAAAAAGTTAAAACACGAAAGTTGTAGATCTCGACGTTTTGGAGTCAGTCCTGAAGTTTTGGAATTTTTGAAATTAAATCTGATTTTTAACGAATTTTAGAGTAAACTGTGATTTACCGAACGAAATTTTGAAATCTTGTTGAAACGGTGGAATTAGCCTTTGAGGTTGAAACGAATAGAAATACTTTGACATACGATACATGAAACGAGAAGATTAAAATATTGCGGGTTATGACTAAGCTAGATACTGTCAATGTTCTCTGCGGCTTGGGACATAAGAGCCCAAGTGTATGTCTAGGTTGACGTAAGAGCCCTAGCGAAACAGTGATCGTATGGCTAGCGGACGGATTAACTCTAATTAGAAGATCGACCATGATACCTGTGGACATAAGAGCCCAGGCGTAAGGCTGGCGGGCATAAGAGCCCTAGCGGTGGTGATCTCTAAAAGATATGAACCGAGAAGTTTATGAGAATTCCAAACCTAAATCCGTATTAAATTGTGTTTTTAAATTATGGCAACTTATTTAATTACGTTGGAAGCTATATTGATGATCTTATGAATCCCTATTTCTAAATTATGCGATTACATGAATTGTTAAATTATGCACATGTTTTCATTAAATTTTAATAAAGGCTTTGAAACCTCATAATCTTGTATGTGTTAACTTACTCAGCACGTAGTGCTGACCAAAACCGTATTTTTTTTCCCTGTTTCTTTCAGAGCTGAAGAATATGCATCATCATATGCATTCATGGGAATTTTGGGGAAATGCTTTAATTGTAAATGTTACGTTAGACTAGAAATTGCATGAACGGGCCTGTTTAACCCGTATTCTGGCCGTGTTGGCTATATTTAAATTCCGCTGCATTATACTTATGTAAATATTATTTTCCGCTGCAACTGTAATGACTTTATTTTTAAATTATATACAAATGGGCTGTTTGAATGTTTTAAATTCTGAAAAACCATAGCCTTGCATCTCTTTAGCAAGCTCGGAGAAACCGTGTCTTGCTAGGGAGGTGTGGCGGTGACATCCCGACCTGGGTGACCAAAAACCGGGGTGTTACACAAGCTCACACCTAGTATACACAGCAGATTTGAGGGAAAAAGATCGGGCATTTCAATCTCACTCCCACCGCCCCCTTCTTGAAGAAGAAATTTGGGATCTTCATTGGAAGCTCAAATTCGTGAGATTGGAGAGGAGATGGGGCTGCTATCTTGGGGTGGAGCTGCGGCAGCGCCTCCGCGGTGACGGAGGCGAGAGAGAGAGGCACGGAAGGGGGGCGGTTGTGGAATGGAGGATGGCTGGAAACAGCGCCTCCAGCCAATGGTGGTGAACAGCACACGCAGAGGTGGCGAGCAACGGCTGCTACGTCGCCGCCGTTGTGGTGCCGCCGGCGATTTGCCGGTGGCGCAGTGGAGAAGGTTGTGCAGGTGGTGGTTGGGTGGTGGTGATGTTGACAGCGGTGGCGGTGGTCGCGCAGTGATGGTGTTGATAGCCTGGTGTGGCGGCTTTGGAGTGTTCTTGTTTTCCTTGTTTTGATGTTCTTTAAATTGTTGGAATCTTTTAAGTGTTTGATGAATTAGTTGTGGAGTATGGACAAATATTGATAGGGATATCTGGAATTGTTGAGTAATTGGTGTTTGAGTTTGCTAGATTAATTTCTTAATCGTTTATGGGTTTGGTGATTTTTATGCCCGTGGAATATGGATTCTGGAATTAGTCCAGCTTAATTCCTATAGATTTTTAAGTTCTAAGTTGAAGTGTTAGATGGTGATTCTTGATATTTTAAAGTAGAGTTCTCTGCACGCACATACATTCCCGTTTTCTTGCCTTCGATCTTACAAACCCAATCTATTTTTATTCTCTTTCACGCACTCAATAATTTATAATATTGCCATTAATTTTATTTTATCTCTAACTGACTTTTCACAGCATGATTTAATTCCCTACACTCCTCCCGAATAGCTAATGTGTTTGGTTGTCTTGGGCGGTGGACCTTTTCACATAGCGTCGTTTTCCTATAAAACTAGAATCTTCATGACTATAATTGTGGAATGATAAAACTAGAATCTTCATGACTATAATTGTGGAATGTAGTCCTACTTAATAATCTAATTTCATATATATAGTCCAACTTAATAATCTAATTTCATATATGATAATAGGACACAAAATACTATATAATTAGTCAACCCGTAAATTACTCTTAAAATTATAGATACATTTAATTTAAACCATCATCAAATAAGCGGAATTATATTTCAAAAATTAAATTCACATTATATTATTTCATAAAAATTATAGATACATTTAATTAATAATCATTTAGAAGATATTTATACATAAAATTATTAATTAATTTTTTTTGGAGGAGTCATTGAAGGCCTGAGAAAAATTATTAATTAATTAATACTACTAGATGATAATATATGTTCATATATTATTTTATATATTAAAAGATTGTTTAATTAGGGACTATGGCGGTATGGTCGGTCCAAATTATAGCTTATGATTGTTCCCTACTCTAAGCTGCATATGTGATGAATTTTTAAATACTTTGTTACGCATACTTTAAAAAATCAGGTACTCTATTATGTAAAGTACTTTTAAATTTAAATTTTCAATGTATGGGGAATGCACCCATATATTGAATATTTACATTTAAATAGTTATTTTATAGTAATAAAGAATAATCTCTTTAGACCAATTTCTTAGTGTTTGGTTGGCTTGGGCGGTGGATTTAATAGGACATTGAAATCCGAGGAGCCTTTCAATATTATCCAAGCCCATCTACAATTATTCCTACTTTATTGTCCTTTTTATTCTGTGCCCAATTTTAAGCCCTCCCATTTTTCCTTTTCATTAGATTCTTTTTTTCAATCTCAGCCCCGCCCCCCAAAATATCTCCAATCAAATCGATCTCCGATTCGCAAAGGTATACGCAATGATGCTTTGTTCAGGAGGATCTAAAGTTCTAGGTAACGAATCTTCCAGTGTTGATTTTTTCTGCTTCGCTCGTGTTTTTAAATCTATTTCTTGATTTGTTTGGAAGGCTAATTGTTTGAGGATTTAACTGTTGGATCTTATAATAACATCGATTTATTGGTAGGTTATATAGGTAATGATGGGTTTCAATGCACTGATGAAGGTGGCAGACATGGTTAAGTTGCCAGTATATTATTACCAGATACACACATCCAATACTTAAAATATTAATATTAATATTAATTAATTATACTCAAGAGTAGTACTAATATTCAAGTAAAGTACTCCTATACCTGAACTGAGATTCATCATTAATCTGGCATCAAATCATTGGAACTATAAGATAACTATTAGGAGTACCGTTTCGTCTACCATGCGAACCGGCAAAGTGATAAGATTGCTGCAAAACAATTATGGCTACATGCGCATTATATTCTGATCACCCAATGTGCTTCGTTGCCTTAGGCTATGGATTTAATTTTGTACTTTTTGTTCGTTTTAATTCATCTTTTATGTTTCTCTGTTATACGACATGTTCATCAGTTGTTATAAATAGCACGGTGATAATGGCCAAAATTGTCCATTATTTCCAATCCATTTCCGTGTCTAAGACGGATATTTTGATCGTATCCCCATCTTATTTCAATAAGAAAGCAGTTGAATTTGACAGATTAATACAAGTTTGTAAGAATAATGAGCTGGTAATGAAAAACACAAAAATATGCGGTCTATCATATGGATGCGGTTTAAGACGGCATGCATAGAAGAGACTGCATCTCAACAAGAAGCCAAGAATTTTGTCAAGTGTTGGAGCCGATACAGTCTACCAATGCGGTCTACCAACGTGGTCTATCCGATGGGGTTTAAACCGCATCGCTTTGATAGACCGCATCGCATCCACAAGACCGCATCCCAAAGAGAAGCATGGAAATTGACTAAGTGTTGGAAGAAATACAACATTGCCTAATGTGGTTTAATCGATGCGGTCTAAATTGCATCCAGCCAAAAAGACCGCATCGATCGAAGAAGCAAGAAACCAAGCAGGAGGAAAAGGAGCAAAAATTGGCTAAGTGTTGAGAACCAATGCAGTCTACTCGCTGCGGTTTAAACCGCATCGAATTCAAAAGACCGCATCCCTGAAGAACGGATCCGAACAAGGCTGTGCAACACGTGATAAATGCATGCTCCTGTTAATGGGCCCTGTTTGACTTAATGGGCTTAGGGTTTCGTCAAAAGAGTATAAAAGCTTGTCTCCTCCAGCACTTCAGGATCTATCCATTCAGACACAAAGAAGACAAAAAGAACAAGCAGGGGATATTAAGTTCTCACCCCTTAAGGGTTAGGTAGGTAGTGTAGTATAGATTTATTTTTCTTGTATTTAGCTTAGTTTTAGTTTGTTTTAACCATAGTTTAGTTTGTAAACAATCATTCTCACCTCTTAGAGTAGCCATTACAATATCTTTAAAAGATTTTTAGTCTAGAATGAACCCAACCTTCAAACTAATGAGTGGTTTTGGGTATTTATTATGCTTTAAAGTGTTTTAATGCAAGCAAAATTCCAGAAATGGGTTTTTGTCTCATGTGTTTGACACTATTTAATGCTTTCTTAGTAATAAATGTGTAGAATGTTTGTTTGCAACTAGGAGTCATTTATTATATTTCTAGTTGACTTTCAGATTTAATAAATGCATGTGTGGTGGGTTTTTAGCATGTTTTCACCTTAGAGCTTCAAATAGTGTTCTTAGGGTTTAGATAATTTTAGGGTTTGCTAGACCTAGGGTTTTCAATGCTTTATTTTATTTTCTTGTCTTAGATCTACCATGTTTGTTGTCATACCCCCTAATTTTTTTCGTGCATTTTTGTAAACTTTTGAACTACGTTATGGCTTGATCCCTTTACCGGGTACATAGGCAGCTTAGAAGTTTTAATTCTAAGTTCAGTCACAACATAATAAAACAAACACAAGACCTTGGCACGAGACGAGAAAAGCCGAAACACAACTTCGAGGACGAAGTTGATTCTTAAGGAGGGTAGACTGTAATACCCGAGAATTTTCCAACATAAAATAAAACAATAATTAAATAAATAAATAATAAATAAAATAAATACAATAAATAAATAAACCAATCCAGCAAATAAAAGAAATAAATAAATATAAGGAAATGAGAAATGAGATTTTTACTTAAAAAGGAATTAAAGGAATTTAATTCAATAAAAGGATGGATAAATGGAACACCAACACCCGACACTAATGAACTCGAGTATTCGAGTCCAAAACATCCAACTAGACTAAGAATAAAAATTAGAGAGAAAGTATGAACCCGAATATACCCCGAGAATCGGAATTCGGGAGCAAAGAGGGATAGAAACCCGAAAGAGAGGCGGAAACGCACGACGGATCGCACGACCCGCCCGGACCGAAGTCCAGGCGAAGTCGGCGCGGTGGCCGCGCGGTGGAGGGGGAAAACCGCGCCACGACCGCGCCACCCCACAGATTTGGTTGTTGCGTGAATCTCTCACCCGAACGCGGATTTTTCGACTTTCGGTTGAACACCTCTCGACTCCAGACTTCTAGGTCGGTTGTGGACGCCCTAGGAAGTAAGAATTCTATAAATAAGCCCCTTGGGAGCCCCGAACAAGTTTACGAAACCCTAAAGCATTCTATACGTTCGAAACCCTAAATCCGGAGTCGTCGGAGGCACGAAACCAAGACGAACGCTGTTGGACGAGTTCTCTACAGATCTCCATAGTCGTGGTAAGTCTCGGTCCAATCTCTGTTCAATAAACGATTCGAAAACGAATCCTAATCATCTCCTTTTTCTTTCTACACCCCCGTATCGAATCTAGATCGTAGAACCCGACGAACGGAGAGGAGAAACGGTGATCTGGAAGCCACGCCTCCGAATTGGACATTCCCGACGTTCATAGACACTGTAAGTTAACCTTACATGGTTTTGAGAGATGTTAAAACATTCGAAACCTAAAAGATTTGACAAGAATCATAAATCTGTCCACTTTTGTTTTCTACCGACGCAACAGAATTGTTGAATTTTTCCGACCCTTAAAACGAACTCAAACGGAAAAACTTAAAACACGAAAAACGTTCCTAAGACTTAGACCTAGCTACTGTAAAAATTTGAGAATTTTTGGAGTTGATTTGATATGTGAAAACCCGTTGAAACCGAACTGTTTGATTTTAGATCTTGAAATCTTGGACAGAACTTAGGAATGATCTTGATCTCGTTTTTGACATAGGATCTAGGCTGTTTTAGATCTTTGGCCGAACATGAAAGTTGTAGATAAATGTCTTAAGATGATCCCTGTCAAATTTCATCAAATTTGGAGTTGAATTGATATGTTAGAATTTGAAATCTTTAAGCTGTGACATGTTAAACTCGGACAGATTTCTTGTTATGCGAAAATTAGCGTTTTTGACCTACTTAGGTATCTCGGATTGAAAAAGTTAAAACACGAAAGTTGTAGATCTTGATGTTTCCGAGTCAGATATGAAATTTTGGAATTTTTGGAATTAAATCTGATTTTAGACGAATTTTGGAGTAAACTGTGATTTACCGAAACGAAATTTTGAAATCTTGTTGAAACATGGAATTAACCTTTAGGGTTGAAACGAATTGAGATATTATTTCTAAATGAATACAATGGAAGTCAGATTTTTAAAAACTAAATCCCCTTACAAACTTGATAAATTAAAATTAGGGGTGAGTGCTCTGCAGGGTGCCCCCTAACGATTCACTTCGTGCCGTAATGGACGATGGTGACCCCGCGCGCTATACTTGAAATGTGATATTGCCAAAACGGCGAAACATAGAGCCTACACTCTCGTGAATATCCGTATGGTTTCCCGAGGCTCCGGAGTGGTACTGGGTATGGCTGATACGGCTGCGGCCGCCGGGCTACCGGCTAAACTTGTTGACATCGCGATTTTTATCGTGAAACTTTGAGATACCAAATCAGGAATGTAATGGGGATTCTAAATTAAATTAAACTAGATTAAATTATATTGTTGTCCAATTAAATTATTTAAATGCTTTATTTAAAATTATGGCTTTTATGATTTAATCATGTGAGACGTGTCATTAAATAGAGCCTGAGATAGATTGTGCTAAATGATATGGATTATATGAAATCAAATATTATGCTATTATCATGCTTTTGTTAAATTATTAAAGTTATGGCTTTTAAACCCTACGATCATGCATGTGTTAACTTACTCAGCAATTTTGCTGATCAAAACCGTTTTTATTCCTTTCTTTACAGAATATGTGGAATGAGCATGTGTGAGCACGAATCATGCATGGGATTTTGGGAACTTTTATTTTGCTTTTAAATTTCGTACTTAGACTATATTATGAACGGGCCTGTTTAACCCGTGTTTTGGCCATGTCGGCCCTATTTAAATTTTCCGCTGCGATACTGTACTAAACTAAATATTTCCGCTGCGCTATGCTATTATTATTTTCGATTTATATTGTATGGGCTATTTTGAATGCTTTAAATATTTTAAACACTGCAATACCTAGCCTTGCATCTCTTTAGTAAGCTCGGAGAAACCGTGTCTTACTAGGGAGATGTGGCGGTGACATCCCGACCTGGGTTACCAAAAACCGGGGTGTTACAAGTTGGTATCAGAGCCCGGCTATTTTTAAACTATTATTTTTAAACTACTATTATTAAACCATTATTATTTTTAAACTATTATTGTTAAACCATTATTATTTTTAAGCTATTATTAATATTTTGACTATTATTTTAAATTTTAAATTTTTATTTCCATGGAGAAATTTTATTTTAAAACCCATGGGAAAAATATATATGGTGCATTAAATTATTGTTGGGGGGAAGTATCATTTGCATTTGCATGTTGCATTTCGGCTATGAACTTAGAATCTTTGCGAAACTTGAACTTAGAATCTTTGCGAAACTTGAACTTAGCATCTTGGCGAAACTTGAACTTAGAATCTTGGAAACTCGAACCTAGAATCTTGGCGAATATTAACCTAGATCTCTTGCTTGCGCTAGATGGCTAGTCAGGACATGATGCAGTTGATGGTCAGGATGATGAGCGTTCACCTCGATTCCCACCAAACCCTAGAGCAAATGAAGTACCGTATGGCTCAATTGGAGGCCAATTTACATCACATGGGCAACTTGAGAGAGGCGGATCATCACCGCATAAACCAACTCGAGCGCCAAGTCCAAACCCTCACTACACAAAACTTAATACTAAAGGAATACATCGATGCCCACGGGCAAGATTTAAACACTATCTTTGACGACCTACTACCGCCGAGTTCGGAGGAGGAAGATCCGGAGGAAGATCCTGCTACCCCGCCGAGAGACGTCATGAGGCACTAGAGATTCTACTGTTAGACATTGTTTTGCTAGAAAAGTATTTCTACTTTTGTACTAAAATTTCTTATGAGGAAATAAAATGCCGATTTATTTTTTTTTAAATCAAAACAAAACAAAACAAAACAAAATAAAATGAAACCCCAAAACAGACGATGCTTCTTAATCCGAACAAAGCACCACGTGCTAAATTACTACACACATATACATTCATAGAAATTGCTTAGACTATATGCTAAATGCACCAGCCCTAATCTATCATATTTGTACCAGAATGGCACCCAGAGGAAGAGGAAGGACTCAAACCGCTCCCCAAACCACCACTGAAACTCCTACTGAGACACTACCAAACGTCGCTGAACCGATTCAACCTGAAATGGAACAACCCCAAGGTGCGCAGGACGCCCCCGCACCGAACAATGTGGGCGATCGTCTTAGGACGATAGAGGAAGTGTTGATTGCGCTCGGAAACGCGCAAGTCAACCAGGGTCAAGCTGCGGCGGTACCTCCGCCCCAAGCTCGCCCTAACTACCTGGCGATGGTGAATCCCTACCAGCCGCCCCACTATGCTGGTGAGGAGGATCCAGCTAAACTGGAGGAATGGATCCGGACTTTCGACAAGCTGCTGGGAGCGGTCAAATGTCCGGAATGAGAAAGGGTACATGTCGCTTCATACTACTTGGGAGGCGAAGCTGATGACTGGTGGCAAGCAACGCAAGCCAAACTAACTGAAGATGACGAGCCTTAATCGTGGATGGAGATGATGGAACTACTCAGGGATCGATTCTATCCCTTGAGTACCAAAGCTGCCATGTACGAAGAATTCCTGTCGTTGAAGCAAGGAAGCCAAACGGTGCAGGAATACTACACCCGCTTCAAGGAACTGGTGAGGTTCGCACCAAGGCTAGTACCTACTGATGCGGAAAAGGCACAGAAGTTCGAGATGGGACTGAACCTGTCTGTGCGTGAAGTGATCGCGGGGGTACACTACCCCGATTTGCAAGCCGTATACGATCGCGCTGTAGCGGTAGCACGCGTGCAGCAGCTGAAAAGAAGAGTGAGTGGGGAGTCCAGCAGGGGTCCTCAAGACAAGAGAAGCCGAGACTCGAGAAACGATAACAACACTGGAAGGAACGAGCAGCGCAGAGGGTCGAATAGGCCCCAACAAACCAACACGGGAAGGAGGTTCAATCAAGAAGATCCGGTACCGCCTTGCCCGCGATGTGGACGACCACATCTGGCAAGGGGATGCCCGCAACAAGGCGCTTGTTACCGATGCGGTCGAATGGGTCACGTTCGACGGGAATGTCGAACTAGGCTCGAGAACATAACGAAGAGGGACGATTTGGTCGCAGGGCAAGAACAGCCTCAAAACCAAATCGGGCGAAATGGCAATAACCAAGGGTACAGACCCCCTCAAAATAGGCCGCAAAACCAGAACCAGAACCAACGACCTCCGCCCCCACAGAATCAAAACCAACAGCAAAATCAGCAGCCAAATGGGAATCAGCAGGGCAATCAGGGACGCCCTATGGGGAGGCTGAACGTGGTGAACCAAGCGGACGTGCCTGCGCAAGGAGAAGTGATGGCAGGTACATTTCACGTTTTGAATACACCCCTTAGAATTTTATTTGATTCCGGAGCTAGTTGCTCAATTATTGCATCAAGGATAGTGCCTGAGTTAGATCTACCTAAGTGCGAGAGAATTAGCTTAGGAATTCAATTGCCTTCTGGAGAAGTAGTGTCTTGCTCTGAACGATATAACGGAATTCCTATAGTGATAAAGAACGTAGAATTCTTCGCGAACTTGGTAGAATTTAACTTAAGAGACTTTGACATCATACTGGGGATGGATTGGCTATCCCAGTATAAAGCGGTGATCGAATGCCAAAAGCAAAAGATCACCTTGTCAAAAAGTAGGGGAAAGAGAGTTATCTTTTACTCTCAGCCCCCCTAAGAAAAGTAACAAAATCGTTAGTGCACTTAAACTAAATAACTTGATGCGTAAGGGGTATGAACTATATGCGTGCTGTGTGCACAACCTTGAGGCGGAGGAGGACAAGGTTGATAGCATACCAGTGGTAAGAGAATACCCGGACGTGTTCCCTGAAGACGTTCCGGGCATGCCACCTGAGAGAGATCTTGAATTCACGATAGATCTCATTCCGGGGACAGAGCCTGTCTCGAAAGCTCCGTACCGGATGGCACCACTGGAAATGAAGGAGTTAAAGGAACAACTCGAGGAGCTATTGGGAAAAGGTTACATAAGACCGAGTGCGTCCCCTTGGGGAGCACCGGTTTTATTTGTCAAGAAGAAAGACGGAGGACTACGTCTTTGCATAGATTACCGAGGACTAAACCAAGTGACCATTAAGAACAAATACCCCCTACCGAGAATAGAGGATCTGTTTGATCAACTGAAGGGAGCTTCAGTATTCTCGAAGATCGATTTGCGATCTGGGTATCATCAATTGAGGATTGCCGAGAAGGACATTCCAAAGACGGCGTTTCGAACACGATATGGCCATTACGAGTTCACAGTGTTATCCTTCGGGCTAACAAATGCTCCGGCCATGTTCATGAATCTCATGAACAACGTGTTCCGAGAATTGTTAGATCAGTGCGTCGTAGTGTTCATCGACGACATCCTGATCTACTCGAAGAGCGAGGAGGAGCATGCGAAGCACTTACATCAAGTGTTGGAGATCCTGCGAAGAAATCAGCTATACGGCAAGCTGTCGAAATGTGACTTCTGGCTGAAAGAAGTGGCATTCCTCGGACACATAGTATCTGCTGATGGAGTATCAGTGGATCCGGCAAAAGTTTCTGCCGTAACTGAATGGGCAACTCCGAAAAGTCCAACGGAAATAAGGAGTTTCCTTGGATTAGCCGGATATTATAGACGATTCGTGAAGGACTTTTCAAGGATTGCACGTCCTTTGACCCAGCTACTTAAGAAAGGAGCAAAATACGAGTGGACCGAAGCATGTGAGACATCGTTTCAAGAGCTGAAGAAACGACTCACAACCACACCCGTATTAACATTACCATCAGAGAATGGTGACTTCGAAGTATATAGCGATGCTTCGAAGGAAGGTTTAGGTTGTGTTTTGATGCAAGACTCGAGAGTCGTAGCCTATGCATCACGCCAATTAAAACCTCACGAGGAAAGTTATCCGACACATGACCTGGAGTTGGCAGCGGTCGTTTTCGCTCTAAAGATATGGAGACATTATCTTTATGGGCGGAAGTGTCGAATGTTCACCGACCACAAGAGCTTGAAATATATATTCACTCAGAAGGAGTTGAATTTGAGACAGCGAAGGTGGTTGGAACTCATTAAGGACTACGATTTAGAGATAGCATACCACGAGGGGAAGGCAAATGTGGTAGCCGATGCCCTAAGTCGGAAAACCCAACACGTGACAAACTCGTTGGTAATTCCGCCGGCATTGTACATGGATTTGGCAAGATTGGAGTTAGAACTTGTGCATCCTGGCACAGTGAGAGAAACGGTCAATGCCATGGTCGTGGAAACTCCAATATTAGACGAGATTCGACTCGCTCAACCGGGCGATCCGAAACTCGAGAAGATAAAAGAGTATATTGCTGAAGGAAAGGCAATAGGATTTGCTGTCCACGAGGATGGAAGCATCCGTTTCAAAGGTAGATGGTGTGTGCCTCTTAAATGTGCCGAGTTGAAGCGAAGGTTGATGGAGGAAGGGCACAACACGCCGTACTCCGTACATCCCGGAGGTGACAAGCTATACAAAGATCTGAAGAAGATCTATTGGTGGCCGGGAATGAAGAAGGAAGTGGCAAATTTCGTGGCGAGATGTCTCACCTGCCAAAAGGTTAAGGCAGTGCGACATAAACCCTTAGGATTGATGCAACCACTAGAGATTCCAAGTTGGAAGTGGGATAGCATCTCAATGGACTTTGTCTCGGGATTACCCCGATCACCTAAAGGCATGAACAAGATTTGGGTGATTGTGGATAGGCTAACGAAGACAGCCATATTTATCCCAATGAAAGACACGTGGACTATGGACCAATTGGCCCGAGCCTACATTGATAACGTGGTACGACGACATGGAGTACCACACGATATCATTTCCGATAGAGACAGTAGATTTGTCTCTCATTTCTGGACGGAGTTACAAAAAGCTCTCGGTACTCAAATCAAAATGAGCACCGCATTCCACCCGATGACGGATGGACAAACCGAGAGAACAATCCAAACACTAGAAGACATGCTGAGAGCATGCGTGTTGGAATTCAAAGGGAATTGGGAATCTCATTTACCCTTGATTGAGTTTTCCTATAATAATAGTTACCATGCGAGTATCGGCATGGCACCTTTCGAGGCATTGTATGGACGAAAGTGCCGAAGCCCTTTGAGCTGGGAAGAAAACGATAAGTCCGTGGTAGTGGGACCACAACTTATCGAAGACATGGCTCAACAAATCAAAGTGATCCAAGGGAAGATGAAAGCCGCACAAGACCGTCAAAAGAGTTATGCCGACGTGAGACGACGAGACCTAGAATTTCAAGTGGGAGATAGGGTCATGCTAAAGATATCACCCATGAAGGGGGTGATGCGCTTTGGCAAACGAGGGAAGTTAAGTCCGCGATACATAGGACCTTACGAAATTCTAGAACGAGTTGGAACTCTAGCCTACCGATTGGCTTTACCGCCACACTTAGACCGAGTTCATAATGTCTTCCATGTCTCACAACTAAAGAAGTATGTGCCGGACCCGACACATGTACTTCAACCGGAGATAATTGAGCTCGATGAAGATTTGACTTACGAAGAAGTCCCAGTGCGTATTCTCGATACTAAGGAACGAGTAACGAGGAACAAAACCATCAAAATGATCAAGGTTCTTTGGTCAAACCACGAAAGTGAGACGGCAACTTGGGAAGTAGAATCCGATATGAGGGAACGATACCCGACATTGTTCCAAACCGATACCGACACAGTTATGGGGACATAACTGCAATCTTAAGGGGGAGAGGATGTCATACCCCCTAATTTTTTTCGTGCATTTTTGTAAACTTTTGAACTACGTTATGGCTTGATCCCTTTACCGGGTACGTAGGCAGCTTAGAAGTTTTAATTCTAAGTTCAGTCACAACATAATAAAACAAACACAAGACCTTAGCACGAGACGAGAAAAGCCGAAACACAACTTCGAGGACGAAGTTGATTCTTAAGGAGGGTAGACTGTAATACCCGAGAATTTTCCAACATAAAATAAAACAATAATTAAATAAATAAATAATAAATAAAATAAATACAATAAATAAATAAACCAATCCAGCAAATAAAAGAAATAAATAAATATAAGGAAATGAGAAATGAGATTTTTACTTAAAAAGGAATTAAAGGAATTTAATTCAATAAAAGGATGGATAAATGGAACACCAACACCCGACACTAATGAACTCGAGTATTCGAGTCCAAAACATCCAACTAGACTAAGAATAAAAATTAGAGAGAAAGTATGAACCCGAATATACCCCGGGAATCGGAATTCGGGAGCAAAGAGGGATAGAAACCCGAAAGAGAGGCGGAAACGCACGACGGATCGCACGACCCGCCCGGACCGAAGTCCAGGCGAAGTCGGCGCGGTGGCCGCGCGGTGGAGGGGGAAAACCGCGCCACGACCGCGCCACCCCACAGATTTGGTTGTTGCGTGAATCTCTCACCCGAACGCGGATTTTTCGACTTTCGGTTGAACACCTCTCGACTCCAGACTTCTAGGTCGGTTGTGGACGCCCTAGGAAGTAAGAATTCTATAAATAAGCCCCTTGGGAGCCCCGAACAAGTTTACGAAACCCTAAAGCATTCTATACGTTCGAAACCCTAAATCCGGAGTCGTCGGAGGCACGAAACCAAGACGAACGCTGTTGGACGAGTTCTCTACAGATCTCCATAGTCGTGGTAAGTCTCGGTCCAATCTCTGTTCAATAAACGATTCGAAAACGAATCCTAATCATCTCCTTTTTCTTTCTACACCCCCGTATCGAATCTAGATCGTAGAACCCGACGAACGGAGAGGAGAAACGGTGATCTGGAAGCCACGCCTCCGAATTGGACATTCCCGACGTTCATAGACACTGTAAGTTAACCTTACATGGTTTTGGGAGATGTTAAAACATTCGAAACCTAAAAGATTTGACAAGAATCATAAATCTGTCCACTTTTGTTTTCTACCGACGCAACAGAATTGTTGAATTTTTCCGACCCTTAAAACGAACTCAAACGGAAAAACTTAAAACACGAAAAACGTTCCTAAGACTTAGACCTAGCTACTGTAAAAATTTGAGAATTTTTGGAGTTGATTTGATATGTGAAAACCCGTTGAAACCGAACTGTTTGATTTTAGATCTTGAAATCTTGGACAGAACTTAGGAATGATATTGATCTCGTTTTTGACATAGGATCTAGGCTGTTTTAGATCTTTGGCCGAACATGAAAGTTGTAGATAAATGTCTTAAGATGATCCCTGTCAAATTTCATCAAATTTGGAGTTAAATTGATATGTTAGAATTTGAAATCTTTAAGCTGTGACATGTTAAACTCGGACAGATTTCTTGTTATGCGAAAATTAGCGTTTTTGACCTACTTAGGTATCTCGGATTGAAAAAGTTAAAACACGAAAGTTGTAGATCTTGATGTTTCCGAGTCAGATATGAAATTTTGGAATTTTTGGAATTAAATCTGATTTTAGACGAATTTTGGAGTAAACTGTGATTTACCGAAACGAAATTTTGAAATCTTGTTGAAACATGGAATTAACCTTTAGGGTTGAAACGAATTGAGATATTATTTCTAAATGAATACAATGGAAGTCAGATTTTTAAAAACTAAATCCCCTTACAAACTTGATAAATTAAAATTAGGGGTGAGTGCTCTGCAGGGTGCCCCCTAACGATTCACTTCGTGCCGTAATGGACGATGGTGACCCCGCGCGCTATACTTGAAATGTGACATTGCCAAAACGGCGAAACATAGAGCCTACACTCTCGTGAATATCCGTATGGGTTTCCCGAGGCTCCGGAGTGGTACTGGGTATGGCTGATACGGCTGCGGCCGCCGGGCTACCGGCTAAACTTGTTGACATCGCGATTTTTATCGTGAAACTTTGAGATACCAAATCAGGAATGTAATGGGGATTCTAAATTAAATTAAACTAGATTAAATTATATTGTTGTCCAATTAAATTATTTAAATGCTTTATTTAAAATTATGGCTTTTATGATTTAATCATGTGAGACGTGTCATTAAATAGAGCCTGAGATAGATTGTGCTAAATGATATGGATTATATGAAATCAAATATTATGCTATTATCATGCTTTTGTTAAATTATTAAAGTTATGGCTTTTAAACCCTACGATCATGCATGTGTTAACTTACTCAGCAATTTTGCTGATCAAAACCGTTTTTATTCCTTTCTTTACAGAATATGTGGAATGAGCATGTGTGAGCACGAATCATGCATGGGATTTTGGGAACTTTTATTTTGCTTTTAAATTTCGTACTTAGACTATATTATGAACGGGCTGTTTAACCCGTGTTTTGGCCATGTCGGCCCTATTTAAATTTTCCGCTGCGATACTGTACTAAACTAAATATTTCCGCTGCGCTATGCTATTATTATTTTCGATTTATATTGTATGGGCTATTTTGAATGCTTTAAATATTTTAAACACTGCAATACCTAGCCTTGCATCTCTTTAGTAAGCTCGGAGAAACCGTGTCTTACTAGGGAGATGTGGCGGTGACATCCCGACCTGGGTTACCAAAAACCGGGGTGTTACATTTGTTTCCTTAGATAATGTTGGTGTTTTTCTTCTTTATGTATGTAGTTCTTAGCTTTTATGTTATTTTAGGTAGAATAGACTTTAAATTCCATGTTTGTAGTTTTTATGGTTTAATTCTTTCTATGACCCACTGTGCATGTATAAACTGTTAAAACATAAAATATTCACAAGTATGAGTGCGAGATGACACTGGTGCGAAATGAAGGATGCGGTCTAAACTGCATCCATCATAAACCGCATCAAAGAAACCGCATGTAATACTCTGTGAACAAAAATGCCATAGAAAAATTTGCATGTGCGATGCGGTCTAACTGATGCGGTCTAAACCGCATCAGTTCAATAGACCGCATCAACTCAAAAAGTGTTAGAATTTTATTGCATTATTCACCCAGATGCGGTCTGATGGGATGCAGTCTACTCGATGCGGTTTAAACCGCATCATCATAGTAGTCCGCATCACATTAAAAGACCGCATCCCGTTGCATATTCCACCTTTCATGCCTTAACCAATTTTGTCTACCCAATGCGGTCTATCAGATGCGGTTTAAACCGCATCATCATTGATACACCGCATCGCATTCCCCTGTTGAAGAAACAATGCCTTAGCCTAAATTTGAGCAAGGATGCAGTTTATCAGATGCAGTCTAGACCGCATCGATTGATTTAACCGCATCCCTGTAATGATAAATCATGGTGCAAGGCAAAGCACTTCATCCTTCATGCATAAGGATGCGGTCTAATGGATGCGGTTTAAATCGCATCGAATTCAAAAGACCGCATCCTATCTCTCTTTTATTTTTATTTTAAAACCCCAAAAATATTTTTACTTTCCTGAGATGTGTAAGCTGCATGGCTGTATTGGGTCTAGGTGTAACACCCCGGTTTTTGGTCACCCAGGTTGGGATGTCACCGCCACACCTCCCTAGCAAGATACGGTTTCTCCGAGCTTGCTAAAGAGATGCAAGGCTATGGTTTTTCAGAATTTAAAACATTCAAACAGCCCATTCATATATATAATTTAAAAATAATATATCAAAGTTGCAGCGGAATATAATATCTACATATATAGATAGCAGCGGAATTAAAAAATAGGGCCAACATGGCCAATCACGGGTTAAACAGGCCCGTTCATGCAATTCATAACTAAGACTAGAATAATAACTGAAAATAATATTTCCCCGAATATCCCACGCATGCATATGATGATGCATATTCCTCATGCTCTCTAGGAAAAAGAAAGAAATGGTTTTGGTCAGCACAAGGTGCTGAGTAAGTTAACACATGCAGGATTATGGGGTTTCAAAGCCATTAATTAAATTAAAAAGAAAACATAGGCATACAAGACATGATTTAATGTATTCATCTAATAACAATTTAACCGCATAATTTAAAAGACAGGGATTTCATAAGATCATAAATATAGCTTGCAAAGTAATATAATCGTAGGACATAATTTAAGAGCATAGTTTAAAGAAGGGAAAGAAAAAATTCAAGTCTTTTAATTTTCCCGTTAATCCCCAGCCGAGTATCAAGATTTTATTTGTAGTCAAGTTTCTCTCGCCGTTTTGGCACAGTTTCTCATGTTCAACACCATCGTCCAATCAGGCACGATGTGCAAAGCTAGGAGGGCACCCTGCAGAGCACTCACCCCCTACGTAGATTACTCCCGTCCATTTAGGCACGAAGCAAAAAGCTAGAGCGGCACCCGATGGAGCACTCACCCTCTACATAGAAAGCTCAAACTAGCTATAACGGGATTTCGAAAATGTTTGTTTATGTATTTTATCTCAAAGGAGTTTCCACTCATTTAAACCTTAAAGGCCAATTTCTCAAATTTAGTAAGTTTCTCAAAATATACTATTTCAGGATGCTATTCGCTCCGATATCATTTGAAATCCTTTTTTAACAAGATTTTTAAGATTTGACTCGGTCAACCACAATTTACTTCAAAATTTATTAAAAATCGAGTTTAAGTCCAAAAATTCTGAAATTTGACCGGTGACTCCAAAACACAGAGATGAACAAGTTTTATGTTTAAAGGTTTTCAATCCGAGATACGGAAGTAGGTGAAAAACGTTAATCTTTAACAGGGTGATAATCTGCCCGAGTTTCTACGCATCAGTTTCAAGATTTCAAGATCTACCATAGCAAGCTAACTCCAAATTTAATAAAATTATACAGGATGATTCTTAAGACGATTATCTACAACTTTCATTTAGAACTCAAAGCCCAATTCTCATTGGATCAGAGGTTAATCTTCAGCTCAAGTTCGAAACTAATTTCTGTCAAGGATCTTGATTTCGGTACGAACGCAGATCGGATCGGCTCAGGTTCGGAGGTTCAAATCTCAACGAAAAATTCTAAAAATTTACAGGGATGTTCTAATTTCAAAGATCTACAATTCTTATGTTCAACGCCAATCCTAGATCGGTCTAGATCTAAGGTAAAAATCAACCTCAAGTTCGGATAAAGAATCTATCACCGTTTCAAGATCTAAATCGAAGGCAGGTCTGTTCACGGTCGTTTTCGGATATCAAAACACGATGAAAAATTATGAAATTTTTACAGTACATAGATCTATGTCTTAGGAACGTTTTTCGTGTTTTAAGTTTTCTCGTTTGAAGATTTTAAAGGTTCAGAAAAATTGGACAAAATTGCTGCGCCGGTAGAAATTACGTGTTGACAGATTTTCGAAAGTTTTGATTAAGCTGTTAGATTTAAATATTTTAACTACTCCCAAAACCATGTAAGTGTCAAATTACAGATCTTTGGTCGTCCCGGATCGTCGATTTCGGAGGCGTGGCTTCCAGTCCACTGTTTATCTCCTCGGTTCGTCGGGTTCTTCGTTCTCGATCTGATTCGGGGCGTAGAGAAGAAAAAGACGAAGTTAGGATTTGTTTTCGAATCGTATGTGGACCAAGGTTCGGATCAGAACTTACCACAACGTTGGAGATCTTCCGAATTCGTCCACGACAGTCCTCGCCTTGGTTTCGTGCCTCCGACGACTCCGGAATTAGGGTTTTGTGTGTAGAGAGATTTCATAGGGTTTCGAAAGTGTTTGGGATTGATGTAGATGGTTATTTATAGATGTCCAAGACCTAGGGGATGTCCAAAGGCTGCCCCCAAGTGTCTTGAGCCGAAAGGAAAGTAACCGAAGTCGGAAAATCCGGATTCGGGCGGGCAAATCTCGCAACGTCGCTGCTGTCTGCTCTGGCACGCACTTGGCGCGGTGTTCCCCTTAGGGGCGCGCGGCCACCGCGCGGCCTTGGTCCAGGCTGCAGTCTGGGCCGGGTCGTGCGATCCGTCGGGTCTTTCCTCCTCTCTTTCGGAATTCTATCCCTCTATGTTCTCGGATTCGGATTTCCAGGATATTTTCGGGCTCCGATTTCCTATCTTAATTTTATTCGGATCTAAATTTACATTTGGACTCGAGTTATTGAGCCCATCGGTGTTGGGTTTCCGTGTAACCATTTATTCGATTAAATTGTCTTCGGCTTCCCGGGTTCTCGGAATTTTGATTCCTTAATAATTTAAATTCCATTTCTCATCTTTTATGATTCTTTACCCATTTATCATGTTTATTATATTTATTTATTTATTTATTTATTTAATGTTGCAAAATTCTTGGGTATTACAGTCTACCCTCCTTAAGAATCAACTTCGTCCCCGAAGTTGTGTTTCGGCTTTTCTCGTGTTAGGAACTAATCCTTTTGTTTATTTTATTATTTTGTGACTGAACTTAGAATTAAAACTTCTAAGCTGCCTACGTACCCTATGAAGGGATCAAGCCATAACGTAGTTCAAAATAATTTGAATTTGTTGCTTATTTATTTGGAATACATATTGTTGAATCAAACTCAAAAATAAATGCATCTACTTTATTACGGGGTATCACATCCTCTCCCCCTTAGGACTTCAGTTATGTCCCCATAACTGCCGATACGTTATTCTCAAGGGGCTTCGGGTTTTGGGTCTTTATTCTGAGGGTATCGGTGCCCTTGGTTGTTGCCATTTTGACCGTCTAGGTTTCGTGGCTGGTCAGGTCCTCTCTCTTGGTGATATTCTTAATATGGGTTCAGCACTCTTTCATCCGATGTCCACGTCGACCACACCGGAAGCATGTGTCGGGTTGAGGGCATCCTCTCACCATATGAGGTTGGTTACACTTTGGGAATCGGGGTACGTAGCCTTCACGGTTGAAAATCCTTCTATTGTTGCCTTCATCGTCGCCTTGGGCTAGCTCATTTGGTCCTTCACGATAATTATTCCTATCCAAGTCAATATCAGTTCTGCGGTCCTTATCTCTTTTGCCTTGTCCATGGGGACCTCGGCTAGTCTCACCCTATCGCCTTATGCTTCAGTCCTTGAACTCGTGCAACCGCTACCGCACGATCATAAACAGCTTGTAGGTCGGGGTAGTGCACCCCTGTGATCACCTCGCGTACTGCCAGGTTCAGTCCCATCTCGAATTTTTGAGCCTTCTCTGCATCTGTGGGTACTAATCTTGGTGCGAACCTCACCAGCTCCTTGAATCGAGTGTAGTACTCTTGCACTGTCTGGCCCCCTTGTTTCAGCGACAGAAATTCTTCGTACATCGCTGCTTTGGTACTCAGGGGATAGAATCTGTCCGAGTTTCTACGCATCAGTTTCAAGATTTCAAGATCTACCATAGCAAACTAACTCTAAATTTGATTAAATTTAATAGGTTGATTCTTCAGACGATTATCTACAACTTTTATTTAGAACTCAAAGCCCAATTCTCATCGGATCAGAGGTTAATCTTCAGCTCAAGTTCGAAACTATTTTCTGTCAAGGTTCTTGATTTCGGTACGAACGCAGATCGGATCGGCTCAGGTTCGGAGGTCCAAATCTCAATGAAAAATTCTAAAAATTTACAGGGATGTTCTAAATTCATAGATCTACAATTCTTATGTTCAACGCCAATCCTAGATCGGTCTAGATCTAAGGTAAAAATCAACCTCAAGTTCGGATAAAGAATCTATTACCGTTTCAAGATCTAAATCGAAGGCAGGTCTGTTCACGGTCGTTTTTGGATATCAAAACACGATGAAAAATTATGAAATTTTTACAGTAGATAGATCTATGTCTTAGGAACGTTTTTCGTGTTTTAAGTTTTCTCATTTGAAGAATTTTAAAGGTTCAGAAAAATTGGACAAAATTGCTGCGCCGGTAGAAATTACGTGTTGACAGATTTTCGGAAGTTTTGATTAAGCTGTTAGATTTGAATATTTTAACTACTCCCAAAACCATGTAAGTTTAAACTTACAGATCTTTGGTCGTCCGGGATCGTCGATTTTGGAGGCGTGGCTTCCAGTTCACCGTTTATCTCCTCGGTTCGTCGGGTTCTTCGTTCTCGATCCGATTCGGGGCGTAGAGAAGAAAAATATGAAGTTAGGATTCGTTTACGAATCGTATATGGACCAAGGTTTGGATCAGAACTTACCACAACGTTGGAGATCTTCCGAATTCGTCCACGACAGTCCTCGCCTTGGTTTCGTGCCTCCGACGACTCCGGAATTAGGGTTTTGTGTGTAGAGAGATTTCGTAGGGTTTCGAAAGTGTTTGGGATTGATTTAGATGGTTATTTATAGATGTGCAAGACCTAGGGGACGTCCAAAGGCTGCCCCCAAGTGTCTTGAGCCGAAAGGAAAGTAACCGAAGTCGGAAAATCCGGATTCGGGCGAGCAAATCTCGCAACGTCGCTGCTGTCTGCTGTGGCGCGCACTTGGCGCGGTGTTCCCCTTAGGGGCGTGGTGTTCCCCTTGGGTTTCCGTGTAACCATTTATTCGATTAAATTGTCTTCGGCTTCCCGGGTTCTCGGAATTTTGATTCCTTTTTAATTTAAATTCCATTTCTCATATTTTATGATTCTTTATCCATTTATCATGTTTATTATATTTATTTATTTATTTTATGTTGCAAAATTCTCGGGTATTACACTAGGCCCATTACATCTAACTCTATCCATTATGCATCTTGAACCATTACTGTCAAAATTATTGTATGATTAATACTTGCACAATACTAAAAATTCTTCCATTCTTATTTTCATTTTTATTTTCCTTTTTTATTGTGTGTATGAAATGAGTAATAAGGAATATTACAGATCAATGTTGGCAAAAAGGTCCCTTCTGGGGTACGACTAGCGCGTCCTCTGTGTATTAATTATTGCTTGTTATTTTGCATGGTCTGATTTGAGATTGGTGGAAGCTCCGGCAAAAAGGTCTCCTACGGGGATAACGATTAGCCACTCAGCCAATTCCTAATTAGATACAATTTTCTTTTTCTTATCTTAATTTCAAACCTGAATTTCAAACTGTGGTGTTATTGAGCAGTGTCGATCAACACTGTTACAATAATGCTGCAGTAAGAAAACATGTGGGTTTTTTCTCTCAATTCATGGATAGTAGTGCTCTCAATGATAAGATCACTGTCATTAGAAGTGACTTACTGTCTAAAAATCATTCCATCTAAAATAATTGGGAGCTGGACAACAGATGTTTGCAGTCCAGATCACCCCAATTATTTCTGACCTCTTTTTAGCCAAATTCTTCTTATCTTAAGGCTAATCCGTCTTTGTGTATCAAATTCTGTCTAACCCCACCATATATTTTGGGGTAGTTTATTTCATCTTCTCATATACATGTATGCATGATATTATTTTGTAGATATTGTGGTCATATTATTTTGGGATCCTTCCCTTGGACATAGAAGTCTTGATTCAAATCAGATGTTGCGTAATAAATTTCTAATAAAAATTCATTTATGAAATCCAGATCTGAGTAAAGGATAAATTCCCAGTTATGATTAATTCACATTCTACCGGGGGTTGATTTGGGGAAACTAGAAACAAAGTCAGCAATTAGGTCTCACCTAGACTGAAAGAATCCGTGTTTTAATTGAGAGTTTAGTACCTGTGTAGGGAATGATTTTCAAATATCAATTGATTTCTCAAAATTGTTGTGTGTTGAAAATCTTATGTTAAATATTGCTTCAAGTCAATGTCCACTTGGATTTAGATGAGATGTGATAACTAACACTAGAGGAACAACATGTAGGCATTGGTTAATTTCTAAGGTAGGATTTAGTATTCTTTCAACTGCTATCCTCTTATGCCAAAGTCTATTCTTGAGTCTCGAATGAGTACATCCGGAGTAGATTCATTTATGGATCTGTTTCATTTAGTTTGTATTTCATAACTAACCAGATATTGTGAGCTCTGTGGCTTATTGATATTTGGGGAGTTCTTGATCTGCATCTGGTCATCAAGACTAGGGGTTCTTTCATACTAACGGAATGAGATAACTTTTTAAGCTTCCGAGTGATAGGTTTTTAAATGTTTTCTTTACCGCTTTCTTTTAAATGCTTTTGTAGAGGTCACTCGGAAGAATTAGAGGTTGGCCGCCGTATATAAGGTTTAAGAGTTATGGAATAGTTTGGGACTTGATTTGAAACTTTGGGCATGACCGGGAGAACGATAGGAGTACTTGGCACCTCAACTAATGATATGTCAGGTGCTGCTTATCCACCACAGCTAAATAACATACCTCGGCAGGGGCAGTTATAGATCTGTGGTATCTTAGATTTTGAGGTCTTAAGAGCGTGTAAATTCTCACTGTAAGTACCTGCCTGTTAAAGGGAACATAGTGTAGGAAACATGAGAGTTAGCTAACTAGTGGATTATCCCAAGCAAAGATCTGTGTAATTAAAATGGAAGTTTAATTGTGTTTCATCTTAATCTTGTCCAATCTTTATTATTTTCTTTCTGTCCCTTCTGTCACATTTTAAATTCGCTTTCTAGACAGTGTAGCATAATTTTACATGCTTTCATAGAATAATTTTCACTGCTTATGTAGAATAAATTTATTTGCTTTCTTAGATATAATTTAATCTGCTTTGTAGTATAACTTTGATTGCTTTCATAATCTAGTTTAAATTATGTCAAGTAGTTGGTAATTTAAAACACAAACTTGAATCGAGTAACTGAGTGAAAAATCTTATAAAAATGACGTGGGCCCTTGCTTCTATCGCACATCCTCCAGTGAACGATCCGGTCTTACTATAAATAATGCAATTTTTGACTCCGTGCGCTTTCGGGGGCATAGTTTCTTAACACTAGTAATAAAAATGTGACAACTTATAAATATATCCCTAATCCCAACTTCATCATCATAAATTGGTTTCATTGAATAAAATTAAACCGGAATTATCTTCTTATCAAGGGTACTCGTATAGTGGGAAATTGTCAAAAGTTTCATGGCGCCATTGCCGGGGAGAATGCAGTGCCGTTTTATTAAGAGAATTACACTCCTGATTTACTCATAGATAGTCTTTGTATATAATTTTGAATCATTACTAACCTGGGGGTTGCGCAGGTACTGTCAATTCGTGATACGAACTGCTTATGAAACAGAGAAGGGATACGCCGCCGGAGCTACCGTTCAATCTAGAGATAGAAAAGACCGCCAGACAACTGCGGGCACAAGCAAGGCTAAGGAAAGAACGGGAAGCACAGATTCGTACCTCTCCCGAAACCATAAACAGTGATTTATCTGATATGGCAGATAACTAGGGCATTCCCCCGATCTTACCCATAAACCAACCACCCCATCCATAATCAACCTCTGAATAATCCAGCCAATGGTGCTGATGGAGATGTGATAGAGGATCCGAATCGTGTTAACGAGGAGGAGAACCTACCTAATCTTGGTCAGTAACATTACCAGCAATTCCACCAACCGCCACCACCTCAAAACCAATACAATAACCAAAACCAAAATATGCAGAACCACCAGTACCAAAACCCTCCTTTCAATCAAGACCAATTCCAAAACAACCCTCATGATCCGAACTTTTTCCAAGAAAATCCCAATTACCAGCAGCAGTACCAGAACCAAGCAGAGCAAGGAAAATATCAACAGCAGGCAGCAACTGATTTTATGCAGCCAATAGTGGAACCCTACCTGAATATGTCCGGAAGAGCTCCAATCAATGCACGCAACTTCAAGCTCAAGCCTGCACTCATCAACTTAGTGCAAAATAATCAGTTTTGTGGTGCAAATCATGAGGATTCTCATGATCATCTTCAGACTTTTTTGGAGCTGTGTAACACGATTAAAAATCAGGGGGTGTCCCCTGATGCTATTAGACTTATGTTGTTTCCTTTCTCTTTATACAGTGGAGCTCGGGATTGGTATAAATCTTTGCCGGTTAACCAAAGAAGCACATGGGCGGATCTAGTAAGGAGTTTTCTGTTGAAATACTTCCCTAAAACAAAGGTGGAAGAAGGACGAGCAAAAATTAGGGAATTCAAAATGGAGCAGATGAGTCGCTTTATGATGCCAAGGAGAGGTTCTTTAACCTCTTGAGAAGATGCCCGCAACACGGATACCGAGAGTGGGAGCAATTGCGAAAGTTCTATGGCGGACTCACCTATTCATTGCGAATGATGTTAGACGCCGCTGGAGGGAAACATCTACTCCACTTGCCCATGGATCAAGCATGGGCAAAGATCGAAACCACGCCTGTTAATAGATCTGTTTTGAACAATGAGGAGAAAAATGTTGATCCTCCTAGAAAAGTGTTTGCTGTAAGTGGAGGAAAGAACGATTTTGAAAAGTTGCAGGAACAGGTAGCTGCAATTCAGCTGAGTTAGGAAAAAGGGAAGGGTACCGTACAGGCAGGAGCTTCATCAAGCTAAGCACAAACACAACAATTAGAAACTGTGTGTGGGCTGTGTCAGGGACCACATCCGACTGACACATGCCAACAGATAACCTCTGAAAGCTGTAATTAAGCCGGAGCCTTTCAAAACCGCCACCTGAACTTATCCTATTCCAACAACAATGCGCTCAATGCGCACTTGTTGTCTTAGCCAAATCAGCCTACCTAGTTTGCCCACCAAAACCCACAGCAGAACTTTAGACCACAAAACTCCGGGTTCGTCCAACAGAGAGTCCAAAATTTCCAAAACCAGAACCAAAATTTTCAACCCCACATCCAAAAAGATCTAACCAGAACCAAGGCCAGAACTTCCAAAATTTCCAAGCTCATCCTGATCAAAACCAGCAGTTCAATCAAAAGCCACCATCCCGCCTAGAGACACATGATGACTGAGTTTATTGCCAATCAAAGGGAGATAAATCAACAATTGCAGTCATCAATCAAGAATGTGGAAACACAAGTCACTCAGCTAGCGAAGGAACTGCAGAACAGAGGGAAAGGAACTCTGCCTAGTAGCACGGACACCAACCCGCAATGTAAAGCAATCACACTGCGGGGAGGTAAGGTTCTGAAGGAAATAGTTGGAGGAGGGAAGAGAAAGGCTGAAAAGGATAAGGTAACAATGGAGGATGTCACTGAAAAGGAAAGGATTGGAGGAGAAGAAGGTGTCGAGCTGGAAAAGAACAAAACAGGTGCAGCAAACTCGCAGACTGAAGCTGCAATGGAAGTTGAAAAGGGTACAGGTGAACGTACAACTTCCTTCCCTTTGCCAAAAAAAATTGATGATAATAAGTACATGCCAAGGGTGCCATACCCTGCACGTCCTAAAAACAAAGAACATGATGAAAATTTTAAAAAATTCTTAGAAAGATTGAAAGCTGTTGAAATCACTATTCCCTTGGTTGAAACGATTTCAGAAATGCCCGTCTATGCTAAATTTCTCAAAGAAATGATTTCGGGGAAAAGGAAATTCAATCAGGAAGAAGTAGTGGTTTTAAACAGCAGCTCCAGTGCCATAATTCAAAGAGGGCTACCTGAGAAGAATGAAGACCCAGGCTGTATTACACTGCAGTCCACATAGGAAAGACAAATGTTGGAAAGGGGCTGTGCGACTTGGGGTCGAGCATCAACGTTATGCCACTCGCCATGGCAAAACGTCTTCACTTGGGAGTAATCGAGCCGGTTACAATGAAATTACAACTGGCAGATCGGTCGATTACTCATCCAGTCGGGATACTGAAGGACGTGATTGTCAAGACGGGAGGAACACTCTTTCCTGTCGACTTCATCATTCTTGACATCGAGGAAGACTATGAGATGCCTCTGATTTTTGGCCGCCCTTTCCTTTCAACAGGTGGTGCGCTGATTGATGCGCGATCAAATCAAATCAAACTCCGAGTTGGAGAAGAAGAGCTGAACTTTGAGATGGGCAAACTGCAGAAGTTCCCGCATGAGGGAACTTGTTCCACAATTGATGTAATAGATGATATGAGTGAGGATGAGAGCGATGACTCTGTGATGATGATGGACAAAGTTTCAAAGCAGGTACTGAAGCCTGCTGGTGCCAAGCTGGGACAAAGCTGCAATGCCGTGCACTTCGAGGACCTTATGACTGGGGACCTTGAGGAGTTTGATGGCATTGAATTCACTCCGAAGGAGGAAGAAAGCACCAAGGATGAGGAAGTGGACCCTGTACTGACCCAGGGTCCTGAAGGTAAATCTGATCTCTCACCATCATTCATTTCTCGCAAATTACTACCTTCCGTTGAATGCCCACCAAAGCCTGAACTTAAAATACTTCCGGATCATCTTAAGTACGCTTTTCTCGCTGAACATAAGAAGTTACCGGTAATTGTGTCAGCCAAGCTGACACAAGAACAAGAAAAAGCTCTGGTAGTCATTCTCAAGAAATATGTACATGCAATTGGATGGACCATTTCTGATATAAAAGGAATAAGCCCCTCTGTTTGCATGCACAGAATTTTAATGGATGAGGTATACAAGCCCTGAAGGCAACCCCAAAGGCGTTTGAACCCCTATATGTAAGAAGTGGTAAGGAAAGAAGTTTTCAAGCTCTTAGATGCTGGTATCATCTATCCTATATCTGACAGTAAATGGGTTAGCCCAGTGCAGGTAGTACCAAAGCGTGGGGGGATGTGCATAATGACGAACGAGCAAGGAGAAGAAGTGGCGACAAGACCAGTGACTGGTTGGCGAGTTTGTATCGACTACCGGAAGCTCAATACCGCTATGCGGAAGGATCACTTTCCCTTGCCATTTATTGATCAAATGCTTGAGAAGTTGGTCGGGAGGGAGTACTACTGTTTTTTGGATGGTTATTCGGGTTATAATCAAATTGTAATAGCAAGTGAGGATCACGATAAAACCACTTTCACATGCCTGTATGGCACTTTTGCTTATAGGCGCATGCCTTTTGGACTTTGCAATGCGCCTGCCACATTTCAAAGATGCATGATGTCAATATTCTCAGAATTTATTGAAAAATGCATTGGAGTTTTCATGGATGACTTCTCTGTGTATGGAGATACTTTTGATGAATGTTTGACCAATCTTGCAAAAATTTTAAAAAGATGCGAGGACACTAACTTGGTTTTAAACTGGGAAAAGTGTCATTTTATTGTCATTGAGGGCATAGTGTTAGGTCACCGCATCTCGCGCGCAGGCATCGAAGTCGACAGAGCCAAGGTCTCAGTCATCTCCAATCTTCCATTACCCAATTCAATAAAATCGGTTAGGAGTTTCTTAGGGCATGCCGGTTTTTACCGGAGATTCATTAAAGATTTCTCAAAAATTGCTAAGCCGCTCACTAACCTTCTTAGTAAAGAAAATTCATTTGTAATAAATGAAGCATGTGTTCAAGCCTTTGACACGCTCAAGAAGATGTTGGTTTCTGCTCCGATAGTACAACCACCCGATTGGTCAATACCTTTAGAAGTAATGTGTGATGCGAGTGATCTCGCCGTAGGTGCAGTTCTCGGGCAACATAAGGACGGGAAACATTGCGTAATTCATTACGCAAGTGATGCCCTGAATGAGGCTCAAGTAAATTACACCACAACGGAAAAGGAGATGTATGCAGTGGTCTTCGCGTTTGATAAATTCAGACAGTATCTAATCGGTACGAAGACCGTAGTATACACAGATCACTCCGCATTGAGATACTTTTTTAGCAAACAAGATGCCAAACCTCGATTAATCAGGTGGGTACTTCTGTTGCAGGAATTTGATATCATAATAAAGGATAGGAAAGGCAGAGACAATGGCGTTGCTGACCATTTGTCTCGAATAGAAAATTAAAAAAAAATGAACTAGCCGTCAATGAAAATTTTCCGGATGAGCAATTTTTTGCGTTGCACCTTCATGATCAAGCTTGTCCATGGTTTTCCGACATTGCTAACTTTTTAGCATACGGAATAACCCCACCATTTCAGCATAAAAGCCATAAAGCAAGGTTCAACCGAGATGTAGTTAACTACTTCTGAGAAGATCCTTATCTCTTCAAGCATTGTGCAGATTTGATTATTAGACGATGTGTAACTGAGTACGAGGCTTACCAAATCGCCAAGAAATGTCATGAATCGGAATATGGAGGTCACCATGGCCCCACTCGAACAACTCATAAAGTGCTCGAGTGTGGTTTCTATTGGCCTACCATTTACGAGGATTGCAAGGCGTTTGTTAAGACTTGTGACAGATGCCAAAGATTAGGGAATATCTCCAAGAGGGATGAAATGCCTCAAAAAGGAATTCTCACCCTTGAGATTTTCGATGCATGGGGTATTGAGTTCATGGGACCATTCCCGACGTCGGATGGAAATCATTACATCTTGGTAGCTGTCGATTACGTGTCCAAATGGGTTGAGGCGGTTGCACTGCCAACCAATTATGGTAGCCAAGTAATCAAATTTTTTAAAAGCAACATTTTTAATAGATTTGGCATACCTAGGGTAATCATATCTGATGGAGGAACCCTTTTTGTTAACGAAGCTTTTGCAAATCTTTTGAGAAAAACTGGGATCCTCCACAAGATAGGCACGCCTTATCATCCCCAAATCAGTGGTCAAGTCGAGGTATCAAACTGCGAAATCAAGCATATACTCGAAGCCACGGTGGGGATAACCCGTAAAGATTGGTCGCATAAGCTCAATGATGCTCTATGGGCATATCGCACTGCATTCAAGACTCCCATCGGGATGTCCCCATACAAGCTTGTCTTCGAAAAAGCCTGTCATTTGCCTGTAGAACTAGTGCACAAGGCCTACTGGGCCGTAAAAATGCTTAATTTTGATCCAAGAGTTGCTCAGGGTAAGCGCAAGTTGGACCTCAATGAAATTGAGGAAATACGTGCGCAAGCTTATGAAAGCTCGAGGATTTACGAAGAGCGGACCCAGAAGTTGCATGATCGTCGTATTAAATTTAAACACTTCTTTGTTGGCCAAAAAGTCTTGTTATTCAATTCTAGGTTGAAGTTGTTCCCCAGAAAGCTTAGATCCAGATGTGAAGGGCCATACAAAGCGGTGCACTTGTTCGAAAGTGGAGTAGTCAAAATTCGAACTGACAAAGGAGAGCTAGTGGTGAATGGGCAAAGACTGAAGGAGTACCTGGGGCAGTTCGACCCCGAAAAAGAAGTTCAAATGATCTCAGAGCCGGCTTATATTTAATATATACATTTATTCATTTTATATTATTATTTAGTACATTCGCACTCTCGAATAATAAGTATCCAAAAATCAATTAAACATTTAGAGTACTAAGACTCTAAATGTGAGGATGTTGATATTTGGAGAAAAATCTAATAATTTTCTTATGTTTTGTCTTGCAGGAATTCATGGAATCGACAAAAAGAGAATTAAAGATTCAGAAACCAGGTTCCTGGTTGGATTAATACTGTATTTAATGGAAATTAATTTCGGAATTTATAAAATCCAGAATAAATTCATAAAATAGCAGTGTTGATCCAACCTAATTTATGCAAGCAATTATTTGTTAGTATAATGCTTTAGTTGTATTTATATCAAAAGGAGTAGAAAATGCATAATTTTAGAAAGTGGTAAAAATTAGAAAACTTCAAAAAATTTTCTAAGTATTAGATGCGGTCTAATTTCTCTTCCAGACAGATGCGGTTTAAACCGCATTAGCTAAGATAGACCGCATCGCCCCCTCTGCCCGTGTTTTTCTCATCCGATGCGGTCTATTTGATGCGGTTTAAACTGCATCAGTCTAATAGACCGCATCGATTCATTAGAGCGTATCCCCCTTGTCTTAATTTTTTAAGTGTTGGATGCGGTCTCCCCTTGTAATGCGATCTACTCGATGCGGTTTAAACCGCATCGATTTTGAAAGACCGCATCGCATGGTATTCTGGTGTCTCTCTCAGATGCGGTCTATCTGATGCGGTTTAAACTGCATCAGTTTAAGAAACCGCATCTACCTTAAGAGACCGCATCGAATGCGGTCTGTTTGTCCCCATCTCCTCAGATGCGGTCTATCCGATGCTGTTTAAACTGCATCGACTTAATAGACCGCATCCCTCACATCCTGAGAGACCGCACCCGATGCGGTTTAAACCGCATCGCTGATGCGGATTTTTATAGACCACATCCCTCCCTATTTCAATCTTTTAAAACCCCTTTTCCCCTTCATTCCCCCTCACTTTCACACTCGACACTTAGAAATTTCTCTCAAAACTCCCTCGATAGAACATCCCTGTTCTTCGCAAAACAGAACTTCGAATCCAAGGGAAACTGTCGCAAAATTCTTCCAGAAACCTAAAAATGGCTTCTTCTTCATTTAACCCGAGCGGGAGTACTGGGTAAGCCTCCTATTGCCTATTCCACATTCGATTTATTGCGATTCTAATTTTGGTTTTTCATGGGTTTTGCGAAATCGGGGGTGGGGAAGGAATTGGAGTATGTTTTCGACTTAGGGATGGTCGGAAAGTTGTCGGAAATGGGTGGGCATGGTCGGAGATGGTTTAGAACATAGGGCGGTGGAACTAGGGTTCCTGCGCAGGGTACTAGACCACCAATTTTTGTGGATGTTGAAGTTTTTAGGGCTTAGAGGGTGCTGATTTTGAAAATCTTGGGTTCTATAACCCTAAAAATTGAGTCTTTGTTTCATTTTGTGCATTGTGATTGTTGTCCATGTTTTGTGAATCCTGTGTGGTCATGGAATTTTTGAAAATGGTGACTGTGGATTGTTTGAACACAGGGGTCATTTTGCCCTCTTGCCCCTATGTTATTCTACTTGTTTGATTCTTGAATGTGGATAGATGAGCATGTTGATGTTTTTGAACCTGTGTTTGTTATGTTCAAGCATGTTTTTGAGAATTTTTTTTTAAAAAATGGGCATGGGATGGACTGTAATCTGTGTGTTAATCTTGTTTTGCATGCCATTGTATGAGTTTTGGGAACAATGTGGAGTTAATGCATTTGTTCGTATGCCTGTACACTATATTTTGGGCTGAAAAGTTGGTATTTCTATGAATGTGGAAACATGTGGGTACAAACAAAATGCTGCCAAAATTTTTCCTGACATGGCTTTCCCTAATACTGTTGGCATAGCATTTATTTGTGAAAATGACAAAAAGTTGGTAGGATAGATTGTTTTATGAGTGTTAGACTTTCACCAAATTGGGATTGTGGGAAATCACAAGTGCAGGTATCCTTTTGCTCACTTGTGACTACCACCATTCCCAAAAACCAAATGGGGGGACCACTCACACCCCCAATTTTATTAAATAAAAAACAAGTTAACACTTTTCATAAAAATAAAAATAGTCAAGTGTGATTGTTTAGTTTATTTCCTTTTAGTTCATTATATCATGTCTAGTACCGTTTGACAACCATCATGTGCATTCATTCACCATTTCATGAACTTCAACATTCCATATCCCATTTCACATTTTCAAAATCACTTTGGGAGTAATTAAAAATCAAAAATTCTTTTTGTAGGCTCAATAGCTTATGAAAATATTATCTTTGGTCCTTTGACCACTTGAAAAATTCGTAGACTATTTTTAGTCTAACACAAACAATAAGGGTCCAAGACCCTTATTTACCTTCTTTTGTGATTATTAGTTTGTAATAAAATGTTAGATTTAATAATCAAGCTGATTATTATATTATATTATATTATATTATATTATCATAAATTCAAGTAAAGATCAATTAACTCACATTTAGAGCAAAGCACAAAATGTGAGGATGTTGATTTTTAACTTGAATATTATTTTGTTAAAAATTGCTATAAATATATCTGTCTTATCTTCTTCAGGGATAAATTGATTATTGACTCCATGATGTGTCTTCCGAAAACAACTCCGGATCTCGCCTTCCTGGAAATAGAGGATTTGAAAAAGCAAATAGGCAAAATCAGATGAGCCCTAGGATGAGAATACTACTTGGAGATGGACAACCGCACTGTCTTCCGATTTCAGATGAAAGAACATTGGTGGAGGGACATCCCCGAAGAGGAGAGAAACCACAAAGTCCTAGGGCTGGAGAGGGATTTCTGCAAACATCTGTGGAATTTCTGGGACCAAGATTTCAACTACGCGAGATATAACCAGGGATTCCCTCCGCATGTGCACTGCGAAAGAATGACATGGAGGATGAACGAAAGGAAAGGGCGTTGGAACCGGATGCTCGAGAAAGCCTTGGGAGATGATCAAATGGCGGCATTTGAACCAGTCCTAATACCGCCCGGGATCCAAGAGGACATCAAGAGGCAATACATCCGACGCATCCCTCCAGCATAGAAAGTGGCATCGACGGGAGTATTTTCTATGGCAGACGCCTTCCCATTCATGTTCAACAAAGAATCATATAACAACGGGGGCGTCTGCGGTGTCCAAGAGCATGAATGGCTAACAATGCAAGCCCGAATACGCTGTTCAGAAATGGCATTCAACTTGTGGGCTACTGTGAAGCCAATTCTAGATTTCGGGCTGAAGAACAACTCTCCTATGTTGGACATGCTTATCGAACGAACAAATGCAATAAGGAAACAATGGCATGAGAACATTAAGGCATGGGGGAGTTGGGAAAAGGACATCCGGGTGTCAGTGCTGAATGAGGGAGTAGAAGTACCCCCAGGAAACGAGGAATTTGTTCCAGCATTTTTGCCAACAAGATTCGGGGCAGTCGAGCCCAAAGAATCAAAGCTGGATAGGATGCCACACTTCGAACTGATCAGAGCTGAATGCACAACTATGATCCAGGAGAGGCGATGGTCAAAGATGGGAAATTGTCAAAAGTTTCACACGGTCTTTATTTCCTTTTATTTCCTTTGGGGTCTACTGAAGTAGGTGGGAATATAGACACTCCGGTGCAACAAGTTACTGAATAAGTGGACAGTGTTGAATGTGAAAATGACACTCCAAATATGGTGATATCCATTGATGATCATGAAAAAATTGATGAAGAATTTATTGACATTACCAAGAATTTGATGGATGAATTTTCTACATCAAAGCGTGGGAAGAGGGCACGTTTGGTGGAACCGAAAATTGAAAAGTAGACTTCTATATGTTGCGGAGATTTGAAGGAGGACCACATCATTTATTGTTATTTGGAAAATGTTTTGTTTGGTCAGGATCGAAGGGACCACATCTTTTGTTCTCACTTGGAAAGTGTTTTCTTTGGTTAGGATCTGAAACTTTTGCACCCGCTTCGAGCTTCATGGTGCAGCCGGGGTAGATAATTCAATCTTACCAGACACCGTTGTTCAATACTTAATAAAGTATTATTTATTACAACTGTCTGCATTTCCCCGGCAACGGCGCCATGAAACTTTTGACGAGTTTCGCCAACACGAGTAATTTTCTGAAAATTCCTTTGACTGGTTTATTGCTTAAGGAGGAAACTATGATTTCAAATGGTGCCTCGAGAGTCCCCGGCAACGGCGCCATGAAACTTTTGCTCTAGTTTCATTTTGCTACTGGGGGGTGAAGAATCGTCTAAATACAATTTCCAAGTTCGGATTTATTAAATGAAAAGAGTTATGATTGAGGGACGGGGTTTAAGAATATATTAAGATTTCCCTTTTTATTACTCATGTGGGATGCTTTCTTCTCAAACGGCGCTGTGGTCCTTCCCGCCATGAAACTTTTGACAAATATCACGGTGCAACCGGGATTGACCTTCCGTCTGTCACCCTGAAAGTCCCTGGTATCTGCACCATGATGCTTCTCTTAATTTCATGTCAAGAAGATACCTGCCATGAAGCTTTTCAACATCTTCCCACTACATGAGTATTTTCTAAAATGTTGTCTTTTTATTTACTCGTGTCAAGAAACTGTGCTCCCGAAAGCGCACGGAGTCAAAAATTGCAGTAATTTATAGTAAGTACCGGATCGTTCACTGGAGGATGTGCGATGGAAGCAGGGCCCATGTCGTTTACTAAGATTTTCCACTCGGTTACTCAATTCAAGTTTTGCAAGGGTTTCTAACAACTACTTGACATAATTTAAATCAGATCATGAAAGCAGTAAAAATTATTCTACAAAGCATGGTAAACTAGATCGAAGAAAGCAATTAAATATATGCTACGAAAGCAATATAGAATTATGCTACACTATCTAGAAAGCAGATTTAAATATGACAGAAGGGACAGGAAGGAAATAATAAAAATTGGACAAGATTCAGATGAAACACAATTAAACTTCCATTTTTATACACAGATCTTAGCTTGGGATAATCCTCTAGTTAGCTAACTCTCATGCTTTCTACGCCATGTTCCCTTTAACAGACAGGTACTTACGGTGAGAATTTACATGCTCTTAAGACAGCAATTTCTAAGATACCACAGACTTATAACTCCCTTCACAGGCCTTGTGAAGTTACATTATATATCTGTGGTGGATAAGCAACACCTAACATATCATTAGTTGACATGCCAAGTACTCCTATCATTCCCCCATGTCACACCCAAAGTTTCAAATCAAGCCCCAAACCATTCCATAACTCTCAAACCTTTTAACAGATGGACAGCCCCTAATTCTTCCGAGTGACCTCTATGAAAGCATTTAAAGGAAAGCTGTAAAGAAAGCATTTAAATCTATCACTCGGAAGCGTTAAAAACGTCTCTTTCCGTTAGTATAAAAGAGCCCCTGGTCTTGGTGACCAGATGCAGATCAAGAACCCCCAAGATATCAATGAGCCACAGGGCTTACAACATCTGGGTAGTTATGAGATACAAACTAAATGAAACAGTTCCATAAATGAACTTATTCCGGATGTACTCACTCAAGACTCAATTCTAGACTTTGGCAGAAAAAGATAGTAGTCGAAGGAATACTCGACCTTACCTTATAAATTCACCAAGACCTATATGTTGTTCCTCTAGTATTATTTATCACATCTCATCTACACCCAAGTGGACATTGACTTAATGCGATATCTAATATCAGATTTCCAACACACAGCAATTTCGAGAAGCAAATGAATATTTGAAAATCATTCCCTAGACAGGTACTAAACTCTCAATTAAAACACAGATCCTTTCAGTCTGGATGAGACCTAATCGCTGACTCTGCTTCTAGCTCTCAAAATCAACCCCCAGTGGAATATGAATTAGTCATAACTGTTGAATTTATCCCTTACTTAGATCCGGATTTTATAAAGGAATTTTTGTTGGAAATTTATTATGCAACATCAGATTAAATCAAGACTTCCGTGTCCAAGGGGAAGGATCCCCAAAATAGCAATAAGACCAGAACATCTACATAATAGTATCATGCATACAAGTATATGAAAAGGAAAATAAAACACCCCAAAATATATGGTGGGGTTAGACAGAATGCGATACACAAGATGGATTAGCCTGAGATGAGAAGAAATCGGCTAAAAAGAGTCCCAGAGATAATTGAGGTTTGCCGGACTGCAAACATCTGCTGTCCGGTTCCCAATTTTCCCAGATGATTGATTTTAGACAAAAAGAATTCCAAATAACGGTGACCACCGCATTTAGTTTTCTTTTGTCTGTGAGTGGAAGGAGAACCCACATATTTCTTGCTGTAATATTTCTCAACTGATATTGGTCGATATCAATTGATACTATTGCAACTTGAATTCAGGTTGAGAAATTAAGATAAAGAAAATTAAAACTGTATCTGATTAGGAATTGGCTGAGTGACTAATCGAAACTCTTAGTGAAGAGAACGCTCGCCGAAGCTTCCACCAACCACTAACCAGATCATGCAAAATAACAGATAATGATTGACACACAGAAGACGGGTTGGTCGATATCCTTGTGAAGGGACCTTTCACCAACATTAATCTGTGGTGTTTCTCATTATCCGTTCATACACACAATGAACGAGAAAATTATGAAAGTAAGAAAATATTTTTTTGTATTGTGTGGGTGTTAAGCACACAATAATTGGACACTAATAGGTTGAAATGTGTAATGGATAGAAATCAGATGAATTGGGCCTAAGCCCAATACATCCATGCAACTTACACAAATCATGAAAGAAAATATTTCTTTTTTGGAGTTTTCAAAATAGAAGGGATAGTTCAATTCGAATTACTGGGGTAATTCGAATTGAGAATGCATGAAGAATGAAGTATAATCTTACCCAATTAATCCTTACAAAGGAATGAGATATCATCTAATTCGAATTGTTGAGCAATTCGAATTAATTCGAATTGGACAACTCGAATTGATGAAGTCCTTTCCTTGCTCAAAATTGACTAAGGTATATACCTCAAGGGGAAGGTGAATTCGAATTGTCCCGCAATTCGAATTAATTCGAATTGGACAATTCGAATTGGTAAGAGATGGAAAATGAACTAAGGCATGAAGGGATGACAATGGATACAATGTGGTTTTCAAGCCAATTCGAATTGTTGAGCAATTCGAATTAATTCGAATTGGATAATTCGAATTGGTTGGAAACCACATGAAGAGAATAATTTGGCTATGCAATTCGAATTTCTTAGGCAATTCGAGTTAATTCGAATTGCCTCAATTCGAATCACATATTTTCAGACAACAACAATTTTTGTTCTCACAAGTATGGGTTAGGTGAACACTGTACTGTAATGATGGGTTTAGATTTACTAAATCCCTCATCTCACATCAATGTCATTTCACAGCCACCCTAGTGAGATTTTCAAGAAATAAACAAATACATGTCTAGTGGGTATTGGCCAGATTCAAACCCTATTTCTACAAACAAGAGATCAAAGATCAAAGAGCCTAAAACATCTAGTTATCTAAGAACTGCATGAATAAACTAAGAACACTCAAGTTATCTAAGGTAGCATGAAATAAGATTAGGGCAGGAAGAATAAAACCTAAATATAAATTATAACAAACCTTAAAAACATCTAAAACCTAAGAACACTTATTTGAAGCTCTAAGGCACTAAATCAAGCCAAAAACCCACCAAACATGCATTTATTAAGTTTGAATGTCAACTAGGACATAATAAATGTAACCTAGTTGAAACAAACAAACATACTAAGCATTTATTTCTAAAGAAAGCAGTAAAGAGTGCCAAAACAAATGAATAAAACCATTTCTGGAAATTTTCCTTGTATTGACACTTTGAAAGCAAAATAAAGAACCCAAAACCATCATTAGCTTGAAGGTAGGGTTTATTCTAACTAGAAAGCATGTAAACATATGGAAAATGGCTACTCTAAGGGTTACACAAACTGCTTTTACACTAAACTAAGATCAAAGCATGTAAAGATTACACTACTTGCAAGAGAAATAAACTAAACTAAACTAAACTACCTACCTAACCCTTAAGGGGTGTGGAACCTCCTGCTGTTCTTTTTGTCCCAAGCTGCTTTTTGGCCAAAATTCTTGATCTCTTCATTCTGTTGTGGAAGGTCTGCTTTTATAGACAATCTTCAAAACCCTAGGCCCACCAATGTTGTGCACAGCTTTCTTTGGATGAGTTGTTGAGTGAAGTTCGAATTATCTCAACCAATTCGAATTAATTTGAATTGTGAGATCTCTTCCTTAAGCTGGAGTTGTAGCCTTCAGTAGTCAATTCGAATTTTTTGTGCCAATTCGAATTAATTCGAATTGGATAATTCGAATTGCATCTTTTTTCGAACTGGGTGAGGGTTTCTGCTTGGCCTCCTTGCATTTGTTGGCAATTCGAATTGTTTGTGCCAATTCGAATTAATTCGAATTGCATCTTCTTCTTGCCTCTGGGTCTCTTCTCTCTTCATCCCCTAATTCGAATTAATTCGAACTTGAAAAATTCGAATTAGACTTCTGCATCCCTTCCAACACAACCAATTCTTTGCTCTCTTTAGCAATTCGAATTGTTGTGCAATTCGAATGTAACACCCGAGGAAAAACAAATTCAAATTATTTTGAACTACGTCATGACTTTATCCCTTCACAGGGTACGTAGGCAGCTTAGAACTAATTTCTAAGTTCAGTCACGAAATAAATCACAAAATACATCACGAATTAGATCACAAGGACGATAGGAGATGTTGGAACCAATTTAGACTAGGCTAAGTAGGACCCGGAAATGTTGCGAGCGATAAGCCGGACTCGTAACAAGATTAAGGAGAAGATTCCGCAACGAAGACGACCCAGGGAATCGAGCTAACACGTAGAAAACCGATAGGGGAAAGCGAGGGAAGACCCGACGGAACACGCGGATCGCCGAACCGGCCGGTCCGGCCGGCCCGCGCTGTCCGCGCGGCCAAGGGCGTCGCGACGCCAGGCCTGGCACGCGTGCTCCGCGCGACCATAGGGGTGGGTGCGCGCCACCTCCGCGCCAGAGGGGCTGAAGGTGTAATCTTTCCATTCGGGGGTGATTTTCTTGCCTAAATTACAATTCCCTTCGAGGGAAACCAAATTCCAGCCTTAAGGAAGGCTTAAGGGCGGCTGGGGAGCCTCAAAAGCCCTAATCCCACAGAAACCCATCCCCACCATACTTACAAACTCCCTCTCCAAGCCAAACTCTCCCGACGAAGCTTTCCGGCGAACATTCCGGCGACGACGAGGTGAACGGGACTGAGCCACGGCTTCATAGAACCTTGGTAAGTCTTAATATAGCGTTCCATCAGTCCATGAGTCTCCGAAACTCGAATTCTAACACTATTTCCTTACTACGATTTCACGTCGGAAAATGAACAAAAAGCGATCGGAGAAGTTGGCCATTCGTCGTGACCCTAGGACGTCCGGAAACCCAATCCAGCGACCCTATCATCATTCTAGGTAAGTTAAAACCTTACTCACAAATTTTCGTGGTTGTTTGTTGTTTAAATCTCGAGATATAGGCTTGTAACAAAAAATCGGTTTTCAAAAACCCTATTTTCGTCCAATTTTAAAGACTCGCCAAAAACTTGACCTTCGGGAATTCAAACCGAAAACTTTTCAACATAAAAGTTGTTCCTAACACCTTTATCTATCTTGTGTCCAAATTTCAGCCGTTGACATTAAGTTTTGCTATCCCAATTTTCGCCATGAACTTTCTGTATCAAACCGAACAATTTAAATCTGTGACAGATTCCTTCATTCAACTTGATGCATGTTTTTCACCCATTTTTCGAATGATTTAACTTTGCATTTCTAAACTAAAGTTGTAGATAATTGTGTCTAGATTATGCCTATAAAATTTCACGGATTTTGGTGTTCATTTGATATGTCAAACGGCCAAGTTTTTTAGAACTGTTTTGAATTCGTTTTAAGGGCCATGAGTATGCAGTGAGTTGCGCTCGATTTTTGAGTACCAAGAACTCATTATTTCCAAAAACTTAAAACATGAAAGTTGCTCCTTAGTGTGTCGTGTAGTTACTGTAAAAATTTCACATCGATTGGTTTTGAAATGAATTTTTAATCGGCGTTGCACGAACCTGTGACGAAAACGGTTTTTGAGACGTAAATTATTCTTTGCAACAAACTCGGATTTCAACTCACTTCGGAACCTTATTTCCAAAACTTAAAACATGAAAGTTGTTCGTATGTGTGATTTTGAATTACTGTAAAAATTTCAGAATTTTTGGAGAAAGGACGAATTTTAAATTAAGAAAGGCGTAAACTGCCTCGAATAGGATTTTTCGAACTTGAGAAAACTCGAACTATGAAAACGTGATATTGATCATTTGATAACTTTGAAATACGAACTTTCGAAAAATCCCGTTCACTAGGCTGAGCCGATCTTCATACTATCATTATCTTTGAGACTGCCTCGTTAGTGGTCTCCTTACTATCTGAGATTGCCTCGTTAGTGATCTCGCGCGCTGTATTTGTGGATCGCCTCGTTAGTGGTCCTACTATCTTTGTGGATCGCCTCGTTAGTGGTCCTACTATCTTTGAGACTGCCTCGTTAGTGGTCTCCCATTGTTTGGACTGCCTCGTTAGTGGTCCTATGTTGAGATTGCCTCGTTAGTGATCTCCCGGTATGGTGTCCTCTTCTTAGTTTACGGGATGAAAAGTAAAAGACTCGTGTGAGTGTTTCATTATGCTTAAATCGTATTTATCCTGTCTTTAATTATGCATTTAAATTTTTCGCATCTTAAATTATGCTTTAAATTTCGCTTTTTAAATTAAGTTCTTTAATCGTGATTTTCCGCTGCAAATAAATCATGTATTTTTTTTTAAATTCCCGTACGGTAAGCGAAATCTTTAGTTTAAACACTTGTAACCCCTTTTATTTGTAGTTAGGGATTAACTTACTCAGTATATCTTTATACTGACAACCGTTGTCATTTCTTTTTTTCAGAGTACGTCGAGTGACGCATTGCATATGCACTTGGGGGAAATCATAATGGACATTTTAAATTTCTGCATCGTACTGTTTTTACCGGGTCTGTTAAACCCGAGGATTTGGCCATGTTGGCCGTGATTTTACTTTCCGCTGCACTTACTTTATTTATTTTCCGCACGTGATAATTTCTACTATCGTACTAAGTATTATAAATTTCCGGACTAAATCTTGAAATGTTTTAAATCTTTTCCATACCCACAAGCCTTGCGTTTCCTTAGCGAGCTCGGGAAGCCGTGTCTTGCTAGGGAAATGCGGCGGTGACATCCCGGCCTGGGTTATCAAATCCGGGGTGTTACAAGTTGGTATCAGAGCCCGGAAAATTTTTAAAGCTACTACTATTATTTTAAACCAATATTTTTAAGCCCAAGTGTTATTTCTTTTAAAATTATTTATTTGACTACTAGTACTATTTTTAGCCCAAAAATCTATAATCCTTTTTACATAGCCCAAATCTTAGCCCAAGAAATATTAAATTTTGGCCCACTATAGAGGCCCAACCTTTAGCAACTTATTTTAAACTAAATTTTATGGGGGAGGGACTTGCACTTGCATGTTGCATATAGATTTAAATATATGCATATCTTAACTTTGCCTGAAAAACGTCTAACTCTAACTTACCTTGTTAACAATAGATGGCTTCCCCAAACGTGAACATGATCAACCTACTAATGAGGTTGATTGAAGCATACCTCGAATCTCCTCAAAACGTGAACAACTTCAGACTAAGGGTAGAGCAAATGGAAGCTAACTTGGGCCACCTAACTAATCTGGGCCAAGCAGGACACCAAGATATAACCCAACTCCAAGTCCAAATCAACGAACTCCAGACCCGCGAGACTGAGCTTCGGACCCAGATTGACGACGTAGAGACCCAAGCAGGGGTCTTGGGACATCAACTGCATCACCTGAAGGATGATCTGCTTCCACCTGCCCCACTCAACCCAGGAACTCCCCCTGTAACTAGCCTCGTTATTGACCCCGTCGCTGTCCCTGCAGTCGTCCAAACCCCAGTTGCAATCGTTGATCCTGCTCCTGTTGCTGGGCCCAGTTGGCCAGCCAGCCCAGTGTTCCATGGGCCCCTTGGCATGGGCACCATCGAGGAATCAAGTGATGAGGATGACCCCATGGAGGACCCGACCACCTACCCTTCGCAGGATTAGAGATATTTGATGCATTATTCCCATTGTTCTCCTTTTCTATTTTCCCAAACTATTTTCAGGATCTTTGCTACTTGTCGCTTGTATCAAAACAAAAACTTCTACTAGGCAATAAAGTCACAAACACTTATTTTATACACCATCTTTATATCTTAACAAAGCGCCGACAGACAAACAACGCATCTATTTCTGCATAACAAAACGACAAGTACCTCAGACCCTAAAACCCTAAACGACTGAATAAATAAATGCAAATACTGACCAACTCCTGATAAGCACCATACAATTCAGCAAGACTTTTTTTTTCCCACTTTATCGAATCTCCCTGAATTTTACACCTTCCTCGGTTGTAACAGGATGGCACCTCGAGGACGACCAAGGCCCTTCCCTGCCACCCCCAACACCCACGGCACGCCGGGACAACCCAATGAGCAGGCACCTGACGCGGAGATGCCAAACCCGGCAGGACCAATGCCTAACCCTGCGGAAGGGCGATTGAGGAATATGGAAGAATTACTAATCGCACTGGGTAATGCTTACGTTAACTAGGGTGGAGCTGCCGCGGCGCCACCACCGGAAGCGAGGATCAACGACTTGGCTGCGGTGAACCCCTACCGACCACCTTACTACGTCGGGGAGGAAGACCCCGCTAAGCTGGAAGAATGGTTGAGAACCTTCGACAAATTGCTAAAGGCGGTAAGATGCCCGGAGGGGGAGAAGGTCCACGTGGCCTCGTACTATCTGGGTGGCGAGGCCGACGACTGGTGGCAGGCTACCCAAGGGAAGCTGGCAGAGGATGATGAACCTTACTCATGGAACGAGTTCATGGAGTTACTCCGGGAGCGCTTCTACCCGATGAGTACTAAGGCAGCACTGTACGAGGAGTTCTCATCCCTGAAGCAGGGAGAGAAATCTGTTCAAGAATACTATGCACGGTTTAAGGAATTGGTGAGATTTGCGCCCAGGATGGTACCTACTGACGGGGAGAAGGCGCAAAAGTTCGAAATGGGATTGAACTTGTCGATTCGAGAGGTGATCACTGGAGTTAACTACCCGGACCTGCAATCTGTCTACGATCGTGCAGTAGCAGTAGCACGAGTGCAACAGCTAAAGAGGAAGGCTGCTGGGGAATCTAGCCGAGGGGCGCAAGGCCCAGACAAGAGGAACAGGGATAACCGGACAAGCAACACTACTGGCGGGGACAACTTTCGGCGAGGGCCGAACGGGAATGCTCAGAACAACAATGGTCGGAATGTCAACCAAGGAGGGCGAGTGCCGCCGTGCCCACGATGTGGCAGGCCGCACCTGGTAAGGAGGTGTCCTCAGATGGGCGAGTGCTTCCGGTGCGGCCGAATTGGCCATCGGAGGGAGGAATGTCGAACCCGACTCGAGAACATCACGAAAAGAGAAGACTTGGTCATTGGACCTAACGAGCCGTTCAACCAGGGAGGTAGGAATGGCAACAATCAAGGATATCGGCCTCCTCCGAATCCGAACCAACGCCCTCCGAACCCGCAGCAAAATGCAAACCCAAATCAAAACCAGCCAGCCAATACAGGGAGGCCGATGGGGAGGTTGAACGTGATCAACCAGGCTGACGTACCCGCGCAGGGTGACGTGATGGCAGGTACTTTCCATGTCCTAAGTACTCCACTTAGAGTCTTATTTGATTCCGGAGCCAGTTGCTCGATTGTATCTTCGAGAGTCGTAACTGAACTAGATCTACCTAAGTGCGAGATAATTAGCTTAGGCATCCAACTGCCCTCTGGAGAAGTAATAGCATGCTCTAAACGCTACAATGGAATACCTATAGTGATAAAGAACATAGAGTTTTTCGCAAACTTGGTAGAGTTCAACGTCAGGGACTTTGACGTCATACTAGGAATGGATTGGCTAACCCGGTATAAGGCCGTGATCGAATGCCAAAAGCAAAAGATCACGCTGTCAAAAAGTAGGGGGGAAAGAGTCATCTTCTACTCTCAACCCCCTAAGAAATCTAACAAGTTAATCAACGTCCTAGAGTTAGGTAGCCTAATGCGTAAGGGCCACGCGCTATACGCATGCTACGTTCACAACCTCGAGGCTGAAGAAGGGGGTGAAGTATGACTGGACTGGCGAGTGCGAAGCCGCATTCCAGGAGCTGAAGAAACGACTTACCACGGCGCCGGTGTTGGCGTTACCATCAGAGGATGGAGACTTCGAGGTGTATAGCGACGCCTCGAGAGAAGGACTGGGATGCGTACTGATGCAGGATCAAAAAGTCATAGCATACGCATCACGACAGCTGAAACCGCACGAGCAAAACTACCCGACGCACGACCTGGAACTGGCCGCGGTCGTGTTCGCCCTGAAAATCTGGAGACACTATCTCTATGGGCGGAAATGTCGGATGTTCACCGACCATAAGAGCCTCAAGTACATATTCACGCAAAGAGAGCTGAACTTGAGGCAGAGGAGGTGGTTGGAACTGATCAAAGATTACGACCTAGAAGTCGCGTATCATGAGGGCAAGGCCAGCGTCGTGGCCGACGCCTTGAGTCGGAAGGCGCAACACGTCACGAACTCACTGGTGATACCGGCCGAATTGTACAGAGATTTGGCGAGACTAAGCCTGGAACTGGTGCAGCCCGGTACGGTAACCGAGGTCGTCAACGCGATGGTAGTAAGCCCTACCGTATTCGAAGAAATACGACTCGCCCAGGCGGGTGACGAACAGATGGAGGAAATAAGGAGAAGCATTGCCGAGGGAAAGGCAGTAGATTTCCAGATTCACGAGGACGGGAGCATCCGCTTCAGGGGAAGATGGTGTATACCGCGGGAGTCCGCAAATCTGAAGAAGAAGGTGATGGAGGAAGGCCATAGCACCCCCTACTCGGTCCACCCCGGAGGGGATAAGCTATACAAGGACTTGAAGAAAAATTATTGGTGGCCGAATTCGTGGCAAGGTGCCTTACCTGCCAGAAGATCAAGGCAGTACGGCAAAAGCCCTTAGGATTAATGCAACCATTGGAGATCCCAAGCTGGAAGTGGGATAGCATCTCCATGGATTTTGTTTCAGGGTTGCCACGTTCGCCAAAAGGAATGAATAAGATCTGGGTGATCGTGGATAGGTTAACGAAGGCCGCCATTTTCATCCCGATGAAGGACACTTGGACAATGGACCAACTAGCAAGAGCATACGTAGACAATGTGGTACGCCGGCACGGGGTGCCGCATGACATCATCTCGGATAGGGATAGCAGATTCGTCTCCCAGTTTTGGACAAAGCTGCAAGAAGCTCTGGGGACGCAGATAAAGATGAGTACGGCGTTCCACCCTATGACGGATGGACAGACGGAGACGGCAACCTGGGAATTGGAAGCCGACATGAGGCAACGTTACCCTACCCTCTTCCAAGACGACCCGACCACAGTTATGGGGACATAACTGTATTCTTAAGGGGGGGAGGATGTAACACCCGAGGAAAAAAAAATTCAAATTGTTTTGAACTACGTCATGACTTGATCCCTTCACAGGGTACGTAGGCAGCTTAGAACTAATTTCTAAGTTCAGTCACGAAATAAATCACAAAATACATCACGAATTAGATCACAAGGACGATAGGAGATGTTGGAACCAATTTAGACTAGGCTAAGTAGGACCCGGAAATGTTGCGAGCGATAAGCCGGACTCGTAACAAGATTAAGGAGAAGATTCCGCAACGAAGACGACCCAGGGAATCGAGCTAACACGTAGAAAACCGATAGGGGAAAGCGAGGGAAGACCCGACGGAACACGCGGATCGCCGAACCGGCCGGTCCGGCCGGCCCGCGCTGTCCGCGCGCCGCCGCGCGGCCACCGCGCGGCCAAGGGCATCGCGACGCCAGGCCTGGCACGCGTGCTCCGCGCGACCATAGGGGTGGGTGCGCGCCACCTCCGCGCCAGAGGGGCTGAAGGTGTAATCTTTCCATTCGGGGGTGATTTTCTTGCCTAAATTACAATTCCCTTCGAGGGAAACCAAATTCCAGCCTTAAGGAAGGCTTAAGGGCGGCTGGGGAGCCTCAAAAGCCCTAATCCCACAGAAACCCATCCCCACCATACTTACAAACTCCCTCTCCAAGCCAAACTCTCCCGACGAAGCTTTCCGGCGAACATTCCGGCGACGACGAGGTGAACGGGACTGAGCCACGGCTTCATAGAACCTTGGTAAGTCTTAATATAGCGTTCCATCAGTCCATGAGTCTCCGAAACTCGAATTCTAACACTATTTCCTTACTACGATTTCACGTCGGAAAATGAACAAAAAGCGATCGGAGAAGTTGGCCGTTCGTCGTGACCCTAGGACGTCCGGAAACCCAATCCAGCGACCCTATCATCATTCTAGGTAAGTTAAAACCTTACTCACAAATTTTCGTGGTTGTTTGTTGTTTAAATTTCACGGATTTTGGTGTTCATTTGATATGTCAAACGGCCAAGTTTTTTAGAACTGTTTTGAATTCGTTTTAAGGGCCATGAGTATGCAGTGAGTTGCGCTCGATTTTTGAGTACCAAGAACTCATTATTTCCAAAAACTTAAAACATGAAAGTTGCTCCTTAGTGTGTCGTGTAGTTACTGTAAAAATTTCACATCGATTGGTTTTGAAATGAATTTTTAATCGGCGTTGCACGAACCTGTGACGAAAACGGTTTTTGAGACGTAAATTATTCTTTGCAACAAACTCGGATTTCAACTCACTTCGGAACCTTATTTCCAAAAACTTAAAACATGAAAGTTGTTCGTATGTGTGATTTTGAATTACTGTAAAAATTTCAGAATTTTTGGAGAAAGGACGAATTTTAAATTAAGAAAGGCGTAAACTGCCTCGAATAGGATTTTTCGAACTTGAGAAAACTCGAACTATGAAAACGTGATATCGATCATTTGATAACTTTGAAATACGAACTTTCGAAAAATCCCGTTCACTAGGCTGAGCCGATCTTCATACTATCATTATCTTTGAGACTGCCTCGTTAGTGGTCTCCTTACTATCTGAGATTGCCTCGTTAGTGATCTCGCGCGCTGTATTTGTGGATCGCCTCGTTAGTGGTCCTACTATCTTTGTGGATCGCCTCGTTAGTGGTCCTACTATCTTTGAGACTGCCTCGTTAGTGGTCTCCCATTGTTTGGACTGCCTCGTTAGTGGTCCTATGTTGAGATTGCCTCGTTAGTGATCTCCCGGTATGGTGTCCTCTTCTTAGTTTACGGGATGAAAAGTAAAAGACTCGTGTGAGTGTTTCATTATGCTTAAATCGTATTTATCCTGTCTTTAATTATGCATTTAAATTTTTCGCATCTTAAATTATGCTTTAAATTTCGCTTTTTAAATTAAGTTCTTTAATCGTGATTTTCCGCTGCAAATAAATCATGTATTTTTTTTTTAAATTCCCGTACGGTAAGCGAAATCTTTAGTTTAAACACTTGTAACCCCTTTTATTTGTAGTTAGGGATTAACTTACTCAGTATATCTTTATACTGACAACCGTTGTCATTTCTTTTTTTCAGAGTACGTCGAGTGACGCATTGCATATGCACTTGGGGGAAATCATAATGGACATTTTAAATTTCTGCATCGTACTGTTTTTACCGGGTCTGTTAAACCCGAGGATTTGGCCATGTTGGCCGTGATTTTACTTTCCGCTGCACTTACTTTATTTATTTTCCGCACGTGATAATTTCTACTATCGTACTAAGTATTATAAATTTCCGGACTAAATCTTGAAATGTTTTAAATCTTTTCCATACCCACAAGCCTTGCGTTTCCTTAGCGAGCTCGGGAAGCCGTGTCTTGCTAGGGAAATGCGGCGGTGACATCCCGGCCTGGGTTATCAAATCCGGGGTGTTACATCGAATTAATTCGAATTGCATACAATTCGAATTATGCTCAACACTTAACCAAAATTCAGTTGTGGGATTTTCAATCTTTTTCCCATCTTTTTGGATTTTTGTGGGCTCTTTTATTCTTTTGCCCATCTTTTCATTCCTTTTTCTTTTCTTTTTCCTTTTTTTTTTTCATGTTTTTGGATTTTTCTAACACAAATACAATTAAAATTGCATATTTTGTGTCTTTTTGTTACCGGCTCGATGTTTTTACAAACTCGCATTAATCTGTCAAATTCAACTGCTTTCTTATTGAAATAAGATGGAATCACGATCAAAATGTCCATCTCAGACACGGAAATGGATTGGAAATAATGGACAATTTTGGCCATTATCAACATCCTCACATTTAATACTGATCGTCCCCGAGCAGTCAGAGTCAGTGCTCCTAGGAGCTTGGACTCTGCATATTCAATCCATTTGCGTGGCCTCAGAAATTTCGTTCTTTTTATATTGGGATAAGACAATCAAAATTACAAGTATTAAACTCTCTTGGTTGCAGTGTTTAATGGAATGATACTTCTCACTTGAGTGATCATACAAATCAATCATTATTGTTAATTCTTCTTGAATATGTGTTTAGAAAATCACATTGGCTTAATCCTTGAATTTAAGCATGACATGATCATTGATTAATAGAAACAGAGCCTCACATGTAGTAGAATCGGAAAGTTCACTCACTCTCAAGATTGGCTTTTATCATTAACGCTCAAAATCAATTTCAATTAAATTCTCCCATAAGCTTGCAACTGGACCAACTCGCCACCGGCTCATTTCTTCAAATCGAGATCCCGAGGTCTTATTCAAGGTTATAACGGGGCATACGGTTGTAACATTTGGTAGCAAAAGGAATTATTGGGCTAAAAAGTGACATGACACCATTCCACCATAACTTGGCATGTTGTAGGATCTATGATCATCATTATTTCTATCTTTCTTTTGTTTTTCTTTCTTTTTCTATTGCATGACATTAGACTTTGTCTAATTTGCTTTGTCACTTGCAATTTATTCTTGTTGAATGGATCTCAACTTTTTTTTTTTTTTTGAATCGGTTTATAGCATACCGATTGATACATATTTGATGATCAGAAATTACAATGCCTTGATGGGATGGCTCATGTACACTTGGGTTTGATTTTCTTGGTCTTTTTGTAAGGCTGGGAATAATATAGTGGTTTCAAAGAAAAATTAGGTTTAAAGGCTCAAGTTGGTTAATCCTAAAGGGAAAATGTTTTTGGGTTTGGAATTCAAACGAAAGCCAAAATTTTGGGTTTTTCTAAGTGCCTCGATCATATGCTCGATTTCGGGAATATGGCATGGTCTTGAATCGGTCCCAATTGCAAGTTCTAGTGCCCTTTAATCGAATTGATTCACACAATCAAAGAAATATTGAGTAAAAATGACTCGGCTCAGATCTCACAAGGGACGGTTTGATCATGTCATACATTTATTCTCAAATTTAACCTTTGAAAAATTCTTACAACTTATTCAATCAAATTCTCAACATGAAAGTTTGTTAGTCTTTCAAGTGATCATATCATTGGATTTTTATAGCTCAAAACTTCAAGAATTTATGTCATGCATATTTTTAATTGTTTTACCCCAATGTAATAGTTTGAAAATTTCATCATCAGCCTAAATTCAACATGTGAATTTAGGTGGCAGATTTATGCTTGTTTTATGCCGGTTTGTTTAATTGAAAGCAGTAAAAAGACACTGTGAGCATGCAAGCATGTCACAGCTTGTTTTTGGCATGACAGTCACTTATTCATCTTGGACTGCCACACATTTTTTTTTTTCAAATATTAGAGAACTCAAGACGAAATTCTCTTGTGGAAAGCAGTAATTGTACATCAGTTACAATAGATCTCCATGATGAGGATGGAGAGTGCATGAATGAATGGAAAATCTAATGCATGATGTTTACAATGGAGCTCGCATGAATGTGATCACTTAGCTTAGTTCTTCTTCTCCGTGGGCTGTGTGGAGGATCCGGTGGCATCTCTTGGAGGTGATGGGAACTTGCTGAGGATGGTCTTCATCATTTCGGCTTGATTGTCGAACATCCTGGCTTGACTGGCGAATACTGCTTCGAACATTCTTCTATTCTTTTCCTCATTCTCAATCCTTTCTTGATGCTGCCTGGCTGCTTCCTTTCTGAACTCTTCTTCTCTCTCAAACATTCTCAGCCTAAACTCTTCCTCTTTCTGCATTTGTTTTTCATGAGTCGAGACAATGGCATCGGCCAAAGACTTGACACTCTGCATCATTGACTCTCCCATTCTGCTCACTGCTTCTAGAGTTTGAGATTCAGCTGGGTGTTGAGACACAGTTGGGCTTCTACGCGAGGGTCGGACTGGATGTCTTCGTGATAAGCTTGGAGTGGAAACATCAGTTCCAGGATGAGTGGCAGTGGGAGCAGGTTCTGTTGGTGCGACTGCAGCTTCTTCTGTTGAAGGTACCGCTTCAGGACGGTCCTTCTTCTTATGCCCTTTGCGTCCGGCTGTTGGTGTCCTCGGAGTGTATCTGGATTGAGCATCTGATTCTTCCGGCATAATGTATGTAACTGGTTCAGTTATCCTTGTCTTTGGGACTGGGATCGGCCGGCTCATATCAATAAGATCGCTCTCTCCAAAAACTGTTAGATCTACTCCTTGGGCTTCACAAATTCTCCTGATGAGGTTGGGATAGCATAAAGCAGCAGCTCTGGTGCCTGTGACTTTTGTAGTCATGACATGGAAAATTTGCTCCCCCACGTTGATCTTCAGTCCATGCCAAATCTTGGCAAAACCCTTCAACATTCGACCAGATGTTTCATGTGCATGCGGGTTTGGCCTGATCTTCGACATGTAGAAGTCATAGGAGGGTTGAAATTCCAGCTTCAGGTGCTTTGCTTTGAAGGGGATTTCACCAGTGTAGCTCTCAGCAGTAAGGGACCTAGTGATGTTGTCGTGATATTGCCTGTCAGCCGCCCTGCTTGCTCCCTTCTCAAAATGTTCAGATGTCGGAATTTCTGACCTCCAGTTGGGTGTACCAAGGAAGTTGTTCAAGTAATCTGCAGAGATGTCTACGTCAACTCCTCGCACCCAACTTGTCTTTTGTGTGGCATTGATGTTGCAGTAGAATTCCCGAACCAATTCTGCTATCCCGGGTTCAGCGTGATGCTTAAGGAACTCAGTCCATCCGTGGTTTTCTTTCAATGTGAGTAGCATTGGATGATCAATCAATTCTGGACTGAACCCTTTGTCAGGGACAAATACTCCACTCAGTGCCATGTATCGCCCCGCATTCTGCTCATTCCCGTTGAACCTCCTCATTATGTCAGCATCATCCGTGATACGGAATTTTCTGAACTTCTTTGTAGATACAACCAGTCTGCCCCTTGAAGTTGAGTTGACCCAATAACCAGCCGATCGCACTGATCCGGTCGATTCTTGGGTTCCTTCAGTTCCTGCTTGTTCTCCATCGGAGTCAGAACTTCCCCTTGGTTGCTCCCTCTGTTCGGTTTGCTCGTGCTGTTCTGACTCGACCTGTGTATTCGGTTGTGGCTCCTCTTCAGTTTGTCTCAACTCAGTCTCTTCACCTCCTTGAGTTGCTCCTTGCTCGTGTGTATTACAAGGATCTTCATGGAATACAGAATTTAAGAAATCCTCGGAAAGATAGGGATCAGCGACATGCTGGTATTCTTGTTGTGATGCCTCAACTTCCTTCCCGATGTTAAGGTCTCCCAATTGTTCTTCCATGTCGTCTCCTTGTTCTATGGGCATATTGAGATCGTAATGGAGGATCTGCTGAAATGTCTTGTCCTTAAAGTAGTTTTCTATGGTTTCCAAGTCCGTTTGCTTGTCACCACTACTACTTTCAGTTTTCGCTGTTTCTTGCACTGTGGGTTGCGGTTGAGTAACGGCTGCCGCTAGAGTTTGTGTAGTTATGTCATTCAAATCACTCGCAAGCTCGGCGAACTTCCTCTTTGATTCTTCAAACCTGACATTGCCCTCGTGCACCATTTCCTCTATCTCCTCTGTGGGCCGCATTGCCTCCATTGCTCTCTCAACATCCGCCTTTTTGTCATCTCTGCGAGTAGTAGATCTTTTTACTTGTTCCTCCTTCTCTCTTGCCCATTCTGCTGGCTCAGCTTTCACCTTAACAGGAATAATGTCGGTTCCACTGATTATCTGACAATCATCGTCCCCGACCTCACCCTGCGTTTCAGTGTCAGCTTTCTTCTTCTTCTCCAGCTCAGCCTGCAATTTCTCAGCAGCTTTTCTATTCTCCTCTTCCTCTCGGGTTTTTCTAATATTCTCCTCCATTTCTGCCCTCCTGGCGTCTTCTTCTGCTTTCTTGGCCTCCTCTTCAGCTGCCTTGGCCATTTGTTCTTTCCAAAGTCGATTTTTCTCGACCCTTGCAGCTTCCATTTTCTGCTTCCACTCCTCCGTTTCTTTTGCCATTTCGATCTCAGCCTCCTCCTTTTCCCTTCTTGCTCTTTCAGCTTGTCGGGCATCGTACTCGGCTTTCCTCTGTGCCTCAATCCTATCCATCTCAGTTTCCTCTTGAGCTATCCTTGCTGCTTCTGCATCGGATTCTTCCTGAGCCTTCTTTGCCAATTCTGCATCGGCGTGCTCTTGGGCTTTACGCTGTTGTTCTTCCTTGGATAACTCAATGGCTTGATCCTTGCCTATATCCTTTCGCTTGGGAGGCTCATCATAGAATTTTGGCACAGGGGGAATGATCATTGGCTGATTCGGAGGTTCTTGGATTCTGATCTGAGGCTCAGCAGACTTTTCAGACTTTTCTTTATCTGCCAACCTTATCAGTTTTCTCTTCTTTTTAGGTGGCTCTGGCTCGGATTCAGTTTGGGAGGGTTCAGATTCGGCAGGCTCAGATTGCTCGGAGGTCGGATCAACATAGTCATCAATGATCTGTTCTTCATCCTCAACATTCAAACCCAATTCCGGTCCTTTGATCTTCAGAAATTTTTTAATGAATTTAGGTTCAGACATGGCTGTGAGTTGCGCAGTCCATTTTAGTGTGAAATATCTGCCTAGGACACCTTGGAATCCCGTGTTATACTGCAGACGAGGCCGGTGTTCTTGACAGTGCCTCAAACCTTCTGCATCCATTTCACGTAGCAGGTCGAGAAACCTCTTTTTTTCATTTCCGTGTACAAGGTGTCCACGATGTCTGCCTCTTTCTCCTTTAGATGTCCTAAGTCTCGGACTGGTGGAATGTTGAGATACTATAAACACTTGTTTTTGCCCATGACTGAGATCTGTTTTCTCTTGCGTCCCATACTGTCCCATGATCTGTTTTGAATCATTGCAATGCATTCAGCTCTCATTAGCTCGAAATTGGGCATCCCCTTCATTGTGGTCTCTCGGGGCTCAACTGCCGGAATCCTTTGTGGTAGGAAGACTGGCAGAATCTCCACTTTTCCCGGTGGTATCACGATTCCCGGTTTTAGTACAGACTCCCTGATGTCCTTTTCCCATTTTCCCCATGCAGTCATGTATTCCCCCCACAGTTTCCTGGCTGCTTTTGTTTTCTCAATGATAGAATCCAGCATAGGAGTGTGGTGGGCTTGTCCGTAGTTCAGTACCGCCTGGAGAGAATCCCTGAAGTTGAATGTCATTTCAGTATGACGCTCCTTTGCATGCAATGTCAGCCATAGCTGCTCCTCTGGTCCGCAAATGGTCCCATTGTCGAATAGTTCCTTCTTGTATGTAAATGGGAAGGTCTCCGGCATGGAGAGTACACCAGTTGACGCAACTAAGTATGGTGGAGGTGTCTTGGGGGCATAGAGCATTTTCACTTCTCTAGAAATGGGTGGTTGGATGAGGACTGGCTCAAAGGCTGCAGCTCTCCTATCTCCGAAGTGGATTTCAAGCATTCTGTTCCAATAAGCCTTCTGTCGTTTCATCCTCCAAACCATCCGCTCATAGTGAACTCTCGGCTCATTAAACCGTTGATCATACCTTGCCTCATCGAACTCTTGGTTCCAGAAGTTACATACATGTTTGCAAAAGTCTCTTTCGAGGCCTGTTGCTTTATCATTTCTTTCTTCCTCTGGAATCGTATTCCACCAATGGTCCTTCATTTCGAACCTCCATTCAATCTGGTGGTCCATAGGCAGGTTATGCTCATTCCTTATGGCTACCCTATTTTCCTCTGCCTCTTTCTTCAGCCTCTCAATTTCCAAGAAGGCACGATCTGGAGTTGTCTTCGGAAGACCCATCAGGGACTCTATAATGTACCGACTCCTGGAGAGAAGAGAGTTGGAACTATTTTTAACAGATTTTTGATAAGTGGATCCGAGTTGAAAGTCAACATCCTCACATTTAGAGCTACGCTTTAAATGTGAGTTAATTGGTTTCTAATCGAATTTATAGAAAGAAAAACATAGAGCTGGATTGTTAAATCTAACTCTTATTGTAGCAGAAATGAGGAAAGCAAGAGAGATATAAGGATCTTGGATCCTTAAAATTTTTCTTAGACTATAAATAGTCTAAGATGTTTTTGGGGTGGTCAAAGGACCAAAAAGAGAAAATTTCGTAGGTTATTGAGCCTACGAAAGAATTTGATTTTTATCACTTAAAAAGTGATTTAAATCATGTGAGGTAGGGAAGATAAGAGATTAATGATGAAAATCGAATGCAAGCGATAAATTACGCAATTACTAGTATGTACAATGGACCATGACCAAAAATATGAGAAATAAAAATAAAAGTAGACATGCATACATACAAAAGGGAATTTTTGGATTTTTATGAAAAGGTGTTGACTTGTTTATTTAATGAAATTGGGGGTGTAAGTGGTCCCCCATTTGGATTTTGTTTTGGAAAGTGGGTTTTTTAAGGAATAAAACAAAACATTCCTTACAAGTATTCCCCACTTGTTCCAAGTTGACAAAGATCAAACACTTAAACAAAGAATATTCTGAAAATTTGTCTTTTTATACATAAATGCCATGCCAAAAGTATTGGAAAAATTTTGGCATGGTTTTGTCTGTAATACCATGTTTCCGTATGTGCAACGTCAACCTTTGGGGTTGAGTTTGCCATGTGTGGGCAACATGTACCCGACAAAAGCATTCATTGCTAAAATACTCATGTAACAATATACATGCAAACATCTACAGAAACGAGAACAGTTGATCCATCTATACTACTGTAATGTACTAATGTTGCCAACAAAACTCATGCTTTAAAAACATAAATTTTGCAGATTTCATCAATATGCATTTCGAGTCATCATTAACAACTTTCTACTTGAACAAAGCAATAAAGCGACTAAGAAACAAAATCACAGTGTTACCCTATATCCACATAATAACGCAAAATAAGGCTAAAACATCGAAATACTATATGAGAACAAACAAACCCAGATTTTTGGGGGTTTTGCAACCCTCATTTTCAAAATAAAAGATCTTCCCTTCACAGAAACATTCGAACCCCATCAATGGTAGTTTCACAAAAAGCCCTAAAAAAATCTAGGTTCTGCCCTAGTGGTTCTACCCTTATTCCCGAACTACCTAACACATTCCGGGCACATTCCGACCATCCCCATCATGAAAAACGAAACACATTCTCTCCCCCAACCCCGATTTCGCAAGGAATACGAAGAGACAAAACTAGAAACTGCGAAAACCGAGTGCGAAAATGGAAAAGAAACACTTGGATTAGACGAAGAAGACGCCATTTCCGACGAGTTCGAACGGAGGAAAGGTTAAGATGAGTGACTGGTTTCGCAAAGGAGAAGGGTTCGCAAGAGAGAAAACACGGGGGTTTTGGAAATGTGAAAAGTGAAAGTGATGGAAGTGGGGGAAACAATGGTATTTAAAGAGTTTGAAAAAAAAAAGGTTCGAATTATCCACACCAATTCGAATTAATTCGAATTGGTGTATTCTGTGTGGGATGCGAGTTATTCAGGCCAATTCGAATTAATTCGAATTGGCTTGAAAGACACAAAAAAGATATATGCACAAGTTCGAATTGTGAATCAATTCGAATTAATTCGAATTGACTCATAATTCGAGCTTGGTGAAGGGGAGTGACTTCACACGGAAATGCTTTTGTGGGCTAATTCGAATTATTGGTGTGGTTCGAATTAATTCGAACTTCCCCAAAATTCGAATTGCTCACGTGCATAAAAGAATGCCTTTTGTATGCCAATTCGAATTAGTCAGGCGATTCGAATTAATTCGAATTGCCCTATAATTCGAATTGCAACACTTGGCCTATTAAAATATCCGAAAATTCTGCCTTGGGTGCCAATTCGAATTTGCATGGCAATTCGAATTAATTCGAATTGCCTGCATAATTCGAATTAACTAATTCGAATGTGAAAATTTCCAAGGGAAAATGTCTTATGTGGTATGTTCCAAGCAATTCGAATTAATTCGAACTTTCTTGAAATGAGAAGTAAACCACATTTAAGACTTAGGAAAATTTAGATTTTTCAAAAATTTATGTTCATCAAGATGAACTCAATAGCAAACATATATACACAGAATTAGAATCTAAACGTATTGCTTGCATAATTTAGGTTGGGTTAATAGTTTTATTTTATGAATTTATTCTGGATTTTAGATTTCTCTAAATTCCAGAATTAATTTTCATTAAATATAATATTAACCCAACCGGGAACCTGGTTTTCGGGAGCTTTATCTTTCTTTTTGTTGGTTCCTTGAATTCCTGCAAAACAATTACGAACAGGTATTAGGTTTTCTCCAAATATCAACATCCTCACATTTAGAGTCTTAGTACTCTAAATGTTCAATTGATTTTTGGGTACTTTGTCCCAATAAAAATAAGTGAAGAAAGTAATAAATATATGTATAATATTTATTGAAGATAAGCCGGTTCTGTTGTCATCTGAGCTTCTTTTTCGGGGTCGAACTGCCCAAGATACTCCTTCAGTCTGTGTCCATTCACCACCAGCTCTCCTTTGTCAGTTCGGATCCTGACAGCTCCACTTTCGAACACGTGCATCACTTCGTATGGCCCTTCCCATCTGGATTTAAGCTTTCCGGGGAATAGCTTCATCCTAGAATTAAATAACAAGACATTCTGGCCAACATAGAAGTGTTTAGATTTAATACAACGATCGTGTAACTTCTGGGTCCGCTCTTTATAAATCCTCGAGCTTTCATAAGCTTGCGCACGGATTTCCTCAATTTCATTGAGGTCTAACTTGCGCTTACTCTGGGCAACTCGGGAGTCAAAATTGAGCATTCGTACGGCCCAGTAAGCCTTATGCTCTAGTTCTACGGGCAAATGACAGGCTTTTCCGTAGATGAGTCTGTATGGAGACATCCCAATGGGAGTCTTGAATGCAGTGCGGTATGCCCATAAAGCATCATTGAGCTTACGTGACCAATCTTTGCGAGTTGTCCCCACAGTGGCCTCGAGTATGTGTTTGATTTCGCGGTTAGAGACCTCGACTTGACCACTGGTTTGGGGATGGTAAGGCGTGCCGATCTTGTGGAGAATCCCATTTTTGCTCATAAGATTTGCAAATGCTTTATTAACAAAATGGGTTCCTCCATCTGATATGATCACCCTGGGTACACCAAATCTATTGAAAATGTTATTTTTCAAAAATTTGACGACCTGGTTGCCATCATTGGTTGGCAGTGCAACAGCCTCAACCCACTTGGAAACGTAATCGATAGCTACCAAGATGTAATGGTTCCCATCAGATGTCGGAAATGGTCCCATGAAGTCAATACCCCATACATCGAAAATCTCGAGCGTGAGAATTCCTTGTTGAGGCATCTCATCCCTCTTGGAGATATTCCCTAATCTTTGGCATCTGTCGCAAGCTTTAACAAACGCTTTGCAATCCTCGTAAATGGTAGGCCAATAAAAACCGCACTTGAGCACCTTATGAGCTGTTCGAGTGGGGCCATGGTGACCTCCATATTCCGATTCATGGCATTTCTTAGCAATTTGATAAGCCTCGTGCTCAGTTACACATCGTCTAATAATCGAATCTGCACAATGCTTGAAGAGGTAAGGGTCTTCCCAGAAGTAGTTAACTACATCTCGGTTGAACCTCGCTCTGTGGCCTCTGCTTTGAAATGGTGGGGTTATTCCGTATGCTAAAAAGTTAGCAATATCGGAAAACCACGGACAGGCTTGATCTTGAAGATGCAAGGCAAACAGTTGCTCGTCCGGAAAATTCTCATTTACGGCTAGCTCATTTTTATCATTTTCTAGTCGAGACAAATGGTCAGCAGCACCATTGTCTCTTCCTTTTCTATCTTTTATTATAATGTTGAATTCTTGCAACAAAAGTACCCACCTGATTAATCGAGGTTTGGCGTCTTGTTTGCTAAACAAGTATCTCAGTGCAGAGTGATCCGTGTACACTGTGGTTTTCGTACCAATGAGATATTGTCTGAATTTATCAAATGCAAAAACCACAGCATACATCTCCTTCTCCGTGGTGGTGTAGTTAATTTGGGCCTCATTCAGGGCATGACTTGCGTAATGAATCACGCAATGCTTCCCTTCCTTATGTTGCCCAAGAACTGCACCGACGGCGAGATCACTTGCATCACACATTACCTCGAAAGGTATTGACCAATCGGGTGGTTGCACTATTGGAGCAGAAATCAACATTCCCTTGAGCGTGTCAAAGGCTTGAACACACGCTTCATTTATTACAAAAGGGTTTTCTTTGCACAACAAGTTAGTGAGCGGCTTGGCAATTTTAGAAAAGTCTTTAATGAATCTCCGGTAGAAACCGGCATGCCCTAAGAAACTCCTAACTGCTTTTATTGAATTAGGCAATGGTAGGTTTGAGATGACTGAGACCTTAGCTCTGTCGACTTCGATGCCTGCGCGCGAGATGCGGTGACCCAACACTATTCCTTCGGTGACCATGAAATGGCACTTCTCCCAGTTCAAAACTAGGTCGGTGTCCTCACATCTTTTCAAGATTTGTGCAAGATTAGTCAAACATTCATCAAAAGTATCTCCATACACAGAGAAGTCATCCATGAAAACTTCAATGCATTTTTCGATAAATTCTGAGAAAATTGACATCATGCATCGTTGAAATGTGGCAGGCGCATTACAAAGTCCAAAAGGCATGCGCCTGTACGCAAAGGTTCCGTAGGGGCACGTGAATGTGGTCTTGTCGTGATCCTCGCTAGCTATTACAATCTGATTATAGCCAGAGTACCCATCCAAAAAGCAGTAGTACTCCCTTCCGGCCAACCTCTCCAGCATCTGATCAATGAATGGCAAGGGGAAATGGTCCTTCCTGGTAGCGGTATTGAGCTTCCGGTAGTCGATGCAAACTCTCCAACCGGTCACTGGACGCGTCGCCACTTCTTCTCCTTGCTCATTAGTCGTTACACAGATCCCCCCACGTTTCGGTACGACCTGCACTGGGCTAACCCATTTGCTATCAGAGATGGGATAGATGATACCAGCATCTAAGAGCTTGATAACTTCTTTCCTTACCACTTCCTGCATATGGGGGTTCAGACGCCTTTGTGGTTGCCTTGAGGGCTTGTACTCCTCTTCCATTAAAATTCTGTGCATGCAAACAGAAGGGCTTATTCCTTTTATGTCAGAAATGTTCCATCCGATTGCATGTACATATTTCTTTAGAATGTCTACCAGAGCTTTTTCTTGTTCTTGTGTCAGCTTGGCTGACACAATCACCGGTAATCTTTTATGTTCAGCGAGAAAAACGTACTTAAGATGATCCGGAAGTATTTTAAGTTCAAGCTCTGGTGGGCATTCAACGGAAGGCAGTAATTTGCGAGAAATGGATGGGAGAGAGAGATCAGATTTACCTTCAGGATCCTGTGTCAGTACAGGATCCACTTCCTCCTCAGCAGTGCTTTCCTCTTCCTCCGGGATGAACTCAACTCCATCGAATTCTTCAAGGTCCCCAGAGATAGGATCCTCGAAGTGGACAGCGTTGCAGCTCCTTGGTTGCTCCGCACCTTCAGGCTTCAGTACCTGTTTTGAAACTTTGCTTGGCTCATCAGTCACAGAGTCTATGCTCTCATCCTCACTCCTACTGTCTATTACATCAAAAATGGAACAAGATCCCTCAGACGGGAACTTCTGCAGCTTTCCCATGTCAAAATCCAATTCTTCTTCTCCGACTCGGAGCTTGATTTGATTTGATCTAGCGTCTATAAGTGCACCACCGGTTGAGAGAAAGGGGCGGCCTAAGATCAGTGGCATCTCGTAGTCCTCCTCTATATCCAAAATAATGAAGTCGACGGGGAAGAGGGTCCCTCCCGTCTTGACAATTACGTCCTTCAGGATTCCGATTGGATGGGTAATTGATCGGTCTGCCAGCTGTAACTTCATTGTAACCGGTTCAATTGTTCCCAAGTGAAGACGTTTCACCATGGCAAGTGGCATGACGTTGATGCTCGATCCCAGATCGCACAATCCTTTTCCAACATTAGTTTTCCCAATGTGGATCGGCAAGGTAATACATCCTGGATCTTCCTTCTTCTCCGGTAGCACTCTTTGGATAATGGCACTGCAGCTGCTGTTCAAAATCACCACTTCCTCCTGCTCAACTTTTCTCCTCCCTGAAATCATTTCTTTAAGAAATTTAGCATAGACGGGCATTTCTGAAATCATTTCGACCAATGGAATAGTGATCTCGACAGCTTTCAGTCTTTCTAAAAACTTTTTAAATTTTTCATCTTGTTCCTTATTTTTAAGACGTGCCGGGTATGGCACCCTTGGCATGTACTTATTATTGTTTGTTTTTGGTGGTAAAGAGAAGGAAGTTGTACCTTCAACCCTACCCTTTTCAGCTCCCTTTGCAGCTTCAGCCTGCGGAATAGCTGTTTCTGATTTGTCCTCGACCAGTCCAATACCATCTCCTCCTTCAATCCTTTCACTTTCTGGTTCACCCTTCACTAGATCCTTTTCCTCCTCAGCCGTCTCTTTTCCATGTCCAGCAATTCCTTTCAGAGTCTTGCCTCCCCGCAATGTGATTGCTTTACACTGCGGGTTAGCTTCAGTACTGCTTGGAAGTGTTCCTTTCCCCCTGTTCTGTAGTTCCTTGGCCAATTGGGTGACTTGAGTCTCCACATTCTTGATTGATGACTGTAGTTGTTGATTTATATCCTTCTGGTTGGCTATAAACTCAGTCATCAGGTTCTCCAAACGAGATGGTGGCCTTTGGTTATATTGCTGATTCTGATCAGGTTGGGATTGGAAATTCTGGAAATTCTGGCCTTGATTCTGATTAGGCCTCTGTTGGATTTGAGGTTGGAAATTCTGATTCTGATTTTGGAAGTTCTGCACTCTTTGCTGGACGAATCCTTGGTTCTGAGGTCTGAAGTTTTGCTGTGGGTTTTGGAACTGGTTGGGCTGGTTTGGCTGCAACAAATGCGCGTTAAGTGCATTGTTGTTGGAATAAGAAAGGTTGGGGTGGCGATTTTGGTAGTTCCCGGCATAATTACAGCTTTTGGTAGCTATCTGTTGGCATGTGTCAGTTGGGTGAGGTCCCTGACACAGTCCACAGACAATTCCCAATTGCTGTGTTTGAACTTGGTCTGACGAGGTTCCTGCCTGGGAAGCGTCCGTTCCCTTCCCCTTATCCTGACTCAGCTGTATCGCAGCTACGTGTTCTTGCAATTTTTCAAAATCTGTTTTCCCTTCACTTACAGCAAAGACTTTTCTGGGAGGATCCTCCTTCCTATCATCTGTGTTTAGGATGGATCTGTTGACAGACATTGTCTCAATCTTCTCCCAAGCTTGGTCCATAGGCAAGTGGAGCAAATGTCGTCTGCCAGCCGCGTCTAACATTGTTCTCCATGGATGGGTGAGTCCTCCGTAGAATTTCCTCAATTGCTCCCATGGTGCGTACCCGTGTTGGGGGCATCGCCTGATGAGGCCCAAGAATCTTTCCTTCGCATCATATAATGATTCGTCTGGCTTCATTTTAAAATCTCCAATCTTAGCTCGTCCTTCCTCAATCTTTGATTCTGGAAAATATTTCAGCAAAAAGCTCCTCACCAAGTCTGCACAAGTGCTCCTCAGATTGATAGGCAATGACTTATACCAGTCCCTGGCACCACTATACAAAGAAAATGGAAACAACATTAGCCTTATAGCATCAGGAGAGACTCCTTGATTTTTGATCGTGTCGCAGAGCTCCAGGAAGGTCTGGAGATGATCATGAGGGTCCTCATGATTTGCACCGCAGAACTGATTATTTTGCACCAAATTAATGAGTGCCGGTTTGTGCTCGAAATTGCGTGCAGGAAAGTGTGCTCTCCCGGGTCCATCCAGATAGGGCTCTACTATTGGTTGCATGAAGTCTGCTGCTGCCTGCTGCTGTTGTTGATTTCCTTGTTCAGCTTGGTTCTGGTACTGTTGGTGATAATTTGGAATTTGCTGGAAGTTATGTGGATCTTGTGGGTTGTTCTGAAACTGATCTAGATTGAAAGCTTGATTTTGGTATTGTTGGTTTGGTATGTTTTGGTTTTGGTGAAAGTGGTTTACGGGTGGTGGTGGTTGTTGGTGGAATTGCTGGTATTGCTGCTGATTGGGATTTGGCAGATTCTCCTCTTCGTTGGCACGATTAGGATGCTCTACCACTCCTCCGTCAGCTCCATTACCAGGGTTATTTGGTGGTTGGTCTATGGGTAAGATCGGGGGAATGTTCTGGTTATCTGCCATGTCTGATAGATCGCTGCTCGATGTTTCAGGTGAAGTGCGGGTCCGACGCTCCTGCTCTTTCCGTCTTCTGGCTTCTGCCCTCAGTTGGCGAGCGGTCCTTTCTATTTCTAGATCGAACGGTAGCTCCGGTAATGTGTTCCTTCTCCGTTGCATAAGCAGTTGGTATCAGGCTTTTGACAGTACCTGTACAACCCCCAGGTTAGTAACGGTTCACGAATATATACAAAGACTATCTATGAGTAAATCAGGAATGTAATTCTCCTAGTAAACGGCGCTGCATCCTCCCCGGCAACGGCGCCATGAAACTTTTGCACCCGCTTCGAGCTTCATGGTGCAGCCGGGGTAGATAATTCAATCTTACCAGACACCGTTGTTCAATACTTAATAAAGTATTATTTATTACAACTGTCTGCATTTCCCCGGCAACGGCGCCATGAAACTTTTGACGAGTTTCGCCAACACGAGTAATTTTCTGAAAATTCCTTTGACTGGTTTATTGCTTAAGGAGGAAACTATGATTTCAAATGGTGCCTCGAGAGTCCCCGGCAACGGCGCCATGAAACTTTTGCTCTAGTTTCATTTTGCTACTGGGGGGTGAAGAACCGTCTAAATACAATTTCCAAGTTCGGATTTATTAAATGAAAAGAGTTATGATTGAGGGACGGGGTTTAAGAATATATTAAGATTTCCCTTTTTATTACTCATGTGGGGTGCTTTCTTCTCAAACGGCGTTGTGGTCCTTCCCGCCATGAAACTTTTGACAAATATCACGGTGCAACCGGGATTGACCTTCCGTCTGTCACCCTGAAAGTCCTTGGTATCTGCACCATGATGCTTCTCTTAATTTCATGTCAAGAAGATACCTGCCATGAAGCTTTTCAACATCTTCCCACTACATGAGTATTTTCTAAAATGTTGTCTTTTTATTTACTCGTGTCAAGAAACTGTGCTCCCGAAAGCGCACGGAGTCAAAAATTGCAGTAATTTATAGTAAGTACCGGATCGTTCACTGGAGGATGTGCGATGGAAGCAGGGCCCACGTCGTTTACTAAGATTTTCCACTCGGTTACTCAATTCAAGTTTTGGAAGGGTTTCTAACAACTACTTGACATAATTTAAATCAGATCATGAAAGCAGTAAAAATTATTCTACAAAGCATGGTAAACTAGATCGAAGAAAGCAATTAAATATATGCTACGAAAGCAATATAGAATTATGCTACACTATCTAGAAAGCAGATTTAAATATGACAGAAGGGACAGGAAGGAAATAATAAAAATTGGACAAGATTCAGATGAAACACAATTAAACTTCCATTTTTATACACAGATCTTAGCTTGGGATAATCCTCTAGTTAGCTAACTCTCATGCTTTCTACGCCATGTTCCCTTTAACAGACAGGTACTTACGGTGAGAATTTACATGCTCTTAAGACAGCAATTTCTAAGATACCACAGACTTATAACTCCCTTCACAGGCCTTGTGAAGTTACATTATATATCTGTGGTGGATAAGCAACACCTAACATATCATTAGTTGACATGCCAAGTACTCCTATCATTCCCCCATGTCACACCCAAAGTTTCAAATCAAGCCCCAAACCATTCCATAACTCTCAAACCTTTTAACAGATGGACAGCCCCTAATTCTTCCGAGTGACCTCTATGAAAGCATTTAAAGGAAAGCTGTAAAGAAAGCATTTAAATCTATCACTCGGAAGCGTTAAAAACGTCTCTTTCCGTTAGTATAAAAGAGCCCCTGGTCTTGGTGACCAAATGCAGATCAAGAACCCCCAAGATATCAATGAGCCACAGGGCTTACAACATCTGGGTAGTTATGAGATACAAACTAAATGAAACAGTTCCATAAATGAACTTATTCCGGATGTACTCACTCAAGACTCAATTCTAGACTTTGGCAGAAGAAGATAGTAGTCGAAGGAATACTCGACCTTACCTTATAAATTCACCAAGACCTATATGTTGTTCCTCTAGTATTATTTATCACATCTCATCTACACCCAAGTGGACATTGACTTAATGCGATATCTAATATCAGATTTCCAACACACAGCAATTTCGAGAAGCAAATGAATATTTGAAAATCATTCCCTAGACAGGTACTAAACTCTCAATTAAAACACAGATCCTTTCAGTCTGGATGAGACCTAATCGCTGACTCTGCTTCTAAGCTCTCAAAATCAACCCCCAGTGGAATATGAATTAGTCATAACTGTTGAATTTATCCCTTACTCAGATCCGGATTTTATAAAGGAATTTTTGTTGGAAATTTATTATGCAACATCAGATTAAATCAAGACTTCCGTGTCCAAGGGGAAGGATCCCCAAAATAGCAATAAGACCAGAACATCTACATAATAGTATCATGCATACAAGTATATGAAAAGGAAAATAAAACACCCCAAAATATATGGTGGGGTTAGACAGAATGCGATACACAAGATGGATTAGCCTGAGATGAGAAGAAATCGGCTAAAAAGAGTCCCAGAGATAATTGAGGTTTGCCGGACTGCAAACATCTGCTGTCCGGTTCCCAATTTTCCCAGATGATTGATTTTAGACAAAAAGAATTCCAAATAACGGTGACCGCCGCCATTTAGTTTTCTTTTGTCTGTGAGTGGAAGGAGAACCCACATATTTCTTGCTGTAATATTTCTCAACTGATATTGGTCGATATCAATTGATACTATTGCAACTTGAATTCAGGTTGAGAAATTAAGATAAAGAAAATTAAAACTGTATCTGATTAGGAATTGGCTGAGTGACTAATCGAAACTCTTAGTGAAGAGAACGCTCGCCGAAGCTTCCACCAACCACTAACCAGATCATGCAAAATAACAGATAATGATTGACACATAGAAGACGGGTTGGTCGATATCCTTGTGAAGGGACCTTTCACCAACATTAATCTGTGGTGTTTCTCATTATCCGTTCATACACACAATGAACGAGAAAATTATGAAAGTAAGAAAATATTTTTTTGTATTGTGTGGGTGTTAAGCACACAATAATTGGACACTAATAGGTTGAAATGTGTAATGGATAGAAATCAGATGAATTGGAGTTTTTGGAGTTTTCAAAATAGAAGGGATAGTTCAATTCGAATTACTGGGGTAATTCGAATTGAGAATGCATGAAGAATGAAGTATAATCTTACCCAATTAATCCTTACAAAGGAATGAGATATCATCTAATTCGAATTGTTGAGCAATTCGAATTAATTCGAATTGGACAACTCGAATTGATGAAGTCCTTTCCTTGCTCAAAATTGACTAAGGTATATACCTCAAGGGGAAGGTGAATTCGAATTGTCCCGCAATTCGAATTAATTCGAATTGGACAATTCGAATTGGTAAGAGATGGAAAATGAACTAAGGCATGAAGGGATGACAATGGATACAATGTGGTTTTCAAGCCAATTCGAATTGTTGAGCAATTCGAATTAATTCGAATTGGATAATTCGAATTGGTTGGAAACCACATGAAGAGAATAATTTGGCTATGCAATTCGAATTTCTTAGGCAATTCGAGTTAATTCGAATTGCCTCAATTCGAATCACATATTTTCAGACAACAACAATTTTTGTTCTCACAAGTATGGGTTAGGTGAACACTGTACTGTAATGATGGGTTTAGATTTACTAAATCCCTCATCTCACATCAATGTCATTTCACAGCCACCCTAGTGAGATTTTCAAGAAATAAACAAATACATGTCTAGTGGGTATTGGCCAGATTCAAACCCTATTTCTACAAACAAGAGATCAAAGATCAAAGAGCCTAAAACATCTAGTTATTAAGAACTGCATGAATAAACTAAGAACACTCAAGTTATCTAAGGTAGCATGAAATAAGATTAGGGCAGGAAGAATAAAACCTAAATATAAATTATAACAAACCTTAAAAACATCTAAAACCTAAGAACACTTATTTGAAGCTCTAAGGCACTAAATCAAGCCAAAAACCCACCAAACATGCATTTATTAAGTTTGAATGTCAACTAGGACATAATAAATGTAACCTAGTTGAAACAAACAAACATACTAAGCATTTATTTCTAAAGAAAGCAGTAAAGAGTGCCAAAACAAATGAATAAAACCATTTCCGGAAATTTTCCTTGTATTGACACTTTGAAAGCAAAATAAAGAACCCAAAACCATCATTAGCTTGAAGGTAGGGTTTATTCTAACTAGAAAGCATGTAAACATATGGAAAATGGCTATTCTAAGGGTTACACAAACTGCTTCTACACTAAACTAAGATCAAAGCATGTAAAGATTACACTACTTGCAAGAGAAATAAACTAAACTAAACTAAACTACCTACCTAACCCTTAAGGGGTGTGGAACCTCCTGCTGTTCTTTTTGTCCCAAGCTGCTTTTTGGCCAAAATTCTTGATCTCTTCATTCTGTTGTGGAAGGTCTGCTTTTATAGACAATCTTCAAAACCCTAGGCCCACCAATGTTGTGCACAGCTTTCTTTGGATGAGTTGTTGAGTGAAGTTCGAATTATCTCAACCAATTCGAATTAATTCGAATTGTGAGATCTCTTCCTTAAGCTGGAGTTGTAGCCTTCAGTAGTCAATTCGAATTTTTTGTGCCAATTCGAATTAATTCGAATTGGATAATTCGAATTGCATCTTTTTTCGAACTGGGTGAGGGTTTCTGCTTGGCCTCCTTGCATTTGTTGGCAATTCGAATTGTTTGTGCCAATTCGAATTAATTCGAATTGGACAATTCGAATTGCATCTTCTTCTTGCCTCTGGGTCTCTTCTCTCTTCATCCCCTAATTCGAATTAATTCGAACTTGAACAATTCGAATTAGACTTCTGCATCCCTTCCAACACAACCAATTCTTTGCTCTCTTTAGCAATTCGAATTGTTGTGCAATTCGAATTAATTCGAATTGCATACAATTCGAATTATGCTCAACACTTAACCAAAATTCAGTTGTGGGATTTTCAATCTTTTTCCCATCTTTTTGGATTTTTGGGGGCTCTTTTATTCTTTTGCCCATCTTTTCATTCCTTTTTCTTTTCCTTTTCCTTTTTTTCATGTTTTTGGATTTTTCTAACACAAATACAATTAAAATTGCATATTTTGTGTCTTTTTGTTACCGGCTCGATGTTTTTACAAACTCGCATTAATCTGTCAAATTCAACTGCTTTCTTATTGAAATAAGATGGAATCACGATCAAAATGTCCGTCTCAGACACGGAAATGGATTGGAAATAATGGACAATTTTGGCCATTATCAGGATCCTAAGTATTAATTTGTGTTTTTGCTGAACTTGAATGATTTGTGGTCTGTTTTGTGCTGGATGATGGACATTGGTTTGGAAAATTTATGGAATGTTTAAAAAATTATGGAATCATGTTTTATGGCTAATATTATGGCATCCTACTTATATATATATATATATAGATATATATGTAAGAGACAATATTTTAATATTGTTGAGCTGCTACATAGTATAATTTTCACCAAATTTAAGCTAATTCACACCATACTTCATTTAGCTAAAAAAATGTGAATTAAAGGCGTAGAATAATATTATTCTTGAAATGTATATATAGGGTACAAATAATTTCTATCGATTTTTGTATCTCAATGTATTATTAAGAGAATAGACTTATATGTTGAATTTCGTTTGGCTATGAAAGAACTTATTAATGATCTTCTATTCGCCATGAGATTTATTTGGAATCGTTTGATTATAGTTGAGTGGTCAAGTTGATATGGAACATTAATGTTACTTTCGAACAATTAATTAAAACACAAATATATTAATAGGTTTTTAAAAGATAAGCATAGTGTCAGAGCTGTTACACTTAATTAGTAATCCACAAAATGTGCTGGTATATTGCCATGATAATTTGAGTAATAAGCTGCATTCATCAAGGATGTTCCTCGGTGCATTTTTGACACCATATGCACCATTTTAGCTCTCTTGAATTCATCCTCTGGTTCCTGCAACCAACTCTTACAATCCTCCAAAGAAATATCATTAAAATTACTATTATAGTCATCATAAACACAACCAACTAAATTCAATCCAAAAGTATGAGAAGATTGTACAAGCATATTATTCGCATTAAAAGTTACTTTATCTTCTCCAATACTAAGAGTTACCACTCCATTCTCATAATCAATTAAAGCATGACAAGTAGCTAAGAATGGACTACCCAAAATAAGTGGTACGTCTCTATCTTCATTCATGTCAATTATTACAAAATCAACTGGCAAAATAGATTTGTCTACCTTTACCAACACATCCTCTAAAACACCTAATGATGTTTTTTGAGAACGG